>CM039675.1:45836689-46361689 GCA_022496015.1 Hordeum marinum | reverse complement strand
TCGTCAAGGAAGCATCTTTATGCGGGTGCCGAACTCTCTCAGTTGGATGCCATCTTGCAACTAATGGCAGTTAAGGCTGACTACGGCTGTAGCCAAGCTTGCATCAAAGCATTTCTGGGAGTATGGGCTAACAGGCTTCCCGATGGTCATGAACTGCCGGAAAGTATGTACGCCATGAAGAAAATCATGAAGATACTCTCTATGGATTATGAGAAAATGCATGTGTGTCTGAAGAATTGCCTTTTGTTTAGGCACGAGTATGCGGATGACAAGTATTATAGGAAGTGCAGTTCCTCTCGGTACCTTGAGGTGGTCGGTAAGGATGGTCAAAAGAGGCAGCTACGCATCCCCACAAAGGTTCTTCGATATCTTCATTTCATAAAAAGACTGCAGTGCCTTTTCATCATGGATGAGTGTGCCAAAGTGATGAAGTGGCACAAGCAAGGGAAAAGATACAATACAAATAAAATCGTACATCCATCGGGAGGTGAAGCATGGAAGTCATTCGATAAAGAATACCCCAAGGAAGCAGCCGAGGATGGGAATGTCAGAGTTGCAATAAGAGGTGATGGGGTCAATCCATATGGTATGTCATCCAATTCATATAGTTGTTGGCCCATGTTTGTTATTCCGCTCAATCTCCCTCCTGGTGTCCTAATGCAACGCAACAACATGTTCTTCTCGCTGATCATTCCAGGGCTTGAATACCCGGGGAAGAATTTGGCAGTGTTTATGCAGCCGGTGGTGGATGATTTGCACCATTCTTGGTACTTCCCAAGGTTGACATACGACCGACATCTGCAGACAAAATTATTGATGAAAGTTTGGTTGATGTATTGCATGCATGACTTTCTCGGCTATGCCCTATTCTGTGGATGGTGTACAAGTAGTAAGATGCCATGCCCAGTGTGCATGCAGGCTCTACTTTTTTTGGTTGCAGAAGGGTCGAAAGTATGTAGCCTTTGACCAGCATCGCCAGTTCCTCCCTGCAGACCATCTAGACAGGGAAGACAAGAAGAACTTCACGAAATGTCGGGTTGTCCATGAAGTAAATGAGATTCCAACATTTTTGGGGGCAGATGTTCTTGCTCAGCTAAAAGCTCTCAAGCCTGAAGTCAAAGTGAAAGGGAAAGGGAAACGCTTCGAGGGATATGGTGAGACGCACAACTGGACTCACATTAGCCCCTTCACGAAGCTTCCCTATTTCAAGGACCTCAAACTTCCTTATAACATTGATGTGATGCACACCGAAAAGAATGTTGCAGACTCCCATTTTCGCACGATCCTCAACATTCCTGATAAGACAAAGGATAACGTTCAAGCTAGAGTCGATCAACAAAAAACTTGTGATAGACCACATCTAAACATGCAACCTCCCACAGGCGGTCAAAAAAATTGGTTCAAGCAAGAGGCTGACTTCATCCTTAAACTGCCAGAAAAGAAGGAGGTACTTATGTGGCTCAAACACATTGTGAAGTCCACTAATTATTATCCATCGAATAAAGTAATGGATTCAATATTTCAATGGGCAAAGTCAATGGGCTCAAGAGTCGTGACTATCATGTATGGATTGAGCGGTTAATGCCGGTGAAGGTTCGAGGCTATGTCCCCGAGCGTGTTTGGCGAGTGCTTGCGGAGCTAAGCCATTTTTTTCGCATGCTCTATGCTAAAGAAGTATGTCCCGAGGTGATTGGACAATTGCATAAGAAGGCACCGGAGTTGATATGCAAGCTAGAGAAGACCTTTCCGCCAGGCTTGTTTACTCTGATGACACATCTCATTTTGCACCTCATGAAAGAGGTATTGTTGGGGGGCCCTGTATAGAATTGTTGGCAGTACGGCCTTGAGAGACAGAACAAGCATCTCCGAAAGAAATGTGGAAACAAAGCTAAGATTTAAGCTTCCATAGATGAGGCAGTTATCCTTGAGGAGGTGTCAGACCTCAGGACATCGTACTATCTATACCACGTTCCCAGTCTACATAATAAGGTGCCTCGATACAATACAGAAGAGCCCAAGTATAAACCCAAGCTTGATCTATTCAGAGGGCAAGGTGGCAGGGTTGGGTGGTCGAAATCTTATAACATGCCAAAACAAGAGTGGGAGGACATCATGTTCTATGTCTTGCACAACATCAAGGAATTTGAGGAGGGGTGGATGAGGTAATACCGCCACACCATTCCTTTATGTCTTGCACAACATCATGTTCTATGTTCTCTTAGTCTCGTCCTAAACACCGCTTTTCTTCTTTCAGTCAATTCATTTATGAGGAGTGGAAGGGCATGATTCATCCTACTCAGGCGGAGGCACTTACTCTTCTTCGACATGGAAACCCTAGAAGGAAAAATTTTGTTGCTTGGTTCATGACAAAAGTAATTTTTCACATTCCCCTATCAAATACCTAGTTGAACATTTATTAGTTAACCAAACAATTTCAATTAAACTTGTAGGGAAAAAATCGGAACATATCTATGGATGACGAATTGAGATGGGTTTCCATGGGTTTTAACCCTTCGGTCATGACATGTGAAAAGTATGATGTGAATGGGTATCGCTTCCATACAGAGGAGCACCAGAACAACTGGCCTGATCCCAAAACTATAAATACTGGAGTGTACACCCCAGGTCAAAATGGAGTTCAGTATTACAAAAGGGTAGGAAAAATATATGACCTTTCATTCAGTCGTGGTTGTGAAACCCTAAGTCTCCCTGTGTTCAAATGCCGATGGTTCGACCTAGTAAAGGGGCTGAGACATACGCCTTCCTATGGTTTGGTCAAAGTTAAACCATCAACCGTCTATGTTGGAGCTGATCTCTTTATTGCGGCTACCCAAGCCACATAAGTTTATTATCTGCCTTTCCCATGCCAGAAAGAATAGCTAAAGGGTTGGGAAGTTGTTTTCAAGGAGTCGCCACATAGTAAGCTACCGGACCTGAATGATGACGATTATTACAACATTAACCCCATGACGTACGAGGGAGTGTTCTTTCAAGAGCAACCCGATGATGATGATGATGATGTGGTCATAACGATTATGATGACTCCTTGGGTGATGATGATGTGGATCCAAACGATGATGATGCACGGAATGATGGTGAGACCATTGTTAATGAAAAAGATATACTTATGCTAGAAAATTTATTAAATGAAGACGATGACGACGAGGAAGAGCCTCCACCTCCGTCCGACAATGAAGATGATATGTGTGATAGTGATAGTGACAGTGATGATTCGTATGGGTCCTAGCAGATATACGTTTCATGTCTTTTTATTATGGTTTATTAATATGCTTATTTATCAGTGTCTTTGTTCTATGGTTTTTTTCTTCCTTATTATTATACTAATTGTCTATTCTCTTTTCAATGCAGGTTTGCTAAGCATGGGAAAGGGCAAGGCCGATGGCACGGGTTTACTAAGCAAACTCAAATCGATTACTAGTCGAAGTGGTCAAGCTCGTACTGTTCCGTATCGACTACTTGAGGATGACTCCTCACATGGAGGTCAAGGGAGAGGTGCCCCTAGAGGTGGAGGGGGTGCGGGGAGAGCCCCTAGAGGTGGAGGGTGTAACGCCCAATATGTGATCATATCCTTATTTTGGCACGAGGGCCTCAACAGGGATAGAAGCAGATCTCGTCATTTCGCAAGAATGGATACCATTACAAGTACATGTACAAAAGAGATGAGTATATGGAATTAGCTTATACTCGCCACAAGCTACATCAATATCACATCAATACAACAACATATAGTGAAAAAAGTTGACTATGTCAACAAGGTCATTTGGGGGATTCCAACCCATCGTGTTTATCTTACACACCCTCTTGATCGCCTCTTCAGCCACCGTAAGGCGGGTTGTATATCAAACATCATATAGAAGAGCAGGGTCCGACTACGGACGAAATCAAACGATAAAATGGCATCCATCCATGCTATCCCAGGTTGCCGCGTGGAACCCATCCTAGATCGGTGAAGAAGAACAAGAAGAAGAAGAAGAAGAACTCCAAATCAAATAAGCATCACGCTCACGTCAAATCATCGCATTACATGTACCTACAAATGTTGTTGTAGTAATCTGTGAGCCACAAGGACTCATCAATCTCATTTCCAAGGGTATCAAGACTAGCAAAGCTTAATGGGTGAGGTAAGGTTAAGTGGTGAGGCTGCAGCAAGCAACTAAGCATTTACTTGAGTGGCTAATTTACGAATACAAAAAGTAAAGTATGGTGGTCTACGCATAACGGACGTGAACTAGTAATGATCACTAACTGATCTTGAACACCTACTTACGTCAATCATAACACCATCATGTTCTCTCTCGGATAAGGACTCACGAGAAGAGACGGTCACGGTTACGCACTCAGTTGGTGTATTTTGTTAGAGTTTACGTCAAGTTTTCTATGACCGGGTGTTAAACAAAGTTTCCAAATTGCCACATAACCGCGGGCACGGCTTTTCGAAAGATTTAACTTGTTGGGGAACGTAGTAATAATTCAAAAAAATTCCTACGTGTCACCAAGATCAATCTAGGAGATGCTAGCAACGAGAGAGAGGGAGTGCATCTTCATACCCTTGTAGATCGCTAAGAGGAAGCGTCACAGAGAATGTGGTTGATGGAGGCGTACTCGCGGCAATTCAAATTGCGGTAGATCCGATCCAAGCGCCGAACGGATAGCACCTCCGCGTTCAACACACGTATAGCCCGGGGACGTCTCCTCCTTCTTGATCCAGCAAGGGGGGAGGATAAGTTGAGGGAGAGCTCCGACAGCACGACGGCGTGGTGGCGGTGGAGCTTGCGGTTCTCCGTCAGAGCTTCGCTAAGCGCTACGGAGGAGGAGGAGGAGTAGAAGGGGGGAGGGCTGTGCCAGGGGGATGGGTGAAGCTTCCATGTGCCTCCCCACCATATATAGGGGTGGAGGAGGCTGGTTTCTTGCTCTCCAAGTCCATTGGGGCGTTGGCAAAGGTGGGAGAAAAGAAACCTCATCCATTCCCTTCCACACCGATTGTTATCCCCCCTTTTTAGGGATCTTGATCTTATCCCTTTGGGATATGATTTTATTCCTTCTAAGGGGGGATCTTGGTGCGCCTTGACCAGGGGTGTGGGTCCTTGCCCCCACTACCCACCTTCATGTGGGTCCCCCCATGCAGGTGGGCCCCACTATGGAACCTTCTAGAACCTTCTTGGTACAATATAGAAAAATGGCGAACATTTTCCGGTGGCCAAACTAGGACTTACCATATATAAATCTTTACCTCCGGACCATTCCAAAACTCCTTGTGACGCCCGGGATCTCATCCGGGACTCCAAACCACTTTCGGTAACCACATACAATTCCCATTACAACTCTAGCGTCACGGAACCTTAAGTGCGTAGACCCTACGGGTTCGGGAACCATGCAGACATGACCGAGACACGTCTCTAGAAAATAACCAATAGCGGGATCTGGATACCCATATTGGCTCCCAAATGTTCCATGATAATCTCATCGGATGAACCACAATGTCGGGGATTCAATTAATCATGTATACAATTCCCTTTGTCCATCGGTATGTTACTTGCCCGAGATTCAATTATTGGTATCCCTATACCTTGTTCAATCTCGTTACCGGCAAGTCTCTTTACTCGTTTCGTAACACATGATCCCATGACTAACTCCTTAGTCACATTGAGCTCATTATGATGATGTATTACCGAGTGGGACCAGAGATACCTGTCTGTCACATGGAGTGACAAATCCCAGTCTCAATTCGTGCCAACCCACAGACACTTTTGGAGATACCTGTAGTGCACCTTTATAGTCACCCAGTTACGTTGTGACGTTTGATACACCCAAAGAATTCCTACGGTATTCGGGAGTTGCACAATCTCATGGTCTAAGGAAATGATACTTGACATTAGAAAAGCTCTAGCAGACGAACTACACGATCTTGTGCTATGCTTAGGATTGGGTCTTGTCTATCACGTCATTCTCCTAATGATGTGATCCCGTTATCAACGACATCCAATGTCCATGGCCAGGAAACCATGACCATCTATTGATCAACGAGCTAGTCAACTAGAGGCTCACTAGGGACATGGTGTGGTCTATGTATTCACACATGTATTACGGTTTCCGGTTAATACAATTATAGCATGAACAATAGACAATTATCATCAACAAGGAAATATAATAATAACCATTTTATTATTGCCACTATGGCATATTTCTAACAGACTCCCACTTGCACTAGTGTCGATAATCTAGTTGCATTGTGATGAATCAAACACCCATAGAGTTCTGGTGCTGATCATGTTTTGCTCATGAAAGAGGTTTACTCAACGGATCTGCAACATTCAGATCCGTATGTACTTTACAAATATCTATATCTCCATCCTGAATGTAACCACGAATGGAGTTGAAGCAGCGCTTGATGTGCTTAGTCTTCTTGTGAAACCTGGGCTCCTTGCCAATGGCAATAGCTCTAGTGTTGTCACAAAAGAGAGTCATTGGGCCCGACGCATTGGGAATCACTCCTAGGTCGGTGATGAACTCCTTCATCCAGACTCCTTCCTGTGCTGCTTCCGAAGCAGCTATGTACTCTGCTTCACATGTAGATTCCGCCACGACGCTTTGCTTGCAACTGCACCAACTGACTGCTCCACCATTCAAAATATACACGTATCCAGTTTGTGACTTGGAGTCATCCGGATCTGTGTCGAAGCTAGCATCAATGTAACCCTTGATGACGAGCTCTACGGCACCTCCATTAACGAGAAACATATCCTTAGTACTTTTCAGGTACTTAAGGATATTCTTGACCGCTATCCAATGTTCCATTCCGGGATCACTTTGGTACCTCCCTACCGAACTTATGGTAAGGTTCACATCAGGTCTGGTACATAGCATGGCATACATAATAGAGCCTATGGCTGAGGCATAGGGGATGACACTCATCTTTTCTCTATCTTCTACCGAGGTTGGGCATTGAGCTGTGCTCAATTTCACACCTCGCAATACAGGCAAGAACCCTTTCTTGGACTGATCCATATTGAACTTCTTGAATATCTTGTCAAGATATGTGCTTCGTGAAAGACCAATGAGGCGCCTCGATCTATCTCTATAGATCTTGATGCCTAATATGTAAGCAGCTTCTCCAAGGTCCTTCATTGAAAAACACTTATTCAACTAGGCCTTTATGCTTTCCAAAAGTTCTATATCATTTCCCATCAACAATATGTCATCCACATATAAAATGACAAATTCTATAGAGCTCCTACTCACTTTCTTGTAAATACAGGCTTCTCCATAAGTCTGTGTAAAGCCAAACACTTTGATCACCTCATCAAAGCGAATGTTCCAACTACGAGATGCTTGCACCAGCCCATAGAGAGAGCGCTGGAGCTTGCATACCTTGTCAGCATTCTTAGGATTGACAAAACCTTTTGTCTGCATCATATACAATTCTTCCTTAAGGAAGCCGTTAACGAATGTCATTTTGACGTCCATTTGCCAGATCTCATAATCATAAAATGCGGCAACTACTAACATGATTCGGAGGGACTTCAGTATCGCTACGGGTGAGAAGGTCTCATCATCAACTCCTTGAACTTGTCGATAACCCTTAGCGACAAGCCGGGCCTTATAGACGGTCACATTACCATACGCGTCAGTCTTCTTCTTAAAGATCCATATATTTTCTATGGCTTGCCGATCATCAGGCAAGTCCACTAAAGTCCACACTTTGTTCTCATACATTTATCCTATCTCAGATTTCATGGCTTCAAGCCATTTGTTGGAATCTGGGCCCGCCATGGCTTCTTCATAGTTCGAGGGTTCACTGTTGTCTAACAACATGATTTCCAGGACATGGTTGTCATACCAATCTAGTGTGGAACGAGTCCTCATGGACCTACGAATTTCAGTAGTAACTTGATCAGAAGTTTCATGATCATCATCATCATTAACTTCCTCTCTAGTTGGTGCACGCACCACAGAAACACTCTCTTGTGCTGCGCTACTTTCCGATTCGTGAGGGGGTACAATTACCTCATCAAGTTCTACATTCCTCCCACTTACTTCTTTCAAGAGAAACTCTTTCTCTCGAAATGATCCATTTTTTGGCAACAAAGATCTTGCCTTCAGACCTGAGGTAGAAGGTATACCCAATAGTTTCCTTAGGGTATCCTATGAAGACGCACTTTTCCGATTTGGGTTCGAGCTTTTAAGGTTCAAGTTTCTTGACATAAGCATCGCATCGCCAAACTTTCAAAAACGACATCTTAGGTTTCTTCCCAAACCATAATTCATACAGTGTCATCTCAATGGATTTAGACGGTGCCCTATTTAAAGTGAATGCGGCAGTCTCTAATGCATATCCCCAGAATGATAGTTGTAAGTCAGTAAGAGACATCATAGATGATGGGGAACATTGCATGGGAAACAAAAAAATTCCTACGCACATGCAATATATATCCATGGTGATGAGCATCTACGAGAGGGAGAGCGGATCTACATACCCTTGTAGATCGCTAAGCGGGAAGCGTTAAAAAACGCGGTTGGTGTAGTCGAACGTCTTCGCGATCCAAATCACCGAGCGTCCCACGATTTCATCACGATCCGTCCCGCGATCGAATCATGATCCATCCCGCGAACTCAACACGATCCATCCCGCGATCTCATCACGATCCGTCTCGCGATCTTGATCACGGTCCATCCGATCTAGCGCCAAACGGAAGGCACCTCCGTGTTCAGCACACGTATAGCTCGATGATGATCTCCGCCTTCTTGATCCAGCAAGAGAGAGAGGAGAGGTAGACGAGTTCTCCGGCAGCGCGATGATGCTCTAGCGATGGTGGTGGAGCTATTCCGACAGGGCTTCGCCTAAGCGCTGCAGAAAACCGATCTAGAGGAGAAACTGCAATCTAGAGGTGAGGCAGCACGTGGCTCTTTTCTATGCGTGAAAACCCCTCAAATCCTCTAGTATATATAGGAGGAGAGAGGGAGGAGGCTGGCGCAAGAGGGCCTGCCCTCTTGCCTCTTGCGCAAGGAGGAGAGGAGGAATCCTCCTCCAAACCTAGTAGGACTAGGATTCCTCCTTTCCTACTTGGCAACTCTTTCCACCTTGTTTTTTTCCTTTCTCCTTCAACTCCAGCCGCATGGGCCTCTTGTGGGACTTCCACCAGCCCGCTAAGGGCTGGTATTAATCCTACCACAGCCCATGTAGCCTCTTGGGTCGAAATACCCCTCCCGATGGTCTCCTGGTACACTACCGGCACTCCCGGTACACTACCGATGAGCCCGAAACTTTTCCGGCGACCAAAATAGGACTTCCTATATATCAATCTTTACCTCCGGACCATTTTGGAGATCCTCGTGATGTTCAGGATCTCATCCGGGACTCCGAACAACCTTTGGTCACCACCATCCATAACTCTATACTACCGAAATGTCACCAAACTTAAGTGTGCAGACCCTGCGGGTTCGAGAACTATGTAGACATGACCGAGACACCTCTACGGTTAATAACCAATAGCGGGACCTGTATGTCCATATTGGTTCCTACATATTATACGAAGATCTTTATCGGTCGAACCTCTATGTCAAGGATTCAGTTAATCCCGTATAATGTTCCCTTTGTTCTTCGGTATGTTACTTGCCAGAGATTCAATCGTCGGTATCTCCATACCTAGTTCAACCTCGTTACCGGCAAGTCTCTTTACTCGTTCCGTAATACAAGATCCCGTGACTAGCACTTAGTCACATTGCTTGCAAGGATTATTGTGATGTTGTATTACCAAGTGGGCCCTAAGATACCTCTCCGTCACACGGAGTAACAAATCCCAGTCTTGATCCATGCCAACCCAACAGACACCCTCGGAGATACCTGTAGAACACCTTTATAGTCACCCAGTTACATTGTGACGTTTGATACACACAAGGTATTCCTCTGGTGTCATTGAGTTGCATGATCTCATGGTCATAGGAACATATACTTGACATGCAGAAAACAGTAGCAATAAACTGACACGATCATATGCTACGTTTGTAGTTTGGGTCTTGTCCATCACATCATTCTCCTAATGATGTGATCCCGTTATCAAATGACATCTCATGTCCATGTCTAGGAAACCTTAACCATCTTTGATCAACGAGCTAGTCTATTAGAAGCATACTAGGGACATGGTTTTATCTATGTATCCACACATGCATCTAAGTCTCCGATCAATACAATTATCGCATGGATAATAAACGATTATCATGACCAAGGAAATATGATAATAACTAATTTATTATTGCCTCTAGGGCATATTTCCAATAGTCTTTCACTTGCACTAGAGTCAATAATCTAGTTCACATCACCATGTGATTCGCATTGTTATGAATCTAACACCCAATGAGTTCTGGGGCTCGATCATGCTTTGCATGTGAGAGAGGTCTTATAGTCAACGGTTCTGCGACATTCAGATTCGTGTGTGCTTTGCAAATCTCAATGTCAAACTGTAAATGCTGCTACCACACTCCACTTGCTACTATTCCAAATGGCTGCTCCACTATACGTATCCAGATTGCTACTACAAGTCATCTGGATTGGTGTTAAAGCTTGCATCAACGTAACTCTTTACGACGAACTCTTTATCACCTCCATAATTGAGAAACATCTCCTTAGTCTTTTAGTTACTAAGGATAATCTTTGACCGCTATCCAGTGATCCACTCCTGGATCACTCTTGTACCCCTTGATGGACTCATGGCAAGGCACACACAAGTGTGGTGCACAGCATGGCATACTATAGAGAGCCTATGGCTAAGTCATAGGGGACGACATTCATCCTTTCTCTTTCTTCTGCCGTGGTCAAGCTTTGAGTCTCACTCAACTTCACACCTTACAAAGCAGGCGAGAACACTTCTCTCTGACTGATCCATTTTGAACTCTTTCAAAATCTTGTCAAGGTATGTACTCATTGAAAGTCTCATCAAGCATCTTGATCTATCTCTATAGATCTTGATGCTCAACAATGTGGTAGCTTTATCTAGGTCTTGCTTTTAAAATCACTTTTCAAACAACCGTTTATGCTTTCCAGAAATTCTACATTATTTCTGATCAACTATATGTCATCCACATATACTAATCAGAAATTCTATAGTGCTCTCACTCACTTTATTGTAAATACAAGTTTCTTGTAAACTTTGTATAAACTACAAAACTTTGATCACCTCATCAAAGTGTATATTCCAACTCCGAGATGCTTGCCCCAGACCATAGAATGATTGCTGGAGCTCAAACACCTTTTAGCATCCTTAGGACTGACAAAACCTTCTGGTTGTATCACATACAACCTTTCCTCAAAAAACCATTCAGGAAACGATGTTTTGTCATCCATCTGCCAGATTTCATAATTGAAAAATGCAGCAACTGCTAACATCTTTCCAACAGACTTTAGCATCGCTACGAGTGAGAAAGTCTCATCGCAGTCAACTCATTGAACTTGTCGTAAACTTCTTTGCAACAAGTCGACCTCTATAAATGGTGACATTCACCATCAACGTCTGTCTTCGTCTCAAAGATCCATTTGTACTCGACGACCTGTTGTCCAACAAGCAAGTCTACCAAAGTCTATACTTGGTTTTCATACATGGATCCTTTCTCGGATTTCATGGCCTGTAACCATTTGTCGGAGTCCGGGCCCATCATCGCTTGTCCATAGCTCATAGGTTCATCATTGTCCAACAACATGACCTCTAAGACAAGGTTGTCGTACCACTCAGGAGCAGTACACGTCCTTGTCGACCTACGAGGTTCGATAGTAACTTGATCCGAAGCTTCATGATCATTATCATTAACTTCCTCTTCAACTAACGTAGGCTTCACATAAACATCTTCCTGCGCTGCGCTACTCTCTGGTTGAAACAAAGGTTCAATAACCTCATCAAGTTCTATCTTCCTCCCACTCAATTCTTTCGAGAGAAACTCTTTCTCGAGAAAGGACCTGTTTTAGCAACAAACACTTTATGCTTGGATCTGAGATAGAAGGTTTACCCAACTGTTCTTAGGGTATTCTATGAAGATGCATTTGTCCGCTTTGGGTTCGAGCTCATTAGGTGAAAACCTTTTTCACATAAGCGTCGCAGCCCCAAACATTAAGAAATGACAGTTTAGGTTTCTATCAAACCATAATTCATACGGTGTTCATCTCAACGGATTTAGATGGTGCCCGCTTTTAAAGTGAATTTAATTGTCTCTAATGTATAACCCCAAAACAATAGTAGCAAAACGATAAGAGACATCATAGTATGCATCATATCCAATAGAGCACGACTATGATGTTCGAACACACCATCACACTATGGTGTTCCAGGTGGCGTGAAACAACTTTCACATTGTCTAAAGTTGTATGCCAAACTCGTAACTCAGATATTCACCTCCACGATCATATCGCAGCCATTTTTATCTTCTTGTCACGATGATCTTAAACTTCACTCTGAATTTGCTTGAACTTTTCACACAATTCAGACTTGTGTTTCATTAAGTAAATATACACTATATCTACTTAGTGAAGGTAAGAAAATAACGATATCCACCGCACGCTACAAGACTCATTGGATTGCATACATCAACATGTATCATTTCCAATAAACCACTTTCCCGCTCCATCAATCCGGAAAACGGGGTCCTTAGTCATCTTGCCCAAGAGGCATGGTTCGCATGTCTCAACTGATTCAAAATCGAATGAGTCCAAAGATCCATCAGCATGGAGTTTCTTCATGCGCTTTATAACAATATGACATTTAGCGGCAGTGCCACAAGTATGCGGTACTATCATTATTAACTTTTTATCTTTTGGCATCAATGTTATGAACATGTCTATTACTACGATCAAGTTTCAACAAACCATTCTCACTGGGTGCATGACCATTGAAGGTAATATTCATGTAAACAGAATAACCATTATTCTCTAACTTTAAATGAATAACCGTGTTGCAATAAACATGATCTAATCATGTTCATGCTTAATGCAAAACATGAAATAACATTTATTTAGGTTCGTCACTAATCCCGAAGGTAGAGAGAGCATGCGATGTTGATCACAACCTTGGAAACATTTCCAACACACATCGTCACCTCACCCTTAGCTAGTTCTTCATTTATTCCGTAGCTTTTATTTCGAGTTACTAACATTTAGAAACCAAACCGCTATCCAATACCCAGGTGCTACTAGGAGTACTAGCAAGGTACGCATCAATAACACGTATATCAAATATACTTCTGTCGACGTTGCCAGCCTTCTTATCTACCAAGTATCTAGGGTTGTTCTGCTTCAGTGACCGCTCTCCTCATAATCGAAGCACTAATTCTCGGGTTCGGGTTCAACTTTGGGTTGCTTTACTGGAGCAGCAACTGACTTGCCATCCATGAAGTTTCCCTCCTTGCCCTTGCCCTTCTCGAAACTAGTGGTTTTACTAACCATCAACACTTGATGCTCCTTCTTGATTTCTACCTTCGTGGTGTCAAACATCGCGAATAACTCAGGGATCATTATTTCTATCCCTGGCATTTCATAGTTCATCACGAAGCTCTAGTAGCTTAGTGACAGTGACTTGGAGAACTATATCAATCACTATCTTATCTGGAAGATTAACTCCCACTCGATTCAAGCGATTGTAGTACCCAGACAATCTGAGTACATGCTCAACAATTGAGCTATTCTCCTTCATCTTGCAGGCAAAGAATCTTGTTGGAGATCTTATATCTCGCAACTCAGGCACGAGCCTGAGATCACAATCTCAGCTCTTAGAATAACTCATATGTTCCATGACGTTCAAAACATTTCGGAGCCTCAATTCTAAGCCGTAATGCATGACGCACTAAACTATCAAGTAGTCATCAGAACGTGTCTGTCAGATGTTCATAACATCTACAGACGACGCTGGAGGGGGTGGCGCACCGAGCGGTGCATTAAGGACATAAGCCTTCTGTGCAGCAATGAGGACAATCCTCAGATCATGGACCCAGTCCGCAATATTGCTACCATTATCTTTCAACTCTATTTCTCTAGGAACATATAAAATATAAGGGAGCTACAGCGTGAGATAGTAATCTACAACATAATTTGCAAAGACACTAGTGACTATGTTCATGATAATGAGTTCAATTAATGATATTACCTTAGAACTCCCACTCAAATTGACATCCCTCCAGTCATTCGAGTGATACATGATCCAAATTTACCAACTCAAGTCCGATCATCACGTGACTTGAGGAGGTTTCAATGGTGAACATCATCATGTTGATCATATCTACTATATGACTCATGTTCGACCTTTCAGTCTCTTGTGTTTTGAGGCCATGTCTTTACATGCTAGGCTCGTCAAGTTTAACCCGAGTGTTCTGCTTGTGCAACACTGCCTTGCACCCGTTGTATGTGAACGTAGAGTCTATCACACCTGATCATCACGTGGTGTCTCAACACGACAAACTTTCGCAACGGTGCACACTCGGGGAGAACACAATTTATCTTGAAATTTAAGTGAGGGATCACCTTATAATGCTACCGTCATCCTAAGCAAAACAAGGTGCATAAAAGGATTAACATCACATGCAAATCATAAGTGACATGATATGGCCATGAACTTGTGCTTTAGATCTCCATCTTGAAAGCACCGGCATGATCTTCATCGTCACCGGCACGACACCATGATCTTCATCATCTTGATCTCCATCAATGTGTGGCCATCGGGGTTGTCGCGCCCACCATGCTTCTACTACAATTGCTACCGTTTAGCGATAAAGTAAAGCATTACATAGCGCTTACCGATTGACACGTAGGTCATACAATAATTAAAGACAACCCTATGGCTCCTGCCGGTTGCCGTACTCATCGACATGCAAGTCGTGATATTCTATACATCACATGATCATCTCATACATCACATATATCACATCATGTAATTGGCCATATCACATCACAACATACCCTACAAAAACAAGTTAGACGTCCTCTAATTGTTGTTGCATGTTTTACGTGGCTGCTACGGGTATCTAGCAAGAACAATTCTCACCTACGCATAAACCACAACGGTGATACATTAGTTTGCTTTTCAACCTTCTCAAGGACCGCCTTTGTCGAATCCGATCCAACTAAAGTGAGAGAAACTGCCACCCGCAAGCCATCTATGCAACAAGTTGTGGTTTAGGGAACCGGTCTCTCGTAAGCGTACGAGTAATGTTGGTCCGGGCCACTTCATCTCACAATACCGCTGAACAAAAACACGACCATGGGAGTAAGCAATCTAAGCATCAACGCCCACAAACCTTTTGTGTTCTACTCGAGATCTCATCTACACATAGACCTAGCTCATGATGCCACTGTTGGGGAACGTTGCATGGGAAACAAAAAATTTCCTACGCACACGCAAGATCTATCCATGGTGATGAGCATCTACGAGTGGGAGAGCGGATCTACACACCCTTGTAGATCGCCAAGCGGGAAGCATTAAGAAACACAGTTGGTGTAGTCGAACGTCTTCGCGATCCAAATCGCCGAGCGCCCCGCGATCTCATCACGATCTGTCCCGCGATCCAATCACGATCCATCCCGCGAACTCAAAACGATCCGTCCCACGATCTCATCACGATCCGTCTCGCAATCTTGATCACGGTCCTTCCGATCTAGCGCCGAACGGACGGCACCTCCAAGTTCAGCACACGTATAGCTCGCTGATGATCTCCGCCTTCTTGATCCAGCAAGAGAGAGAGGAGAGGTAGACGAGTTCTCCGGCAGCGCGACGGCGCTCCAGCGATGGTGGTGGAGCTATTCCGGCAGGGCTTCCCCTAAGCGCTGCAGAAAAACGATCTAGAGGTGAGGCAGCACGTGGCTCTTTTCTATGCATGAAAAACCCTCAAATCCTCTAGCATATATAGGAGGAGAGAGGGAGGAGTCTGGCGCAAGAGGGCCTGCCCTCTTGCCTCTTGCGCAAGGAGGAGAGGAGGAATCCTCCTCCGATCCTAGTAGGACTAGGATTCCTCCTTTCCTACTTGGAAACTCTTTCCACCTTGTTTTTTTCCTTTTTCCTTCAACTCCAGCCGCATGGGCCTCTTGTGAGCCTTCCACCAGCCCAATAAGGGCTGGTATTAATCCTACCACATCCCATGTAGCCTCTTGAGTCGAAATACCCCTCCCGATGGTCTCCCGGTACACTACCGGCACTCCCGGTACACTACCAATGAGCCCGAAACTTTTCCGGCGACCAAAATAGGACTTCCTATATATCAATCTTTACCTACGGACCATTTAGGAGCTCCTCGTGACGTTCAGGGTCTCATCCAGGACTCTGAACAACATTCGGTCACCACCATGCATAACTCTGTACTACCAAAATGTCACGGAACCTTAAGTATGCAGACCCTGCGGGTTCGAGAACTATGTAGACATGACCGAGACACCTCTACGGTCAATAACCAATAGCGGGACCTGGATGTCCATATTGGTTCCTACATATTCTACGAAGATCTTTATCGGTCGAACCTCTATGTCAACGATTCAGTTAATCCCGTATGATGTTCCCTTTGTTCTTTGGTATGTTACTTGCCCGAGATTCGATCGTTGGTATCTCGATACCTAGTTCAACCTTGTTACCGGCAAGTCTCTTTACTCGTTCCGTAATACAAGATCCCGTGACTAACACTTAGTCACATTGCTTGCAAGGCTTATTGTGATGTTGTATTACCGAGTGGGTCCTGAGATACCTCTCCGTCACACGGAGTAACAAATCCCAGTCTTGATCCATGCCAACCCAACAGACACCCTTGGAGATACCTGTAGAGCACCTTTATAGTCACCCAGTTACGTTGTGACGTTTGATACACACAAGGTATTCCTCCGGTGTCAGCGAGTTGCATGATCTCATGGTCATAGGAACATATACTTGACATGCAGAAAACAGTAGCAATAAACTAACACGATCATATGCTATGTTTGTAATTTGGGTCTTGTCCATCACATCATTCTCCTAATGATGTGATCCCGTTATCAAATGACATCTCATGTCCATGGCTAGGAAACCTTAAGCATCTTTGATCAACGAGCTAGTCTATTAGAGGCATACTAGGGACATGGTTTTCTCTATGTATCCACACATGCATCTAAGTCTCCGATCAATACACTTATAGCATGGATAATAAACGATTATCATGACCAAGGAAATATGATAATAAGTAATTTATTATTGCCTCTAGGGCATATTTCCAACAATAGATTGCACCATATCCAATAGAGTGCAATTACGACGTTCGGACACACCATTACGCTGAGGTGTGCCAGGCAGCGTGAGTTGTGAAACAATTCCACATTTCCTTAAGTGCGTGCCAAACTCGTGACTCAAATATTCTCCTCCACGATCCGATCATAAGAACTTTATTTTCTTGTCATGTTGATTCTCTACCTCACTCTGAAATTCCTTGAACTTTTCAAAGGTCTCAGACTTGTGTTTCATCAAGTAGACATACCCATATCTGCTTAAGTCATCAGTGAGGGTGAGAACATAACGATAGCCACCGCGAGACTCAAGGCTCATCGGTCCACATACATCGATATGTATTATTTCCAACAAGCTGGTTGCTCACTCCATTGTTCCGGAGAATGGAGTCTTAGTCATCTTGCCCATGAGGCATGGTTCGCACGTGTCAAATGATTCATAATCAAGAGACTCCAAAAGTACATTTGCATGGAGTTTCTTCATGCGTTTGACACCAATATGACCAAGGCGGCAGTGCCACAAGTATGTGGGACTATCATTATCAACCTTACATCGTTTGGTATTCACACTATGAATATGTGTAACATCATGTTCGAGATTCAATAAAAATAAACCATTGACCAGTGGGGCATGACCATAAAACATATCTCTCATATAAATAGACCAACCATTATTCTCGGATTTAAATGAGTATCCATCTCGCATCAAACGAGATCCAGATACAATGTTCATGCTCAAAGCTGGTACTAAATAACAATTATTGAGGTTTAAAACTAATCCTGAAGGTAGAAGTAGAGGTAGCGTGCCGATGGTGATCACATCGACCTTGGAACCATTCCCGACGTGCATCGTCACCTTGTCCTTTGCCAGTCTTCGCTTATTCCGCAGCTCCTGTTTTGAGTTACAAATGTGAGCAACCGCACCGGTATCAAATACCCAGGAGCTAATGCGACCATTGGTAAGGTACACATCAATTACATGTATATCACATATACCTTTGACGTTGCAGGCCTTCTTATCCGCCAAGTACTTGGGGCAGTTCCGCTTCTAGTGATCGGTTCCCTTGCAATAAAAGCACGCAGTCCCAGACTTGGGTCCATTCTTGGGCTTCTTCGTGGCAACCGATTTACTGGGCGCGGCAACTGCTTTGCCGTCTTTCTTGAAGTTCTTCTTACCCTTGCCTTTCTTGAAACTAGTGGTCTTATTCATCATCAACACTTGATGTTCCTTTTTGATTTCCACCTCCGCTGATTTCAGCATCAAATATAACTCAAGAATGGACTTCTCCATCCCTTGCATATTGTTGTTCATCACAAAGCTTTTGTAGCTAGGTGGAAGCGACTGGAGGATTCTGCCAATAACCGAGTCATCCGGAAGATTAACTCCACGCTGAGACAAGCGGTTGTGCAACCCAGACATTTTGAGTATGTGCTCGCTAACATAACTATTTTTCTCCATCTTACAACTGAAGAACTTGTCTGAGACTTCATATCTCTTGCCTCAGGCATGAGCTTGGAAAACCATTCTCAGCTCTTGGAACATCGCATATGCTCCATGTTGCTCAAAACGCTATTGGAGCCCCGGTTCTAAGTTGTAAAGCATGCCGCACTGAACTAGGGAGTAATCATCACTATGCGACTGTCAGGCGTTCATAACATCTTGAGTTGCTGGGAAAACGGGTGCATCACCTAGCGGTGCATCAAGGACATATAATTTCTTGGAAGCTATGAGGATGATCCTCAAGTTACGGACCCATTCTGTATAGTTGCTACCATCGTCTTTCAGCTTGGTTTTCTCTAGGAACGCGTTGACGTTGAGGGCAACATTAGCGTGGGCCATTGGATCTAAGATATAGATTGTAAAGACAATTTTAGACTAACTTCATGATAATTAAGTTCATCTAATCAAATTATTTAATGAACTCCCACTTAGACAGACATCCCTCTAGTCATCTAAGTGATACATGATCCACATCGACTAGGCCGTGTCCGATCATCATGTGAGACGGACTAGTCATCAATGGTGAACATCTCCATGTTGATCGCATCTACTATACGACTCATGTTCGACCTTTCGGTCTCTCGTGTTCTGAGGCCATGTCTGTACATGATAGGATCGTCAAGTCAACCTAAGTGTTTCACGTGTGTAAATCTGGCTTACACCCGTTCTATGCGAATGTTACAATCTATCACACCCGATCATCACGTGGTGCTTTGAAACAACGATCCTTTGCAGCGATGCACACTTAGGGGGAACACATTTGTTGAAATTTTAGTGAGGGATCATCTTATTTATGCTACCGTCGTTCTAAGCAAATAAGATGTAAGATCATGATAAACATCACATACAAATCATAAAGTGACATGATATGGCCAATATTATCTTGCGCCTTTCGTGTCCATCTTCGGGGCGTGGCATGATCACCATCGTCACCGGCACGACACCATGATCTACATCATCATGATCTACATCATCGTGTCTATATGAAGTTGTCTCGCCAACTATTACTTCTACTACTATGGCTAACGGTTAGCAATAAAGTAAAGTAATTACATGGCGTTTTTGATTGACACGCAGGTCATACAATAAATTAAGACAACTCCTATGGCTCCTACGAGTTGTCATACTCATCGACATGCAAGTTGTGATTCCTATTACAAGAACATGATCAATCTCATAAATCACATATATTTCATCACATCCTTTTGGCCATATCACATCACATAGCATACCCTGCAAAAACAAGTTAGACGTCCTCTAATTGTTGTTGCAAGTTTTACGTGTCTTCTATGGGTTTCTCGGAAGAATGTTTAGTACCTACGCAAAAGCCACCACGGTGATATGTCAATTGCTATTTACCCTTCATAAGGACCCTCTTCATTGAATCCGATCCAACTAAAGTGGGATAGACAGACACCCGCTAGCCACCTTATGCAACAAGTGCATGTCAAGCGGTGGAACCTGTCTCATGTAAGCGTACGTGTAAAGTCGGTCCGGGACGCTTCATCCCACAATGCCATCGAATCAACATAAGACTAGTAACGGCAAGAAAATTGACCAAATCATCGCCCACAACTACTTGTGTTCTACTCGTGCATAGATCTATGCATAGACCTAGCTCATGATGCCACTGTTGGGGAACGTAGTAATAATTCAAAAAAATTCCTACGTGTCACCAAGATCAATCTAGGAGATGCTAGCAACGAGAGAGAGGGAGTGCATGTTCATACCATTGAAGATCGCTAAGCGGAAGCATTACAGAGAACACGGTTGATGGAGTCGTACTCGCGGCGATTCAAATCGCGGTAGATCTGATCCAAGCGCCGAACGGATGGCACCTCCGCGTTCAACACATGTACAGCCCGGGGACGTCTCTCCTTCTTGATCTAGCAAGTGGGAGGAGAAGTTGAGAGAGAGCTCCGTTAGCACGACGGCGTGGTGCCGGTGGAGCTTGCGGTTCTCCGGCAGAGCTTCGCTAAGCGCTACGGAGGAGGAGGAGGAGGAGAAAGGGGGGAGGGCTGCGCCAGGTGGATGGGTGCAGCTCCCATGCACCTCCCCAGTATATATAGGGGTGGAGGGGGCTGGCTTATTTCCCTCCAAGTCCATTGGGGCGTTGGCAAAGGTGGGAGGAAAGAAATCCCATCCATTCCCTTCCCCGCCGATTGTTATCCCCCCTTTTTAGGGATCTTGATCTTATCCCTTCGGGATATGATCTTATTACTTCTAAGGGGTATCTTGGTGCACCTTGACCAGGGGTGTGGGGCCTTGCCCCCACTATCCACCTTCATGTGGATCCCCCCATGCAGGTGGGCCCCACTCTGGAACCTTCTAGAACCTTCCCGACACAATACCGAAAAATCCCAAAAAAATTCAGGTGGCCAAACTAGGACTTCCCATATATAAATATTTACCTATGGACCATTCCGGAACTCCTCATGATGTCTGGGATCTCATTCGAGACTCCGAACAACTTTCGGTAACCACATAAAATTCCCATTACAACTCTAGCGTCACGAAACCTTAAGTGTGTAGACCCTACGGGTTCGGGAACCATGCATACATGACCCAGATACCTCTCCGGCCAATCACCATAGTGGGATCTGGATACCCATATCGGATCCCACATGTTCCACGATGATCTCATCGGATGAACCACGATCTCAGGGATTCAATTAATACCGTATAATTCCCTTTCTCCATCGGTATGTTACTTGCCCGAGATTCGATCGTCGGTATACCTATACCTTGTTCAATCTCGTTACCGACAAGTCTCTTTACTCGTTTCGTAACACATGATCCCGTGACTAACTCCTTAGTCACATTGAGCTCATTATGATGATGTATTACCGAGTGGGCCCAGAGATACCTCTCCGTCACACGGAGTGACAAATCCCAGTCTCGATTCGTGCCAACCCAACAGACACTTTTGGAGATACCTGTAGTGCACCTTTATAGTCACCGAGTTACGTTGTGACATTTGATACACCCAAAGAATTCCTATGGTATCCAGGAGTGGTTGGTTGTCCATGCAAGCCCATGTAAAAGGCAAGCCTGTAACTTGCTCAATTAGTTCTGTTGTTAGCCCATCTACCTCATCGCACTAGGTCTATCAAGCTTCATCTTCCTCTTCTGCTCGCTGCCGCCACTCTCTGTTCTACTCGTTGCCGCCGTTTCTCTTCTACTTGCCACCATGAAACGGCAGCCACTACTACACATGAAACAGCAGCATTCAACTCATTACTCCGCCCTCCATTACTCTGTCGCTCTCACTTCTGCTTGTCGTTGTCTTTCTCTTTAAAAAAGACGTCACCGAGCACGCACAATTCCTCTACTCTTTGGCTCTAGACCACCGTTCTGGTAGGTGGATTCTCCCTCTTATCAGCCATCGCCAGGTTTTCTTGTCCATGAGCTTATGTTTTTTGAATCTATCATCTTACGCTCCGGATCGACAGGTGCTTGGTTCATCAAAGAACATGAGTAAATTGCAGAAAACCACCACATTCGGGGACATTAAAACAGGAAACCGCCACCTTTCGTTTTTTTAAACCACCACGTTTGCGCTGACAGTTTTCAAAAAAACATTGATTGAACGATTTGTCCCATTTGAGTGGAAAACTGACCGGTTGGGCCCGCTATCAGGCTCCACGCGGACAGGGGGGCGGCGGCAGACAGAACTAGACGAGCCGGTCCAGCCCAACCCATTCGACCGTTCCCCCTCCCTCCGCTCTCCCCCCACTCATTTGTCATCGCCGGCCACCGCCCGGTGCAGGAGACTCCCTGCCGTAGCCATGCTATCCTAGAAGGACGGAGAAAGCAGCAGCGACGACTCTGTGTCCCCCCTCTTCAACACGCACGCGGAGGAAACCAACGTGAGTATCATTTCTCCGTGACCTAGGGTTAGGGTTAGCATTTTCTTCAATTTGAGCATTTTTTTCACCTGTTTGATTGGGGATTTGAGCACTCTATGTAATATATTACACTATTGTAGATCTCACAGACCATTGTTGACCCGGTGTCGGGACCCCGATCCTAAGTCATATGATTCCATACTGTAACAAGTCACATCACTTTGCGGCCTCACGCACGGTAACCCCATGGCTGCAGCCTTACCTTGGCCGGGACCGTTTGCGTCTTTTGGCTCACGTATGTGAACATGTCGCTGGCAATCGCACAACAAAGAACCCGGGCCGACATGACTAGTCATAGAACCCAAGTGGCACATCCGTACGGAAACAGGCATACATAACCCAGCAATGCAGGTGTCGGCCTCAAGCGTGTGTGGACGAGTCATAGCAAGCTACAAGGACTCCATTACGTCGCGAGACACGAATGTCATCACTGCACGTAGACGAGTCGTAGCAGGCTACAGGGACTCCATTACACTGCGAGACATTTCCCCGAAGGGACAGACACAGCTGCAAAGAAGGATACATGCCGGTCAATCAATGTGTCCGGAGTAGTAGCGAGCTACCATGGCTCGGTGGAAGCACAAAGAGGCAGTTTCCCATAAAGAGTACTACTAAAGGCACACGACTAGGTGTCGGATCCCATACATACCGTTGCACGTCACACGTACGCACGACATGCCCGATATGCATAGATACAACTATGGCATCACAACATAACCATACAACAACATGACTTTTAGTTAAGAGGCTCAGACGAGCCTTGCATAATATGTTCTTACAGATAGGGTCACATGACCCGGCACTCAAGTCATACAAGCAAAGTCATACACGCCAGCGGAAACTTAAGCTGTCTGAGTACAGACGGCAAAAATAGAAAAGAGGCACACGGCCTGACTATCTACAGCCCACCACATGGGCAAGATCGTAGCTGGGACACCAGCTATTCGGCATCGTCAACGTCTAGAAAGAACCCACCTGATGGTTCCTGATTCTCTTCTGCAACATTTATTAGGCAAGGATGAGTACAATCGTACTCAGCAAGTCTTTAAAACAGACCTAGTCTATTTATGCTCATGTATCAACAAGGGGGTGGTGGAGTTCATGCAGAAGTGCCAGCTTTGACTTATGGCTAACCTACACTACCCAGTTTTAAACTCTTTGTTACAATTTTAGTTACCGCACACGAGTCCACTATCTCCATCACAATACACTACCATGGATTCACCTTCCCCTTTAGGAAGAGTGCCATCCACGGTACTCACACTTGTCTTGATATTTTTAGAAGTATCCATTTGATTATCTATGAACAGCATAAGTTCTCCAAGTAGTCCATATCCGAGGACGCGGCTATTCGAATAGTTTCATACCCTGCAGGGATTTACTTCTTCACACACGCTCTCGCCACTTATCGCTGTGTGCCATAAACCATGCACCTCGGCAACCTTCAAGCGGATGCCCAGCGAGGGAGTCGGCCACGACCGTCAATCACATAAGACCACTAGTCCAGGCTATCGCCTATTTGAGACTGAACCCGCACGGAAGTCCGGCCGAAGTTTCCGCTACGGTCCCAAATGATGTGCGCAGGGTTCCCAAGCCCACCATTCGGGTGACCCTTGGTACACCGTGCCACTGCCTACCGCGTCGTAACCCACCCCGAGGGTCAACGCTACACATGGCCTCCAGCATACTATAAACACCAGAAACTACTTGCAACTCCTGGACTAAGGACTAAGCGACTCATAAGTCGAGCGGGGTCATATTTCAGGGCCCAGCATGTGGTAGTATCTAGTCTTGGATCACAAACACGGAACCTAGTTCCTAAGAACGGTCCCAAGGAGACAACCCACTATGTACTCCTACATAGCCTCTCATTGCAACCTTTATCAAATCGTATTCAGTAAGAGCTCATCACATCGGACAACACTGTTTCACTCAGTTCATCACCCAGATGAATTAGACCTGACTCAACTCTGAGCATAGCAAGCATAGCAGGCAATGTAAGCTAAGCACATCATGGCACAAGCATCTACTAGGTATGCTAGGTTGCAAGGTTTAGCTATTTACTGTGACAAGATCAGGTCATGCATAAGAATAGGATCATCTACCGTGTATGACTGACATGTGATCGTTTGTCCTAATGCAATAAACAAGAGCAGGAGTGAGAGAGTGGGATGTTATAGGAATGATCAATGGGGTTGCTTGCCTTGCTGGGTTGCGGAGGAGTTCTCTCCTTCGTCGGGATACGGGGTGGCATCTTCCGGATTAGGGCCTACCGTAACGCAGATAAGAGCATTCAATACAAGCAAATGCAACAATATGATGCATGATCATGGCATAGTAATATGCATGGGTGAGCTAATGTAACTAGTGATCATGTCACTTTGAAATAGATTTGAATAAAGGTTCGAAGTTGTTCTCATTTCAAATTTCCATATATTAACCTAATGTAAAATGTCCATGTTCACCTGCTTAGGTTGCTCTAACATGCATGAAAATATCACCATTGGTTTCATTGGATTTTTCTAATAAATTTTCATATATAAATTATTTTCATCTGACTTACAGATTAATTTATATGATTTTTCAAAGTTTTAAACAATTTCTGGAATTATTTTTAAATAAGAAATTGATTTATTGCATCAGCATGATGTCATGATGACATCAGCTGGTCAGCTGACCGGGCCAGAGTCAAACCTGACATGTGGGGTCCACATGTCACTGTCTGGTTAACTTAATTAACTAATTAAAACTAATTCTGATTAATTAACACATTTGGGCCCACGTGTCAGAGACTAATTAACTTAATTAATTAAATTAATTAACTTATTACTAATCTGTGATTAGTCAGAGGCTGGGCCCACCTGTCTGTGACCCAGGGGGTCAAATTCCGTGGTCAAACAGGCCAGGGTCACCGGCAACGAGCCGCCGGCGACTCCAAGGACGGCGGAGGGCTTCGGGTTTCCTCCTCCGGTGACCAAATGGACGGCGGTGGGCACCAAACTACTCTACATGCACGCGCGTGTCCATCCCGACCCTTCCCAGGAGCTGAGGTGGTCGGAATCGGCACAGGCGATGAGCTGGGCGGCGGCCGGAGCTCGGGCGAGCACGGGCTCGTCGAACCAGGGCATGGCACGACCTCTATTAGGTACCTACGGACTCTACTCAACCCTACGAGCACGACGGAGGCCTCAGATGGATCAGCTGATCACCGGAGCATGGCCGGTGTCGAGCTCGAGCGGCGGAGGCATTCGGACCTCGACGAAATCCGGAGCTAGAGCGCGAGAACGAAGGGGGAAAGAGGGAGGAAAGCTTCACGCGCTCACAACGGGTGCAGCGGCATCGAAAGCAGGCTCGGGGACGGTCGGAAACGGCGGCGAGCTTCCATTTCCCCTCCGGCGACCCGAGGAGGAAGACGATGGCGCGATGGCAACAGGAGCCTTCCGGCGATGCGTGGCTCGGCTAGGAGGAAGAGGAGGTCCGGGCGGAGCTTTTGGTGGGCTCAGATGGGCTCGGGGGTGGCTAGAACGAAGGCACGGCAGCAAGGAGCAGAGCGGCCATGGCGGGGCCGAGGGGAGAAATGCGAGAGAGAGAGAGAGAGAGAGCGCTCTCGGGAGGGAGAGAGGAGAAGGGGCACGGCGGCGAGGTGCTTCACGCTGGCGCACTCCCAGCCCTCCAGCAAAGAGCCAGGCAGGGAGGAGGTGGCCGGCGCGCGACGACCACGCGCCCGGCATCCTTCTGGCGCGAGGAGGACGACGACTGGCAACGGTTCATCCTGGGTCGGGCCTGCTATAGTGCTGGGCCACAGGTAAGTCTTTCTCTCTCTTTTTTTTCTTTTTGTTTTATATTTTCTGACATTTGTTTGATTTTCTTTGCAGGTCCAAATAGCTTTTCAAAAAGATCCAAGTATTTTCTAAAAAGAAGTCTGAATATTTCAGACTTGTAATAAAAGTTCCAGATTATTATCAAAACAATAATAATGATAATGATTTATTTAGCAATTTCAGAGGCTTAAGTCATTAATTTAAATTATTTAAATTGTTCAAATAATTAGAATGGCCCTGGTATATCCATATCCTTAATTATCAGACATAGGGAACATTTTTTATGGGCATTTTGGATTTGTTGAAATTTCATTTATCTTGAATTCACTTTATTTCAATGTGAGTTAGGGTTTTCTTTTCCCTCCCATTCATGTTGATGCAATGATGATGATGATGATGCAACACCCATGCTTAACCTAAGACACTTGCTAGGGTTGTGACAACTCACCCCCACTCAAAAGAATCTCGTCCCGAGATTTTGAAGTCATCGGAAAGAGCGCGGGGTACTCTAGTCGAAGACGATCTTCTCTTTCCCATGTCGCCTCCTTTTTAAAATGATGCGACCACTGAACCTTGAGGAACTTGATGTTCCGACGTCGAGTGGTACGCTCAGCTTGATCAAGAATACGAACAGGGTATTCTCGGTATGTAATGTTATGTTGGAGATCAAGCGCTTCGTGGTCCACTTCTCGGACAGGGTCCGAAAAGCAACGCCTGAGTTGTGAGACGTGGAAGACATCATGAACCTTGGAAAGATGCGGTGGAAGTTCCAATTGGTAGGCAACCTCTCCTCGTTTAGCAAGAATGCGAAAGGGTCCAATGTAACGAGGAGCCAACTTGCCTTTGATACCGAATCGATGGGTACCCTTCAGAGGTGTAACCCAAAGGTAAGCCTTCTCGTCAACTTCATAGGTCACAGACTTATGATGGCGGTCATATTGACTCTTTTGACGGGATTGGGCTATTTTCAACTTTTCACGAATAACACGAACTTGCTCCTCTGCATCCTGGATCATGTCCGGACCAAAGAGTTGCCTCTCTCCGGTTTCTGACCAGTTAAGAGGTGTTCGACACTTCCGTCCATAGAGAACTTCAAAAGGGGCTTTACCCAAGCTTGATTGATAACTGTTGTTATATGCAAATTCAGCAAACACAAAGCAGTTCTCCCAATTCATACCAAAGGATATAACACAAGCTCGGAGCATGTCTTCGAGAATTTGATTGACTCGCTCAACTTGACCACTTGATTGAGGGTGGAAGGCAGTGCTAAAGGATAGATGAGTCCCCATAGCGGTTTGAAAACTTTCCCAAAATCGAGAAGTAAAGATACTTCTGCGGTCTGAGTTAATCTCCAAAGGAACACCATGAAGAGAAACTATTCGAGAAACATATAACTCCGCTAGCTGACTAGCAGTAATGCTTTCACGAATAGGGAGAAAATGAGCCACTTTGGAGAGGCGATCAATGACTACGAATATAGTTTTTTTCCCTCTCTTGGTCCTGGGAAAACCGGTGATGAAATCCATACCGACCTTATCCCATTTCCATTCAGGAATAGCTAAAGGTTGAAGGGTGCCAGCAGGCCTTTGATGTTCTGCTTTCACACGACGACAAACGTCGCAGTTAGCAACATACTGAGCAATTTCTCTCTTCATCCTAGTCCACCAGAACCTCTAGCGTAGGTCCTGATATATTTTGGTACTACCCGGATGAATTGTGAGAGGAGAATCATGAGACTCCTTAAGAATCAGCTGCCTGAGATGTTGGCTCTTAGGAACCACCAAACGGCCCTGGAAGAGCACTACACCTTGATCATCTATAGAGAAGTCCTTAGCGAGACCGCTAACGAGGTTCCCTTTGATCCGGGAAATTCCCTTATCATGCCTTTGGCCAGCTATGATTTGATCCTTAAGAGTAGGTTTCGCCACCAGGTTGGATAGGAATCCTTGAGGAACCATGTGAAGGTTTAACTTCTGGAATTCCTCATAGGGAAGCGGTTGACCTTGTTGTAACATTAGATTGTTACAATAAGACTTACGACTTAGTGCATCAGCCATGACATTGGCTTTCCCCGGGGTGTAAGTTATCCCTAAGTCGTAATCTGTAATCAACTCTACCCACCGTCTTTGCCTGAGATTCAAATCCGGTTGGGTGAAAATATATTTCAGACTTTGGTGATCAGTGTATATCTCACAACGATTACCCAAAAGGTAATGTCGCCATGTTTTAAGTGCATGGACTACAGCTGCAAGCTCAAGATCATGTGTTGGATAATTATCCTCATGTGGACGCAACTGTCGAGATGCGTATGCAATCACATGACGATCTTGCATGAGAATGCAACCTAATCCTTGTCGCGAGGCGTCGCAGTAGATAATAAAGTCCTTAGAGAAATCTGGTGGCACCAGAACGGGAGCAGAGGTCAGTCGTCTTTTCAACTCCTGAAAACTATGCTCGCATTGTGGGGTCCACTCGAACTTTTTACCTTTCTTGAGGAGTTCAGTCAGAGGTTTCGCAACCTTGGAGAAGTTCTCAACAAAGCGGCGACAATAGCTCGGTAAGCCAAGGAAACTCCGAACTTGCTTAACTGATTCAGGTTGAGTCCAATCAAGGACTGCCTGAACTCTCTCGGGATTGACAACAATACCTTTACCAGAGATCACGTGACCCAGGCAGGTCACTTCTGGCAACCAGAATTCACACTTGGAGAATTTGGCATATAAGCGGTGCTCTCGAAGTTTCATCAATACCAGCCTTAGATGCTCAGCATGTTCTTGTTCGATCTTCGAGTAGATAAGTATGTCGTCGAGGTAAACCACGAGGAATTTATCCAAATACTCCATAAAGATTGAATTCATCAGACGAGAGAAGGTGGCTGGGGCATTGGTTAAACCGAAGGACATGACGGTGTACTCGTATTGGCCATAACGAGTGACAAAAGCCGTTTTTGGAATGTCCCCGTTTCTAATTCTGATTTGATGGTATCCCAACCTCAAATCCATTTTGGAGAAGACAGAGGATCCAGCGAGTTGATCATACAAATCGTTGATCCTAGGGAGCGGATACTTGTTCTTGATAGTGACCAGATTCACTGGTCGATAATCCACAACCATTCGATCCGATCCATCCTTCTTCTTAACAAAGAGGACGGGGCAAGCCCAGGGAGAAGAGCTAGGACGGATGAAACCTTTCTTCAAAGCTTCATTGAGTTGGGTTTTTAGCTCGGCCAGTTCTAAGGGTGCCATCTTATAGGGTCTTCTGGCTATTGGGACTGTTCCTGGAATGAGTTCTATCACAAACTCAACATCTCTGACAGGTGGAATTCCTGGCAGTTCTTCTGGAAAGACATCCAGAAAATCATGGACAACCGGAATATCCTCTAACTCTAGAAGAGGGCTAGCATTTAGGGAATATAGTTGGCGCTTGGTTGTTCGAGTAGAGACATTAACTATCTCACCCGATGGATGTGTAAGTTGAACATTCCTAGAATGAGTATCAATCTTGGCATAGTGGGCTTTCATCCAATCCATACCTAGAATGATATTAATGTCCGAAGACTTAAGAGCTATCAAGGATGCTAGGAATACTAGTCTATCCACCAAAATTTCATTGTCATGACTCACTCTAGAAGTTTGCCATTTTGAACCAGGAGTGTGAACTACTAAAGGAGTGGGCATGTCACAGAAGGACATGTTATGCAACTGTGCATAACTTTCTGAGATGAATGAATGAGATGCCCCAGTATCAAATAGAACAGATGCTAGATGGATATTAACAAGAAGCGTACCTAGAATAACATCAGGATCTTCAAGGGCTTCTTCAGCAGACACATAATTCACTCGCCCACGGACAGGGGCTGGCTTCACATAGAAAGCTTTTCCTGGTTTTCCACGTCCAGCGGGCTTAGTATTGTTCCGGGGACACTCACGAGAATAGTATCCCGGTTCTCCACATTTGTAGCATACCACTGTAGCACGAGGTGCAACATTTGTAGGCGGTCCTCCAAATGGTCTGGGTGGAGGGTTGGACTGAACTGGACGAGGTGCCTGGAAGGATGGCCTCGCGGTGTATCTTGGCGGCAAAGCTGCATTGGGCACCCACACTCGGCGTTTGTTAGGGCTTGAACCCGATGCAGGATTGAAGTCACGGTTATGCTTCCTCGTAGCCTCGTAGTCAGTTTGTCCTGACTCGGCATTGATGGCCTTATTGATGAGAGCCTGGAAGGTGGTGCACTCGTGCAAGCGAAGATCTCGGCAAAGCTCAGCATTAAGTCCCTTGCGGAACCTAGCCTGCTTCTTAGCATCAGTTGAGACTTCCTTTGGATCATAGCGAGCAAGATTACCAAACTCGCGACTGTATGCATCCACTAACAATCTGCTCTGGGTGAAGGCACGGAATTCCTCTCTTTTGTGATCCATCAGCCCTTCCGGGATGTGATGGATACGGAATGCGGCGCTGAACTCTGCCCAGGTTGGTGCAGGTCCCTGGGGACGCATAGCCTCATAGCTTTCCCACCACAGGTTGGCAGGTCCCTCCAGAAAGTAGGTGGCAAAAGACACCCTGTTGGCCTCGGGCACATTAACAGCCCGTATCTTGCGGAACATACTCGTCAGCCAATCATCCGCATCGAGGGGGTCGATCGAATGATGGTACTTGGGCGGACACAGCTTGATAAAGTCACCAAGTGATACTCCATCGTGGTGATCATTACGGGGAGCACGAGCTGTGTTTTGCTCAATTCTTTCCAACGGCCTATTGGTCTCTCTCTTATTCCTTTCAGCCTCTAGCATCACCTCTGCCAGGGATGGTGCATGTGGCAGCTCCTCTTGCCTTGGTTGGCTACTCTCGCCCTGCTCAGGAGCAGGCACGGGGTTGTTCCTAGTTGCCACCATCCTGGGGAAAACAATTCACAGCTTAGACATAGAGAACATCAACTCTAAGACATGAATTAAGAAATGTACTGGTTAACATGGCAGGTAGGATAAACACCAATCAACATGGTAAAGCAACTACCATATGAACATTAGGTTTCATACACACCATGACTTAGTTCAGTACAAGCCCAAGCTGAAAACAACTACGGAGAGATGACACAACTCATCGGAGGCATTACAAGCTTCCTATACATTATCTATCTACGCCTCCGGAACTCAACTCTCGACCTAGGTCATATCCCACAAGACACGCAGGACCGTGGCGATACAACTACTACCATACCAGGACTAACATCCACGCACTCAAACATCACCGTAGAATGCCTCGTACAGGTTACCCCCGTGACCTGGGAGCTGAACCTGAGGATCTGGAAACACTCTAGCTTGGGATCCCTGGAAACCATAAGGACACGGATGTGGCCTTGGTCCCCTTGTCGGCGGCAACAGCGGTCCTCGAAGAGGGGTGATGCCTCCAACATCAGGCCAGTCTACGTGTGCTGGCAAATGAGTCCGCGATGGGGTCAGCATCTCCAAATCTCCATAGCCTGTCTGCACGACAGGTGCCAACTGCGTCAAGGCTGTCCAAAGACGTGCACGGGTAGCATAGAGCTCCATACGAAGGGCACGTGCATCACGATCCCTGTTCTCCAACATCTGAGCGGTCACCTGCAGCCTAGGGTCCTCATGAGAATGGTCAAAGTAGGCTGCACTAAGATATCCATCCTCTCCTCCCATGGAAGCAGGAACATAGCAGAACTTCGTGTTCTATAGCAGACCATGGTGAAACCTTATGATAGTCAGCATGGTGTATGCGGCTTCCTGAACTGCCATATCTATGGTAACTCCCAATCCATGAGTCCAGTGAAGCGGCTCTGCAGCTCCAGGATATGAAGGATATATCCTAACGGTACACAGATACTGACTCTGGTTGAAATCTCGATACTGCTCCTCCACTATGTACTCTGGGTACCAGCGGTATCCAGCCTCCATCATAACTCTAACCAACATGGCCGTGTGACCCGGCACATCGATGCACCTGGTCAAACGGACCACCTGACGGAAAGGGCGAGAGGGCATCTGAAACAGAGAATGATCCAAAGACATTAGATATCCTAGCAGAAATTGGACAGCATAACGGCTGTAATTGCTTAACAATTTTTTTGAGACAATTGAAAAAGATTGGAAAGGCATAACCACTCGACTATCTAGACTCAAATCTCTTCTCCATCTGTTTGTCACACCAACAATACTTGAATAACTGCATTCACTTACAACCAAGCTAGCTATTAGTCCATGGCTAGTAACTCGTCATCCTAAGCAATAGATGAGAATCCTAGTTCCTATCCCCATAGAAGAGATGAGAATGACCCAGCATAGAATAACTTGGGAAGAGGAGTAAAAAGAGCCTTACGTTCCCTTCCACAATCAATTCCCCTACTTATCTATAGTGTTTCTAGACTCAACTTCGATCGGTTTGGCTTGGTAGTCCTACAGTCAGTCAGGCTCTGATACCAAAGCTGTCGGGACCCCGATCCTAAGTCATATGATTCCATACTGTAACAAGTCACATCACTTTGCGGCCTCACGCACGGTAACCCCACGGCTGCAGCCTTACCTTGGCCGGGACCGTTTGCATCTTTTGGCTCACGTATGTGAACATGTCGCTGGCAATCACACAACAAAGAACCCGGGCCAACATGACTAGTCATAGAACCCAAGTGGCACATCCGTACGGAAACAGGCATACATAACCCAGCAATGCAGGTGTCGGCCTCAAGCGTGTGTGGACGAGTCATAGCAAGCTACAAGGACTCCATTACGTCGCGAGACACGAATGTCATCACTGCACGTAGACGAGTCGTAGCAGGCTACAGGGACTCTATTACACTGCGAGACATTTCCCCGAAGGGACAGACACAGCTGCAAAGAAGGATACGTGTCGGTCAATCAATGTGTCCGGAGCAGTAGCGAGCTACCATGTCTCGATGGAAGCACAAAGAGGCAGTTTCCCATAAAGAGTACTACTAAAGGCACACGACTAGGTGTCGGATCCCATACATACCGTTGCACGTCACACGTACGCACGACATGCCCGATATGCATAGATACAACTATGGCATCACAACATAACCATACAACAACATGACTTTTATTTAAGAGGCTCAGACGAGCCTTGCATAATATGTTCTTACAGATAGGGTCACATGACCCGGCACTCAAGTCATACAAGCAAAGTCATACACGCCAGCGGAAACTTAAGTTGTCTGAGTACAGACGGCGAAAATAGAAAAGAGGCACACGGCCTGACTATCTACAGCCCACCACACGGGCAAGATCGTAGCTGGGACACCAGCTATTCGGCATCGTCAACGTCTAGAAAGAACCCACCTGATGGTTCCTGATTCTCTTCTGCAACATTTATTAAGCAAGGATGAGTACAATTGTACTCAGCAAGTCTTTAAAACAGACCTAGTCTATTTATGCTCATGTATCAACAAGGGGGTGGTGGAGTTCATGCAGAAGTGCCAGCTTTGACTTATGGCTAACCTACACTACTCAGTTTTAAACTCTTTGTTACAATTTTAGTTACCGCACACGAGTCCACTATCTCCATCACAATACACTACCATGGATTCACCTTCCCCTTTCGGAAGAGTGCCATCCACAGTACTCACACTTGTATTGATATTTTTAGAAGTATCCATTTGATTATCTATGAACAGCATAAGTTCTCCAAGTAGTCCATATCCGAGGACGCAGCTATTCGAATAGTTTCATACCCTGCATGGGTGTACTTCTTCACACACGCTCTCGCCACTTATCATTGTGTGCCATAAACCATGCACCTCGGCAACCTTCAAGCGTATGCCCAGCGAGGGAGTCGGCCACGACCGTCAATCACATAAGACCACTAGTCCAGGCTATCGCCTATTTGAGACTGAACCCGCACGGAAGTCCGACCGAAGTTTCCGCTACGGTCCCAAACGATGTGAGCAGGGTTCCCAAGCCCACCATTCGGGTGACCCTTGGTACACCGTGCCATTGCCTACCTCGTCATAACCCACCCCGAGGGTCAGCGCTATGCACGGCCTCCAGCATACTATAAACACCAGAAACTACTTGCAACTCCTGGACTAAGGACTAAGCGACTGATAAGTCGAGCGGGGTCATATTTCAGGGCCCAGCATGTGGTAGTATCTAGTCTTGGATCACAAACACGGAACCCAGTTCCTAAGAACGGTCCTAATGAGACAACCCACTATGTACTCCTACATAGCCTCTCATCGCTACCTTTATCAAATCATATTCAGTAAGAGCTCATCACATCGGACAACACTGTTTCACTCAGTTCATCACCCAGATGAATCAGACCTAACTCAACTCTAAGCATAGCAAGCATAGCAGGCAATGTAAGCTAAGCACATCATGGCACAAGCATCTACCAGGTATGCTAGGCTGCAAGGTTTAGCTATTTATTGTGACAAGATCAGGTCATGCATAAGAATAGGATCATCTACCGTGTATGACTGACATGTGATCGTTTGTCCTAATACAATAAACAAGAGCAGGAGCGAGAGAGTGGGATGTTATAGTAATGATCAATGGGGTTTCTTGCCTTGCTAGGTTGCGGAGGAGTTCTCTCCTTCGTCGGGATACAGGGTGGTATCTTCCGGATTAGGGCCTACCGTAACACAGATAAGAGCATTCAATACAAGCAAATGCAACAATATGATGCATGATCATGGCATAGTAATATGCATGGGTGAGCTAATGTAACTAGTGATCATGTCAATTTGAAATAGATTTGAATACAGGTTTGAAGTTGTTCTCATTTCAAATTTCCATATATTAACCTAATGTAAAATTTCCATGTTCACCTACTTAGGTTGCTCTAACATGCATGAAAATAGCACCATTGGATTCATTGGATTTTTCTGATAAATTTTCATATATAAATTATTTTCATCTGACTTACAGATTAATTTATATGATTTTTCAAAGTTTTAAACAATTTCTGGAATTATTTTTAAATAAGAAATTGATTTATTGCATCAGCATGATGTCATGATGACATCAGCTGGTCAGCTGACCGGGCCAGAGTCAAACCTGACATGTGGGGTCCACATGTCAGTGTCTGGTTAACTAAATTAACTAATTAAAACTAATTATGATTAATTAACACATTTGGGCCCACATGTGAGTGACTAATTAAATTAATTAACTTATTACTAATCTGTGATTAGTTAGAGGCTGGGCCCACCTGTCTGTGACCCAGGGGGTCAAACCCCGTGGTCAAATAGGCCAGCGTCACCGGCGACGAGCCGCCGGCGACTCCAGGGACGGCGAAGGGCTTCGGGTTTCCTCCTCCGGCGACCAAATGGACGGCGGAGGGCACCAAACTACTCTACATGCACGCGTGCGTCCATCCCGACCCTTCCCAGGAGCTGAGGTGGTCGGAATCGGCGCAGGCGATGAGCTGGGCGGCGGCCGGAGCTCGGGCGAGCACGGGCTCGTCGAACCAGCGCACGGCACGACCTCTATTAGGTACCTACGGACTCTACTCAACCCTACGAGCACGACGGAGGCCTCAGATGGACCAGCTGGTCACCGGAGCATGGCCGGCGTCGAGCTCGAGCGGCGGAGGCATTCGGACCTCGACGAAATCCGGGGCTAGAGCGTGAGAACGAAGGGGGAAAGAGGGGGAAAAGCTTTAGGCGCTCACAGCGGGTGCAGCGGCGTCGAAAGCGAGCTCGGGGACGGTCGGAAACAGCGGCGAGCTTCGATTTCCCCTCCGGCGACCCGAGGAGGAAGACGATGGCGCGACGGTGACAGGAGCCTTCCGGCGATGCATGTCTCGGCTAGGAGGAAGAGGAGGTCCGGGCGGAGCTTTTGGTGGGCTCAGATGGGCTCGGGGGTGGCTAGAACGACGGCACGGCGGCGAGGAGCAGAGCGGCCATGGCGGGGCCGAGGGGAGAAATGCGAGAGAGAGAGAGCGCTCTCGGGAGGGAGAGAGGAGCAGAGGGCACGGCGGCGAGGTGCTTCGCGCTGGCGCACTCCCAGCCCTCCAGCAAGGAGCCAGGCAGGGAGGAGGTGGCCGGCGCGCGGCGACCACGCGCCTGGCGTCCTTCTGGCGCGAGGAGGACGACGACTGGTAACGGTTCGTCCTGGGCCGGGCCTGCTACAGTGCTGGGCCACAGGTAAGTCTTTCTCTCTCTTTTTTTTCTTTCTGTTTTATATTTTCTAACATTTGTTTGATTTTCTTTGCAGGTCCAAATAGCTTTTCAAAAAGATCCAAGTATTTTCTAAAAAGAAGTCTGAATATTTCAGACTTGTAATAAAAGTTTCACATTATTATCAAAACAATAATAATGATAATGATTTATTTATCAATTTCAGAGGCTTAAGTCACTAATTTAAATTATTTAAATTGTTCAAATAATTAGAATGGTCCCTGGTATATCCATGTCCTTAATTATCACACATAGGGAACATTTTTTATGGGCATTTTGGATTTGTTGAAATTTCATTTATCTTGAATTCACTTTATTTCAATGTGAGTTAGGGTTTTCTTTTCCCTCCCATTCATGTTGATGCAATGATGATGATGATGATGCAACACCCATGCTTAACCTAAGACACTTGCTAGGGTTGTGACACCCGGAGTGGTGTGGCATTGTTGCCGGAGGACCGTTGTGCTGTCACGACACTCCTGTGCAGAGGGTTATTGTCTTCCAAGGAATCAACACTGGACGTAGGTTTTATGGATGCGCTAATGAGGTTCGTGGCAGATCCTATATTTGCAATTTACTTAGATGAAGATTATACAGTTTGTTTATGTGCCCAGTTAACTGAATATAGTTTGCAGTTAACTGAATATAGTTTGCAATGTTCACTATTTGGTGCTCAGTTATGGTCTGGCATAATTTGTTTACAGGAAGGAGACAATTGTGGTCTAGTTCAGTGGATTGACCCTGAATGGCCAGAATCCATGAAAAATGCACTTCGAAAACTTTGGGATATGTATGAGCAGAGTACCAAAGAGAATGAAGCTAAACAAAAACTCACACTAAAGCTATCAGAAGAGAACAAGCTAATCCAGGAGAAGCACCAGAAACAAATCAAAGAGACAAGCAATTTTTTCACAACAATTCACAAGAATGTGATGAGGGAGAATTACCAAAAGATTATGCAAGATGGTGATGTAGAAAGTGTTGCAGTTCAAGCCCAAGAAGAAAGTGCTAAGCTTGAGAAAGAAAATATGGTACTTAAGACAACACTCCAAGAAGAAAGTGCTAAGCCCAAGAAGAAAGTGCTAAGTTGGGTTAATTGTCCATCTAGCACTCCCCCCCCCCATTCTTTTTTCATTGAACTTCACCATTAATTTGGACCTAGCACCTTCAACCATTGTTTTAATGGGTTTGCCCCTAATATCCAATATCATCCTATTGAACACCTCACTTATGTTGTTCACTACAAAGTCAGTTTTACAGTTGGTGTCCAAAGAATATCTAGCCCATGTTTCTATAGGTATTTTCTTAAGCCAGACCCAAGCATCGTCACTTTCCTGTGGCATAAGCCTATTTTCATCATACAATATCCTGGCTTTCTTCTTTTTTGTCCTGGACTTTCTACCAGATGAGGAACAATACAACACTACTTCTTCATCAGAATCATTTTGATGTTCATCATCTATATCTTCATCAAATAAGGGAATGTAGTCTGCCTCTAGTTTGTCTTGTAAACTGCAGTGTGATCTAGTTGTTGGACCTCTTCTAATAGGTAATTTCTCAACTGGTGCTACTTCAACAAACCCCTCTTCTTCATCCTCCTCATCAGCTTCACAGAAAAGATCTTCTGGCTCTGAATCACCTTCATAAACTCTCTTCCTCTTGAGATCTTTTATTTTTTTGGTGCAAATCTGCATCGTCTTGCTCCTCTTCCTCTATCTCCTCTTCAGAGCTATCCACATCAATCTCTTCTGTCTCCATCAACTCATCCTCTTCCATTTTTCTTCTACTTGTAGTACTGGAGTGTCATCAGCAAACTCATTAGGAAAAACTTCTAAATATTTCACACCAGCTTTGTCCTTCCTCTTTTTAACATTGCAACTCTCCTGAGTGAAGAGATATTCTCCATAGGAGTCCTCTGTGTGAGCAGAAACAACTAGAGCACACATATCTGCTTGATGTTCACTAGTCTGACTTTGGTAGAGCACACATGCATCATCTATATTATACACCTTTGGAGAACCACTCTCAGAAATTGGAATCTACTTTTCACATCCGTCTCCAATGTTGATTTGCAACTTTGCCATCTCTGAGTCTCTTCCTTTCATTACTGTGATAGTAACACACCTCTTCTCCTCATACAATAACAACATTTCTTCTACATCTTCCTCAGATTTGATTAGCTGCACGCCTGCCATTCCTACACCCTCTTGCTTCACATAGTACATGGAATCCTTTTGATCATAACCCTCTATCCCAATAATAGCTAACATGTTGATATATGTGATATCTGATTCACATAAGGTCCTTTCTAGATTGTCACAACCTTGGAAATGAAACCTCATGTCCCAGGGTTCATCACCATCCAAACTACAAGTTCAGTTAACATCTTGTTTCAGTTAACACCAGATTCAGTGAATAGCAGTGTCAAACAACAGTAAATATCATTCATTCAGTTCAGTCATTTTCTAAATTGAGATACAAGCAGAGCAAATAGTATAGATACACTAGCAATATCACACAAATTGGACAACTACAAAAGCATATTCAAAAAGAAAAATATGGAATTGGTAAGGAAAAACACTCACTCCACGCCACCAAGGCCGGATGTGAAGTGGTGGCTCTGCCCTGGATTGGCCTTCCAAACCCGGGCCAGTTTGGCGGTCGCACATGCCTCAATGTCATCGGAGTTCGCATTGAAGATGTTGCCATCCTCGCCCCACTCATCTCCACCCACGGCGACGGATCGAACGGCGCCAACCGTACTAGGGAGAACCGTCGGAGAGCCAGTAAGCATGGGGCGACGAGAAGCAGAGGCGATGGAGAGGTCATCGTCGTCCCTGCCGCCACCGGATGTGATTTGGGGGAACTGGCTCGGTCGGGCCGTTTCACTAGGTCATGTGCGACGTCGTCTAACGGCGCGTCATGGCCGCCGTCAACCCCTGTCCATGTGGCGCCTGACAACGGGCCTAACCGGTTAGTTTTCCACTCAAACGGGACAAATCGTTCAATCAGTGTTTTTTGAAAACTGTCGGCGCAAACGTGGTGGTTTTTTGAAAAAAATGAAAGGTGGTGGTTTTTTATTTTAGCGTCCCGGAAGTGGTGGTTTTCTGCAATTTACTCAAGAAAAATAAATCACACAACCTCTCTTGGTCCCTCTATTATTTTCTTATATGTATGCGTTCCAAATACGATTGATTGTATTCATTTCTAACAGGAATAATCTATCGATATTGCAGTTTAACCTCTGAAATCTATAATATTCAGTTTCTTGAATATGGGGGTGAGAGAGTTGTAGTTCATATTTTTACCTGAACTAGCACCTCTGCCTACCAGACTAACTGACTAGAAACAAGCCAGGGGTAAGATTATTGTTTTTTTCATGCTATTGAAGAGTATCATGGAATTCAAGATGGGCTTTCCACAAGCTCTGGCAACTTGATTAGCCAACCACGAAAACTGAATTTTTGCCCTTGCATGTTGTTCTAGAGACTATTTGACATTCCATGGTAGAAAACACAACCAATGATTATGGCCTTCAAGTGTTACTCCACTAGGTTAATGTTTCATGTAATCCATCACTTGGGGTTTCTGTCTATGGACCTGTCAGTATTTTACCATATTATGACAAGAGGTATATATGGATGATATCGTCAAGCACGCATGCAAGCGCCGGAACTACACTTCTATTTAAATTTGGTATATTATGGCTTAAATCGTAATCAATTATAACTCTCATTTGTACTGCTTCAGGATGATCATATGCATGTATATGGATTCATCTTATGCAACTATATATGGCATTACTGCCTTCTATCTTAATTATTTATATTGTGGCTAAAATTGTAACACAGCGGAACTTCCATTATTAACTACATGATGATCATATGCATGTAGTCTGGTATGGGTTCACCTTATGGAACTATGAAAATCTGAATTGCGACGTATGTATGGGGTCATATCCACTTTATTGGGATGATTATATAGACCTTACTATAATTTTTGTCAATATAGTATTTTCCTTATACATGTGCAAATGGTAAAAAAATAAAGATACGCCTGTTAAAATTTTAAATGAAATTGCTTCCTAAATGTTGGGTACATCCATACATATCAGCAAAAGTTGTCAAAATGTTACAACAAGCCTTAAGGCCAGGCAAGACGTAGCAAGCATGGAGCACACAAGTATATGTTTTCTTTCAGACTTCAACATATATCAACTCTCATCCAGAAAATCCCACAGCAACGCGCGGGGTACCACCTAGTATCACAATTGACATACACGACATACACATGACACAAGACACAAATTCCTATCCTTTCTTTACATTTATCTATCTACTCCTTTCATTTTTCTTAATCTGTACCCCTTGTTCTATGATGGCCTTCGTATCAGCGATTAGCTCAGGATTGCAATACACACCGATTATTTCCTCTTCATCATTCTGTAGGCGATCTTTGTGCAAATGGGGCATCTTGTAGCTGTTTCCTCCTTGATCTTTCATGACTTCAACCATAACTGCTTGGAGTGTGATGAAGCTTTTGAACAGCTTATGTGCATCATAATTCTCAAACTCCTCCTCTACACCTTGTATCAGTTCTCGGATATTCATAGGCGCTCTGCAGTCAGTTAAGGATTTGACAGAGCAATGGAAACATAGGTCTAAAACATTGAACTCGGGGTTGTTTGGGGGTTGTGGAGCAATTGAATGTCTAGATCTGTTTGATCCACAGCTTCTCTAAACTCTGGATCGTTAGGGAGGACATGCGGTCTAGCATTGTCCTGCTGAATGAATATTGTTGTGTCCTCGTCATCGTTAGGCTTGGCATATAATCATAACAATATAAATTTAGATAATATAGCAATTATTATAACTCCTTATAATAATTTGGAATTTGACCAGAAGGAGCTGTTAGCAAGAATGCTCCAATGAAACATTTTTTAATTGGCCCATAAAACTAAATGAAAATATATGGAAATATACTCCAGCCTTGAGTAATCTGGTGTAATCATATTAGTTGTTTCTAAAATAAATTGATTGATTGTTTGCTGAAATTATTTGGAAATAAGATAGCAATTGAGATAAGATAGCAATTGATCTAGTTGATTATATCTATCAACTTGTTGGTCACAGGGTCACATGGTCTATCATGTCAAGAAGGAGCATTGTAAGTGAAAGAAACAAGAGCAGCAGCAAAGCATAGTTATACATGAGCAGCTTGCATACAATTAATCTAGGACAGTAGTTGTTCTACTACAATTCCACAACAACAAACAACAAAAACAAAGCCTTTAGTCCCAAACAAGTTGGGGTAGGCTAGAGGTGAAATCCATAAGATCTCGCGACCAACTCATGGTTCCAGCACATGGATAGCAAGCTTGCACGCACCCCTGTCCATGGCTAGTTCTTTGGTGATGCTCCAATCCTTCAGATCTCTCTTTACGGACTCTTCCCATGTCAAGTTCGGTCTACCCCGAACTCTTTTGACATTATCAGCATGCTTTAGTCGTCCGCTATGCAGTGGAGCTTCTGGAGGCCTGCTGTGAATATGCCCAGACCATCTCAGACGATGTTGGACAAGCTTCTCTTCAATTGGCGCTACCCCAACTCTATCTCGTATATCATCATTCCGGATTTGGTCCTTTCTTGTGTGGCCACACATCCATCTCAACATGCGCATCTCCGCCACACCTAATTGTTGCACATGTCGCCTTTTAGCCGGCCAACACTCAGCGCCATACAACATTACGGGTCAAACCGCCGTCCTATAGAATTTGCCTTTTAACTTCTGTGGCACCCTCTTATTACAAAGAATGCCAAAAGCTTGGCGCCACTTCATCCATCCGGCTTTAATCGTACGATACAACTAAACTGATCTACGACAGTAGTCTGACCATGCAGCAACACTAAGAGTAGAGAGTAGTCTGACCATGCAGCAACTAATCTGACCATGCAACACTAAGACAGTAGTGTGACCATGCAGCAACTAATCTAAGACAGTAGCATTTCTGTAGTACTTGTAGGAAGAGGATCAACATCAAACTACTCCAAATTTAAAAGTAACTGAATTTGTTGGAGTACTAACAGTTAACTGAATTTTCTGGAGTACTAATAGTTAACTGAATTTTCTGGAGTACTAAGAGTTAACTGAATTTTTTTGTAGTACTAACAGTTAACTGAATAATGTTGGAAGGGCTCTACTTGTTATCACCGGCGCCAACACGAGAAGGGTACCTCTGGTGGCAGCAGCACGAGAAGGGGACCTTTGGTGACAGCAACACGAGCAGGGGACGAGCGGCCAGTTGCACAGGAGCAGCAATTTACTGAAATTTCAGACTGTGATCACTCGTGGCCAAAGATGTAGAGGAGGAGTTTACGCAGAGTAGCGGCCAGTTACAGAGCGGCCATCACCAGCACCGGAGTGGTTGGACTTGGCAGGCCGAGGATGCCAGCAGAACGACGACGAGGAGTCGCCGCCCGTCGAGGTGTCATCGCGGAGGAGCATGGCGGCCACGAAGATGTCCTCTGTGCACGCAAGTGAGCAGGGGCGACGGTGGCGCAAGATGGCTGCTGCGGGGCAGGTGGGCGGCGACGCAAGTGGGAGTGTCGGCTGATCCGTACGGCGGCTGGGGTGACGTCGTGTTCGCGGGAGACGGAGGCTGTGGCGGGCTCGGGGAGGGAGGAAGAAGGGCATGGGTCGGGGCGTCGCCCCTCGAGGCGTCGGGGCGGAGGAGCAGGGCGGCTCGCGGCGGCGTCTCGTGAGGGAAGGAGAAGGGCCTGATTGTAACCGATTTGAAAGCCCGAGGGTTTTTCTGTAAAAATAAATTTAAACTAAGACTGGACAGGTCTTTCCAGACGGACGGAGTATTTGATAGAGGCTGTCTTCTGGGAGATGAATTAGTTTGGGTGGCAAGCGCTAATTATGGGAAAGAGGTTAATTGGTGGCAATTAGGATTGCTTGGCTTGTGTGACTGTAGGAGTTGCCGACGCGGGCGTGCGGTGTCTTCCTCTGTGTTGAAGTTTGGTCAGTCAATATAAATTCCTAAATGCATACACATAACTGATTAGGATAAGGCTACCCGTTAGATAGAGTTTAGCGAGTCTAATCATGCGAGGTAATTAGTCTGTGTACATTCTGTGAGTTGCGTTTAAAAAATTTATGTTTGCTCTTTTTATAAGTAATGTAGATAAGCTAGACAGTACTATCATAACGATTGTGAGAGGCTCGGAACAAATTAAACCAAAGCCAGGATATGAGATGCCACACCAATGAAAGCCACATTAATATAAAAGACGTTCTTATATTATGAGATGAAGATTAAGACGACCAATGGTGATGCTAAACCTCAGTCTTACTCCCTCCGTATGAGAAAACTTGACACCAAAGTAGTTCAATTGTAATTTTGCAAAAAAGAAAAAAAAAACTTATCATTTTCAGTCTCGTGCTAATCAGTCCTTCCTGCCCCGACGCACGTGGGAACCGCGCGCCCCAGCCTCCGTCTCCCCCCGTTGCCCGCGTCAGCCAGCCGGCATAGGGATCAGCCGGCGACGAAGTCCCACTTGGGCCGCCACCCTCCTGCCCCGCGGCTGCCATCTTGCGCTGTCCCTGCTTATCTGAGCGCACAGAGGCGAGCTTCACCGCCACTCACCTGCTCCTCCGCGGCGACGCCTCGACGGGCGGCGGCTCCACGCCTCACAGGCGACTCCTCCTCGTCATACTGCTCGTATCCCAGGCTGCATCCCCGGCCCGCCAAGGCCATCCACTCCGGTGCGGGAGCTGGGCAAGACCCCGGTCGCCGCTGCTCCACCGCCGTCCACCGAGGTGACCAGCGCATCCACCGTCGGGCCCAGTGTCGTCGCCCACCTGCTACAGAGGCGACCACCGCCGCCCACCTGCTCCTCCTCGCCTATTTCTTCTTCTTCTTCGTCCAGGCGACCCAGCTCCTCCTCGCCGCCCTTGCTGCTACTGAAAAGTATCCACCGCCCTGAAATTAATGTCAACTTGGTGTTAATTTGTTGTGTAGATCAAATTGATGCCAAATTGAGGTGAATTAGAGCAGCAGTGGATCATCCAGTGTGTAATTTTGCATCGGCTGCTATCAACTTGAACCTACACAAACTTATTTTTATGGATAATTCTGTTAGCCCTAATAATACTGTAATTCTGTAAAACAAATCTGTAATTTTGCAGCATAAGTAGACCTGATAAACTCCAAATTTTGTAATTTTGCGGCATAAGTAGACCTGATAAAAGATTTGGATTTATATGGATTTATTGGAGTGTTTGCTCTGCTATCATGAACCAGGGGGAAAATAATGCTTTAAAGCTTCTTTTATTTGGTTTCCTCTGCTATCATGATTAAGGAGTACAAACTGAATGTAAAGTATACACCATTAGCAACATGGCATGGTTCAAAAGACTGCAATTTTGATTTTTGGGGGCAATTCGATGGATGGCTCGCTCACCTATTTGGAACACAGGGAAAAACTTATATCTATACATGGTCATGCAACAGAACAACTGAGAGACGGAGCTGAAATCAGTGCAAGAGCAGCATTGGTGAGTGCTGCTGAGCAGGTTATCCACCATTGCCAACTAAGATCCACAACAGTGGAACTAGCAAAATTCAATAAAATTATGGAGCTCTGACTGAATATTGCTCCAAGTAATATAGAGATGTGGCCAATATACTCATTTATCCAAATAAAATCCTTTGCACTATCCATTATCTCCATTAATCTTTGAATTGAGCATATAAGAATCTGAAAAGATAAGGGGCTTGGGGAGGAAGAACAAAGTTATTTGAGGGACTACGGCTAGGAGTATTTTGTCCTAAAACATTGGAGATAAGTATCCAAAGCTGCTATGTATTGCTTGATTTTCAGAGACAAATCAGTACCAATTTTGATGTGCTGAACAAAACTGCACTGCTATGTATTGTAAGTTTGTAACTCGTCCCGCAAGAACAATAATATCATGACTCTCATCAATGTGACGCTTATCTCCCACTCAAACACAATTGGGAGTAAACTTAATAATCTACTAGAAACACACCTGGTGGCGTTGTTGTTTTATGAGAAAGCATTGAAGCAAATGTGTTGCTTTAGCTGACAGTCTCACTCAGCATCAGCAACAGTGTCCCCAAGCACACAGCCACACCTGTAAAACAAATTCATTCATTGTTTAGGAGTACTCTAGCTACAGTACTTGCTACAATACTCTGAATAAGAAATGCAACTCATCAGCTATTTGCATGCAAAAGGAAAACATTTAGCACTAGCAGCATTTACAAAAAATATCCAAAAATTAGTGATGAATTATCCACATTAGTGATGTTCCTTACATTAGATGGTCCTTGAGTTAGTGAAAAATGACTTGTGTACTAATGCATTGAAAAATGACTTGCATTAGATGGTCCTTGCATTAGATGAATCTCTGAACTCCGTATCTATGAACATTTTAGTACTCCCTATTCTTTCCCTAAGTCTAAATGAAATATCTGAACTCTCTATTTCTGAACATTTTTGCACTGGTGCTTCTCTGAGTCTACAACCTGCAGTGCTAATGTTCAGTACTGCATCATTGCTTCTCCCTTATTGCTGCGTGCACCTGTTGCATAGCCACTTCGCCGGTTGCGCCCAGCAGCGACAAGTTTTGCGTTTACACGAACAACAACTGAGCACATATCACAGATTTATAAAATCTCAGTTGGCTTGCATAAAAAATCTCAGTTGTCAAGTTCAGTATCAAGAACATCTAGGCATTGAAGTCCTATCGAACAATATCTCAAGAATCTCTACCAACAATTTCTCTAGAATCTCTACCAACAATTTCAGTAAAAAAATCAGTTTTGACACATAAACATTGGAGGGGAATTGAGGGGGGGGAGGGAGGAATAACCTGAACTCCTGAAGAAGACACCGCCACCGCTATATTCCTCATCGAGCTCGCAGGAGCTTGCTGTTGTCGGGCTCTTCGGCTACGTCTCCTGTCGGTGGTGGCCCGGATCCGGCGCGTTCTGTCGTTGCCGGACTAGCTGAGTCGCAGAGAATGGAGGGCTCGAGAGAGAGACAAAGACGAACTAGAGATGAGTTTTTTTGGTACTGCCGAAACTGTCGCAGCGTTTTCTGTTTTCCTCGTTGCCTTCCTTATGTGATTACAAAGCTTAGAGCCTAACTACTCTCCCGGACAGTTCGCTACGATCCGCACTGACCGCGCCATCCCATGATCGCGTTGCGTAGCGTTTACCACGTCCGGGAATGAATCAAAGAAGAAGCATGACCGGGTGCGTGCATGATGCATCGCCCCACTACCTAGCTGCATGGGCACGTCACATCAGCCTCATGCTATTATTCTAAACGGAAAACCACTATAATCCTATCATGCAATGAGCTTGCTTCAGACTACACGTTTAGCCCAGCAGCCACCATATATCAGCCGGAGCAGGGAGGGGGGGAAGCCATCAATTTGCGGCGGATCAGCTGGACGAGCAAGTTGAGGAGAACTAGGTGCGGAGGGGGGAGGCAGGCGAACGGGAGCTGCGTGAGCAGGATGGAGCAACAGAGGAAGCAGTTGTCGCGGCAGGGAGAAGGGGAGCTGTGGAGGTGGTGGAGCAGGGCAGCTGCGGCGGTGGTGGAGCAGGAAAAATCGAGCCTTGTCCTCGCCTGGGGAAGCAACGTGGAGGAGGAGGGGAACGAGGATGGGAATCTCCGGCGACGTCCAACGAGGAGGGAAGCTGGGCGAGGAGCCGCTCCGGCGAGGGAGACAAGCAGAGGCTCCGGAGACGAGCAAGTGCTCCGGCAAGGAAGACCAACAAGGGGCTTCGGCGGTGAAGACGAGCGAGGGGGATTGTGTCGTTTGTCGGGAATACACCAGGTTTTTTTTTTGCAAAATCACCATAGTCACAAGCTTTTTCGAACGAAGGGAGTACTTATTTAAGATCGTATCACTCAATCTTAGGGGTGTTTACTTGGAGCACAGGTGTTAAAGTCACCCAATCCTAGGGGTGTTGATTCTACTTGGAGCACAAGTATTAAAGTTCTACCTCCATCCCACGAAAATTGTTTAATAGCATGTAGATACATCAAAAAAATGACAAACCTCAGACAAGTTCCCTAGGACAGCAAGAATACTAAATATGCTCGCTAATTTGTGGTTTTTTGTGTATTTTCGGTTAGATCAGTGGCATCTAACGCTAAGTTGCTTTGAGGTCAATCCTAGAAAAACAAGCTAAATGGTACTAATTTTACAAACTGGTACGGTAATGAGTCTTCAAAAAGAATGATCATGTTCCTGGCTCCACCATTACACCGCATTAATTACTTCTGGCTTCGCGTGAAGCCATCAAATGTAGAATTTGGGAACAGTTGAAACTGGTCCAATAAGAAATTTGGGGACAATACACGGAGGCATTAATTGCTAATCCCTTCGTCCGGAAATACTTGTCCTACGAATGGATGTATCTAGACTTATTTTAGTTATAGATACATCTATTTTATTCATTTGTAGGACAAGTATTTCCAGACGGAAGGAGTACATTATTAGAACAAGGGGAAAACTTTGTAGCATGAAATTTAAACTAACATTTACAAAGCTGTCCGCACCATCAGCTAACTAACAATTCCATTCTCTTATCGTTATCTATGCACCAATCTAATCTAAACAAGATGACGAATCAATAAAAGTTTACTACTCCAGATATGCTGATAGTAGAGTCGATCAACACCCGCTTTGCTTTTCCTTTGGAAACTAACTGTGGCAGTGTGTTTGCTTCCTTTCGTGGAACACCTCCGACTGTCCATAGAGTACAATGTGGAAAATCATTTTTAGAGACAATAGCCTCACCATTTACCATTCCAAGACGACACCCGAGTGCAGCCATCTTGTCGTTGTAGAAGAATGCATTAAACGATACGTGGACTTTCTGGTTCAGATAGACGCTGTAACTTGCAACTGAAGCTACACCATGGGCTCTTTTGTGGGCGAGGGTGACATGCACATTCATCAGGTTATCCTCTAACTTTGTGTCGTTAAGAAAATTGTTGACATCAGTGTCGTTCTCTGCAACCTGTTCAGTTGTGCAATATGCATGATGTGATTAAAGTTACAGCAACGCTTCATATAATGAAATAACCTAAAAGCAGCAGTCATATAGAACAAATTAGGATAAGGCTACCCGTTAGATAGAGTTTAGCGGATCTAATCATGCGGTGGTAACTAGTCTGTGTACATTCTGTGGGGTGCATTTAAAAAAGATTATGTTTGCTCTTTTATAAGTAGTGTAGATAAGCTAGACGGGGCTATCAGAACGATGTGAGAGGCTCGGGACAAATTAAATCCAAAGCCAAGGCATGAGATGCCACGACCAACAGGAGTCATACGAGATAACATTGGTAGGTACTCCCTCCGCCCCATAATATAAGAGCATTTTTGACACTAGTCACTAGTGTCAAAAATTTGACTAGTGTCAAAAATGCTCTTATATTATGGGACGATGATTAAGGCGGCTAGCGGTGATGCTAAACCTCACTGGCTTACTTATTTAAGATCGTATCACTCAATCCTAGGGGTGTTGATTCTACTTGGAGCACAAGTATTAAAGTACTACCTCCCTCCCATAAAAATTGTCTGAAATTTGTCTAGATAGATTAGGATGTATCTACACACTAAATAGCAGCTAGATACATCAGCTTATCCTCTAAGTTTATGCCGTCAAGAAAATTGTTGACATCAGTGTCGTTCTCTGCAACCTGTTCAGTTGTGCAATATTCACAATGCGATTAAAGTTACAGCAACGCTTCATATAATGAAATAACCTAAAAGCAGCAGTCACATAGAACAAGTCTATGCCTAAGGATCACCTGAGCTGAGCAAAGAATCTTGCTTTGGAGACTAAACTTAGCATACAATTCTTACCTTCCGGACAAGGCCCAATATATCTGCCTGGGATAATGTCACGGCAGCAAAAATGATATTGCCGAACCTCCGCTTCGCAGTATCAGGTGTTTTGGTATCACCTTCTGCCACAGCCTTTAACTGTTCCACTACTTCGGTAACAGCAACCTCAAAGGGAACCTAAACAAAATAAACATTATAACATAAAAAATCAAATACCTTTGTCCTCATGGAACAAAAGCATCATCTTAATGTGCACCGAAATTGTAACTAAAGTCTTCTATGGTTTCAGACTTTTAGTAGGCAGAATTACTGCATGCTAGCCAATAACTCCCTGATTAAAGCACATCACATAGCAATGCAAAGTCATCTCTACTGCTATTGCCAAATCAAATATAAGTGTTAACATTAAGAGTGGGTCCATTTAAAATTGTGACTGTAAAGAGAGTAATGAGGGTATTACCACAATGGATGAGGTTGGTAGCCAAATGTGTCAGCATAGGACCCCCAAAGTAAAAAAGTAGTTCAATTAATGATATGTGAAAAAAAGGTAGGTATGTATTTATGTTGTATATTTCACACTAAGTTAAGGGTTTGTGTGTCTTCTCTTGTAAGACTTCTGTACTACATTGCCTACTTTGGCTTAAATAAACATAGCACGCCAGTTCATAAAGTTAAACAGTGGCAGCAGGGTAAAGTGAGTTTGGAAGGCTGATCTACCACAAACTTCTTTGTCTTGAGCTAAGCTTAGAAATTTCTCTTTTATTATTAGTTTGTGACAAACCGGCATGGGGTAGTGCAAAACCACAACCACCTATCCTTACTGACTATTTGGTACTTTATTGTTCTAATTGTCCACACCTTAAATTTTCTCAATCAACCAATAGTTTCCTGAAAAGAATACATATTTTCAACAAATAATAGATGTGATATGTTTACCTGAATGGATTTAAGATAATCAGCATTCCCAAACAAGATCTCACGCAACCTCTTCTCCCACGGTGCCCATTCTCTAACATATGAAGCTTCTAATAGCTCCGCTCTGTTTCGACATTATTGGTCAAATCAGCCAGTATATAAAGAATCGTGATTTTGACTATTCGTGGTACTTAGTTTTTTGGTGAACATTACCAGATAACACATCACTAACTTGGTACTCTTGGGTTTGGGGGGGGGGGGGGGGGGGGGGGGTAACAGGTAACAGTTACATACCTTCCATGAATGAATAAGGTAAGCCCCTCGTCTAAGATACTTTTAACATCACCAGGCAATGGAGATCTGGAACAAAAGCCAAGTAAGAGTTCAGCAGATACATGTTTTTTATCAACACAATTTTTTCCACAACACGGTCTCATCGCAACATGTTTCTCTGGTACATCTGTATACCTAATAATAGGAGAAACGCTTCCGTCAACCAATACTTTTTTAGACCCTTTTGCCCTCTCATGGAACACATAATTACCCACCAAAGCCACTGTAAGTCTTTTTTCTGCCCCTATCCGTCCTGGGTGTCGTGTTTTCCCTCATCCCCCATCTCACAGGCTCTACACCTCCTCGAAATGGTCACAGGCTCGGTGCGGTGTACGCAATGCCGGCAGCAGCTGGCCGGATCCGGACGGCGCAAGCGGAGAGGGCCTGGTGCTGGAGGTCTCCGGCGTGCTGCGCCGCAGGGGAGTTCGGGATGGGCGCTGGGTCAGGGTGAGCTGGAGAGAGCGGTCCAGGGGCACAAGCATCAGGCGTAGAGCAGTCCCGATGGTGGAGGTGTGGCCCTTATGGCCAGTATGCGGCTGGCGCGGCAACGCCCGCAGGTTCCGGTTGGCGGCACTCAAGCAGGCCACATGGCAGCGGAGCCAGGGGCCGACCGGCGCAGCGTGGGGCTGACAAGCTAGGGGTGAGGGGTGAGGGAGACGGGTCCGGCAAGCCAGGGGTGAAGGCACGATAGAGGGCCAGGCAGCGGCACTCGCTGCGCATTGTGGAAGATGAGAGACGAGCTGGGGAGATGTGGTGCGGTTTGGGAGGGTTCGCTCGTCTGGGTATGCTGGGGCAGGATTGCCTTTGGCCATCCAATTGGTTTCAGCTAAGCGGCCCAAAAAATACTTGGACTTGGCCAGCCTTGCATAGAGCGATATAAAGAAATAGGGTACGAACGGTCCGATGGATTCTAGCCAACGTTTGCATGTAGTCGCCTCCCGGCGGCCGGACGACCTAGCTCAGTTTGGTAAATAAATATATGATGCTCCAGCATGAGTAAAAGACAGGTTGCCTTTTAACCTCTGCTTTTACCATTCACCTTTTGGATTTGTTTTGGGCAAAATACGAGATAAAAAGTATCTGGCTCTAAGTTTGTTTAGCAGTGGCACGCACGGGAAATTGTGCCATATTACCTGTTTGGACATAATTATCCACTATTATCTGATAATAAAAGTAGAACTGTTTCTCTCTTCGTTCAGACGAATGTGTATCGGGTGGTCTGGAAGCGGAGGGCAAGGATGCACACTTCTTGTGTCCACTTGCAGCGCACAGGCATTTGTGAAAGTATATTAGGAAAGGCTATAAACTTCTGGGTGCATGGCAAGTTATCTTTCTAAATATACCCAGTGATAACAAGAAAACTGCTAAAAACAGTACAGGAACATAGAAGGGCCTGGCTCAACAAACGAGATATTTTAGATAAGCAGTAAACAAATACAAAAGTGCATTGTCCAACAAACAGGACGTTTTATAAAAGAGGAAAAAGTATAAGAGCATAAGAAAGGACAATATATAAGAAAACAATGGTAGAAGCAGTACAAGAATATGTGAAAATCTCTTACCTATCTGGCTTCAGGAGAGGCATCTTAACCAAGAAGCCGAAACGCTCGTACAGATCGCTTTCGAATTCACTTCGACTCTGGAAGTGCATTTTGTCTGAATGTAACATTGATGATATGGTACATTCCAGCAGGATCAGAAACAGTTAATCAGGAAAGGACATACCTTGCCCTCATACAGGCTGTAAAACTTTAGCAAAACATAACCAGCATTCCATAATGCCTCGTCCAGATGTCCCTTTATAAGTAGTCATAAACATGTTAGACAATTTAAAATATATACAACACTCACTATCTACAAGTTTGTGTAAAGCGTAATATTGTGTACATCATGATTGACCCGTTGGAGCACACGAAGCATGAAAACAGCAAGAGCTTCCAAAGAAAATGGATTTGTATCGGTGCCTGCAGTTTGAAGAAAAATTACAAAGCAACTCAGTGATCCTATCGAAGAATATAAGCACTTCGTAAATAGAGATACACAGTGAAGATGGGAATAACATTCTTAGAATCTAAATAATCTCCAAGCAAGGGGTTTTTATTGACTTAGTAAATAATCTCCAAATAATTGCTTTCCTCTTGAGTTCCTCATAAAGTGGCAAAAGAAAAATGGAGCAAAATGTAATGAAGCATACGTTACCTTCAGAATCAGGAATAACAGGAGCAGCAGCTGCTTTTGTGGTCAGGCATATATCCTCAATCTAGAATAAATAGACCATCAGTTCCGTTCTTTCTAAACTGTAGCATGTGAAAGAAATACATTGATAGGTATACTCTATCTAATTTGAAAGTAATCTTGCCTGCCGCCACACTTTCTCATTTGGTGCGTTTTTATCGGCGAGGGTTATTCTAAATGGTTCCTCTTTTTGCTTATCAGCAACCTTTTGCCAGTATCTTCCTGCAAGGGCCAACAATTTATAAAAAGGTCAAAACAGCCTCACTCTAGAAGAGTGACTCTATACAATTAATCAGTTTGCCTGAAATATAGCACCTAAAATAGCAAACAAAATTGAACAACAGGTATACATGTATATATTTATGCAGTACTCTACCAAAGTACCAATAGAACTGATGCTATAAATATATACTGCTAACAGTACTATAAAATCATAGTCCCTTAGTTTTCAAGAAACTGCATCTACAGCAGGATATCGACTATAATTTATCAGTACAGCAGCCTCCTATTGAGTAGAAATGTGGTCCTATTTTGGCCCTGCAAACTTCGGATCCATTTTTAGCAGGATGAAATCCCTACCTCACCTGTTACACAGCCTAACAGTCCAGTGTCTCTAGCATGGGAGTGAGTGAGTGAAAGCTTGTTTGTCCCCGTAATTATAAAAAATGTGTTCTGTTGTCCACTAATGATGACTTCCAAATTAGGGCCTTGCAACCAAATCAGAGTACCAAAAATAACCTATGCGCTTACGTATAATATTCATAATACATAATTACCAAATATGAAAAGCACAATAGCGACAGAAAGTCTTTTGTCACTAGCGCAATGGAATATTATAATTCTTGAAATAAGCTACATCAGGAAAAAAACAAATTTTACCAGTTCTTATTGTTGAACAAGGAACATATCAAATATTCAAAGTTGGGAAGTATTGCTACATGCTGCTAGAATAATCAAATTTGTATTCATCATTCTCATAAGCACATGTAAATTTGCATTCTATTTGCATCAGAAAATCTAAGAGCAAGTGGACCGCCTCCACCGAACCCATGTTTTGGTCCTATGAACATAGCAACCAAAGAATACTGCCAAATGTTCCATACCTCCAATAAGATCTCCTGTCAAACAATGAAGAGGGCGATTATCACCAAGGCCACCAGGCATTTCCAATATTTCCTTACATAGAGCAGACTTTGCACAACCAGGTATACCTGAAAGAAGAATAAACATGACAGAGAGCAAAACAATATAATGAGGACCAAGAGAAACATGATGGCAATCAGAAAATCATAATACTGACAAAGGATATTTACTATAGCTAGATAATTGCGGTATATCGACAATGATCTTAGAACCTGATCTGTCTGATATACGCTTAGGCTCACGGGGTTTACAGGTTCAAGTCAAGCAACCCAAGGTGCCAGTTGGTCTGAGGCTTAAGCAACCATCCGTTGAGAAGCTGCTTGCATGACTTAGGGCCTGTTCTGATCTCCTTCCACTCCCAGCTTCTATGAAATTCGGCCCGAAGCCAACCCGAACGGAATAGCTTCAGGAAGCTACAAAACAGGAAGCCACGATGGGATCTAGTTCATTTCTGTGAAGCAACCAAATCCCAGCTCCACATATTTGTGAATCGGAAGCTGCAGCTAATTACGGTCGAACTGCCACCGCCAAGAAAACCTTTCGCTCGTGACCTCCCTGCTCTATCATGTAGAAACAACCGCTCGCTCACATCTCCCCTCCCCCTCGTATCCCTCTGTAACCCTCACCACCGCCGTTCCGCCGCCACGCCTGGGAGCCCCGTCGCCGGCCAAATCCTCGGCTCCGACAACAGATCCAGCCGGCCTCATCTATTTCCCGCCGGGTCCCGTCGTCGCCGCTGTCCTTTGCGCCCGGTGCAAGGAGCTGCGACCTCACCGCTCGGAGGAGCCAGCCCCGACGCCATTGTTGCCCGAGCGACGCTTCGAAGCCAAGAGCGGCACCAGGACGACCGCACCCTCGAGCCATAACTGCGAGGTGAGCTCATCCCCATCTCTTCTTCCCTATGGATCCATGTCCTGGCTCATGTTCTTTGTTCTGTACATATCTGCAGTTAGTTTTCAGAGTTGTAGTTGCAAATGTATTTGTGTAGCCGCAAATGTAAATGTATATGTGTAGCAGCATATGTATACTGGCTCATGTTTTCAGAGTTGTAGCCGCATATGTGTGCAGTTTCTTTTTGACAGCCAAGTGGTATATGTGTGCAAATGTATACATTGTTCAGATATTACATGACTTCCAAAGTGACATGTATTTTTTTAGAGAAGTATGGCTGCTGAATGGAGCGTTGAAAACATTCGGATAATCTCCGAGTTGTTTTCTGAGCAAGTATCCGCTGGAAACAGGCAAGGCAATTATTTGACACCAAATGCATTTGATGAGGTAGGAAGACAATTTAAGATGAGAACCGGTCTAGACTAAACACATACGCAATTGAAAAACAAATGGGACAAGCTTAAAGGTGATTTCAGCTTGTTCAAGAAACTCAAGTTCCGCGAGACAGGAGCCGGATGGAACTATGTGAACAACACCGTGTCACAAGATGATGAGTGGTGGAAAAAGGCTAAAATAGTTAGTTCTTTCGCTGATTTGTCGCATATCTTAATTCATCCATATCACTTTATTTACTAATAATGCATTTTATTGTTGTATTATAGGACATTAAAGGTTGTGGCAAGTTCAAGAAGAAAGGACTTGCTAATGAGCAAAACTTGTGGATTATCTTTGGAGATATCACAACTGATGGTACTGACCATTGGAATCCATCTAACGGGGTTATTACCCTTGGGTAGGCCAAAGCAACAGGGTTCTCCTTCCCGCCTCGAAGAAAAAGTACGCGACCGGTTGTCCACGGCCGTCTGGAGCGCAGCCGGCTGTGGCAATCGCCGGTTGGCTCACGGACGGCTGGTCAAGGTGTCGGCTTGACCCCCGGCCGGCTGCCTCCGGGCCGCCTCCTCCATTGACCCCGGGGCGGACAAGCAACGTCTCGTCCCTCTGCGCACGGGTACGGCGACACGACGTGACCGCCATGACGGGCGCCATTGTAGCCACAGTGGCCGCTGACGCACGGGCGCGCGTGGCTACAGTTCGGCCGTCCGGGCCGCTGACCTTGGTGACCGTGACCAGGCGGAGGAACAGTGCCGGCACGCCCCCGCCCACTCGATTACCTGTCTCGGCGTGGCTACAGTGTAGCCAGTCGTACCGAAGACTTCGGCCGGCTGGCGCTAGACGACACCACCCGGACGGCCCGTGCCGTAGCAGGTGGGCGGGGGCCAATCGCAGAGCCGGCTGGCAAGCCCCAGCGGGCAATGGGACCGCGCAGCCGGTGGACCCTACGGACGATGAGACAACTCGAAGGGCAGGGTCCCCTGGTCAGCCGGAGAGGCTGCCAACCGGGTCCCCCGCTTATGTACCTCAGGAATATTGTAAGCCGGGGGGTTGGCCTATAAAACCTCCCGAGCTCGTTTTCTTCATGACAAGTACCTCAGGAATAGTAGCGAGATACTATTGGCACACCCGGAGAGACATACACAATGCTGAGAATGAATGCAAATGTGTTCTTTGATCTTCATGACAAGTTAGTGGTGGAGTATGGCCTCAAAGAAACATGCTTTGTTACCACTTATGAGTCTCTTGCTATGTTTTTGTGGACCTTAGGGGGATGTGAATCAAATAGAAGGACCCAAAACAGTTTCAAACATGGAGCAGATACAGTCCACCGTAAGTTCCATGAGGTTCTGCAGTGTGTGGTCAAGATGTCATCTCACTATATTAGGCCTCAAGACTCAAATTTTCACACCGTGCATGATAGGATTAAGCGTGACAAAAGGGCTTTTCCTCACCTCAAAGATTGCATTGGTGCAATAGATGGGACTCATATTAGGGCTTCTATTCCGGAAGGACCCCTTCAGAAGTAAGGTACATTGGAAGAACGGGTGCAACAACTCAGAATGTGATGGCAGTATGTGACTTTGATATGCATTTCACCTATGCTTCCATTGAACAACCGGGTTCTATCATTCTATGCATGATACAAGTGTGCTATTCCATGCAATTGAAAACGACAAGGCCACATTCCCACATCCTCCGAAGGGTTAGTATTTCGTGTTGTTGCAACTTATGTAACTTGCCCTCCAACTCACATTCATGTTTGTTGTTCATTTGTACAGGCAAGTATTACCTTGTAGACGCCGGTTATCCCAATAGGGATGGCTATCTAGCATCATACAAAGGAGAACGATATCATGTGCCCGACTTTCAAAGAGGTGCGCCCCCAACTACTCCTATAGAGAAGTTCAACCGGATCCACTCTTCCAAGCGCAATACCATAGAGAGAGTGTTTGGTGTGTGGAAGATGAAATGGCAAATCTTGCTCAAGATGCCAAACTACTCGATTCAAACACAAAAGATGATTGTTGCCGCTACCATGACACTACATAACTATGCCCGCCTCCATGACAAAGAGGATCTCCACTTTCTTCGGTGTGAGAGGGATCCGGATTATGTTCCAACTATTCCAGAGAGATACAAGAAGTATGTTATTCCTCCAAATGCATCAGATTCTTCAACACGGGCAGAAAGTGGTCCTAACATGGATTTGTTTAGGCATGAACTAGCTACCGTCATTGCTCTTAGTTGGTGAAGTAATCGTGTTCAGTTCTTAGGATGTGAGACCACTTTAATTTGTAAACTTATATGCAAATGAAACTTTTGTTGTATGACACATAACAAACTAGTTATTCGCCTTTATTATAACTTGTCTTAACTGAGAATATTTGTGATCCATTCAAAAATACATTTGGGCATTATTTTCAGCACGGCTTTAGTACACAAAAGTACTCTGTACAACCACAAATCGCAGAAAATATGTGCTGCCAAAAAAAATTAGACCAGCCAATCAACCAAGCACTATGGCCCAGCTCGTTTTCTATTTTTTTCTGGCCTGTCTGCACTTCGCCCCAAAGATGGGCTCCTTCTAACCAGCCCAACACTGCAACCAGCACGCCTAGAACGCCCCAGCTGGGCTGCCAGCTCAACCTGGGGCTGTGAGAAGCTACAGATGCTTCAGAACGTTTTCACTAGCTCCAAGTGAAGCAAGAAGTGAGGAAAGAAGCTGGTTATGTGAAGTTTCACAGAAGCTGCATCGTTTCAGAACAGGCCCTTAATTCTCTAGTTTATCAGGTTTATAAGCTATAAGCTTGATAAGCTAATGTTTGAGAATTGAGAGAAGGCCAAGATACACTTAATAGGTTCACAAATATTATGAATGCTCACACAGGGTAAGAAAAATCCAGAACCAACAAATTTAGGACATATAATTAATTAAGCCTAAAGTACCTGGTCTCTAGACCTATGTTGGTAAAAATGAGATCCATGGGCACGAGCACCCAGGATATGTTTGTTTAAGGGAGAGCCCACCCGGGTGAGATACCAAAAATTCTCTACCAATATGATTTGAACCCTGGTCTGGCAGGGATGTGCTGTTGTGACCCTACCGCGGGACTATTGCCCAGTTCCGCTTTGGAAACTCATCTGTAAGACTCGGGGGTGCCAAAGTAAGTCAGTTCTTCATATGGCTTGCCAGTCTTGATGGATGCTGGACTGACCAGCGTGGACAGAATCGAAGGTAGCAACATGCGCCTGTTTGCTTCCTCTGCTTGGAAACTACGCCCCACCTACTGGTTGACTGTGCCAAGGTGCAGCAGACCTAGTTTGAGGTCCTATCCAGGGTGCGAGCAACCTGCCGCCCTTGGGCGCCTGGTGAAGACTTCTTCGCTTACTCTACCAATCATTGGTGGCTTTATGCCCGCAGGTACTTCTAAGCCTCTGAGGAAAGGCCTAGCATCCATTGCGCTCATCCCTTGATGATGCGGAATCACAGGAACGGCTGCACCTTTAACTATGAGCAGCCAAGCCTCAACCACCTACTTGAGCAAATCAAGGATGAAGCTATTGCCTGGGGTCTCGCTGGAGCTATAGAGTGTCTCCCCTGTACTTGGGCTGTCCACTAGCTTGGTGTTGCGCCGTAACCAGCATTTTTAGGCTTCAAAATATTCTTTCTATTTATTCGACCCATCGAGAAGCAATCTTCGCATTTTTCAAGAAAAAAAAATATAGCCAATCCAGCTGGTGTGACACCTTGGTTTCTGGCTGAACGTCAAGTTCGACGCCTACCGAAAAAGTGTTATTTATTTTCAGGGGGGGTTTCCGCGAGACCTGGATTAAATGAGGCATCGAATAGGTGCAATAAATAATGGCCACCTAGGCCCTACTTGCAAATTCTGAACTCATGTTCTAGCTATTGGGAAAATCCAAATGAATCGAATGGTCTATCATCTGAAGCAGTACAATCTTCCCCCAACCTCACACACAAACAGCAAAAATACAGCATAGCAGTAGGTCAATAGTTTAGACACTACCGGGCAAGGGCAGTACGAATGATTATCATTTTTTTTAATCTTGAGAATATTAAAAACCAGTTATTCCAGTGATTTGAAACAACTCAAGATGAAGAATGCTTATGAAACATAAACCTTAGAATCCGTTAAAAGAAAATAGAATTTACCAGGAAAGAAGACAATAAGGCCCTTAGTTTTGGAAACAACATCGAGGGACGTTGTAGGACTACAAGGTGCTGTCCCACGTTCTGGCTGAAGATCATCCTCTCCATCTCTCAGATTTTCTGCTTGAACCAAGACACCAGCCGCCCCTACCAGATCCTGGTTAGCATATTTTTCAAGGAAAGGCTCTGCCTCATCAAGATACACCGGGGACAAGAGTGGCTTATTGCCACACTTTTCTGTAATGTGGACAGCCCTGTTTTAGCAAACCAAATAAAAAATAAAATTAACATCTGTAGTAGTTTGGTAACCCAACACTTAAAACAATTCCTCCTATGAAGAGAAAGAAGTTAGTAATATACCATTGATCCAACAGTTTGCAAAGCTCTTTCTGTTTACGTGCTGATGTTCCCCAATTCTCCATGTGCCTATTAACACATTCAGGACCATTGATATCAGAGGTAACACTGTTTGTATTCAATACAACAACACCAATCAAAACTTAATATAGTCACAATCGACAACTCAGCTCAAAATATTTCACATGGCTGAAACCTTCAAGCATCAAATCATCATTTGATGAGAAAAATTCTTGAATAGCTTAGAAAGGGGACCCCAACATGGTAGCGGCCTCGCTTACAGGTATTAACATTTCCTACTAATATGCATATCAACGAAGTAGATGTCTGGAGGATGCATTAGCTATGCTTCTGGCGTTACAAAAATTATGGGCAGAATAAAACTAAATCAAGACTGTAACTACAATGCTCATCTGTTTCAGCCAACTGCAGAAGGAACTGTCGAAAGGTGAAGAACGAAAATTTGAGATTTGAATGCATGACATACCTCAGGTAATAAACTTGGTACTTAGATGGGCCATCTTCTTCGAAAAGGAGGGAGAGGCCATCCCGAATTAAAAAGGTCCTGATCTGTCAGTTAGCCATGCAAGAGAATTGTTAGAATATACAGATACATATCCACCAGTTCAAACTTTTGTGATTGCAGTCCTCGCCAGCGTGCAAGAATAAAAAAGCCTCTAAAGAAAAGAAGTCCACGCAGATATGCCAAGCATATAAGCATTATAATGACGGTGTAATACTTATTTTACATGTGCATCGGATGTTAAAATGAAAGCAAGCAGTCCAGAGTAAACAGCATTGTACTCAAACATCAAGAAGTGACCAACGAACACCTAAGCTCTAAAAGAAGCTGCAAACAATGACAATGAAGTACCTTATATTTCAGGAAGTTTAGTTTGAGCATCAAACTTGAATCCTCATCAGCCAGACCATCCTGAGCTGACGAACTTGAATCCACGGCACCATCAATACTTTCCGGTGAAGTGTTACTGTCTTTGGAAAGTTCAGCACCCTTCTTATTGTTCGCCTTGAACAGGTTTATATGAATGAAGAAACCTAACCAAGAAACATTACGTCCGTCAAAAGTCACGCTGACTTATTTTATTGAAAAGAATTTTGAATCACATCATCTATCTTACCCCTGTACAGTGGCCATAACCCTTGATTTTTCCTAAAAATATACATGACCAATTAAATTTAATAACAAATAATAAATCAAAAAAGGCAAACAAAGAAGGTACTGCTATGAATTAAGGTACGCGAGATTGACTTTGCAATCGTACCTCATCTCTTGCTGGTAACGTTTAAAAATAGAATCATTGCGCACATGGATAACCATCTTGTATGAAAGAGAATCACCATTTTGGTAATTCAAGTAACATTTGAACGCTGCAGAGATATGTCTCTGCTTCATCAAACGAAACATCTCCTGTAACAGTGCATAAGAAATCAATTATGATGTTCTAGTTATTGCAAGCTGACATTTGCAGTTATAAAACATCTTCCATGTAAGTATGCCTGTTATCTACAGCAATTGTAAAAGACTTATTCTTGGAATAGAACAAATAGAAACTACTAACCTGCAATTTCTTAGTTGCGTAGTCTGTAGGATGTGCTTCCAAAAAGTAAGTGACAAGCGATTTACCAGCGTTTCGAGACTGAGCATCAAGACTACTGTTTCCAAACCAATCAGAGTGGTCTGGACACATTGAAGATCTGACATTTTCAAGAAGTGCTTTAATTTTCTGTTCATGTAAAAGTAATAAGAAGTTACAGCACCATGGAACCAATACAAAACTAATAAAAATCATGAAAAGGGTAAATACCACTTGACAACATTAAACTTGGTCCTAAATCAGAGTCAACTGCATAGGAAAGTTACTTTGTACATCAACGATAAAAACTAATGTATTTACAGCTCCACAACTCGACTGCATTGAGAATTATTTACTACTCCCTTTGTCCCAAAATGTAAGGCGCCTAAAAATTAGTCAAAAGTCAAATCTTACTAACTTTAACCAGATATCTTTCCTATTTATAAAGGTTGGAGTTGGTGATGAGTTCACATGTGGGACAACACAAATAAACAAATGCACTATCCACATGTGGGATTAGCAACCTTCCAAGAGACATAAATAAACAAATGTTTCTTTTACTAGGTGTGAGACCTATCTCAAATAAGCAAATACATTGCTATCCTAACATGACAATAACATTCTTGTAAGAACACAAATTGTTAATGCAAGTATGCCTTCAATTCAAAATCATGATCTTGATTTTAGTTTCTCCTCCCAGCCAATTCTTTCGGTTCCATGTCATAACAGAAGAGGGGAAACAAATTACTATTCAATGCGACAATTTAACTTACTCACACCCATTCTCCTATGTTCCAAATTCAAAATATATCTCACTATAAATCTTGTGAAGGACCTACTATAGTCGCTCGAGACTCTTTAGCAACCGCAACATGATTTTTTGTTATGTTTGCGCTCTCTTTTTAATGGCGAGCCTTGCAACAGCCGCAAGACACCATCATCTTATGATGATCTCCTAAGCCAGTGGTAATTCCTTGTTTATTATGGCTTCGTAGCAACGCACGAGCATTGTGCTAGTTTAGGAAAAAATATTTACATCTACAATATTGAATGGACACATTAAGAAAATATACTTTATGGTGGACCTATTGATATTGAATGAACCTATTGACATTAAGAAAATATACTTCCGAGCAGAGGGGAGCAGCAACTGCTGCTGTATGCGGCGGAGGAGGAGCAGCCTACTGCGCGGGGCGAGCTACCGGGGGAACCCCCTGCTGCTAATGGGGCGAGCTGCTGAACGGAGGATGGAGTCACGGGAGGAAGAAGGGCAGAGAAGCGATCGATCGATCCGATCGTGTTTTGAATCTGAGGGGATTTTCGAAAGATTAGAATAGCAGAGCTTTTTTTTGTAAATGGACATATGTGAATGGGCCACGACAACAAACTAGGGCTGGAGGGAGTAACTCTAATTGAACAGGAAACTTATTATTGAGATGAAAACTTATTTGAGATCGTTTGCAAACAAAGAGAAACTCTCTTGTATGGCTCATCTATTTCACTCAAATAACAAGGGGGTGTCATTTACTAGCTTACCTCCATGTACTAGAGCCTGTGAGAGGCTTCTCAAGACTTCTTTCATTTGATCTGAACTTTGATGACTAACAATACGGGCAACCAGACCTTCAAGTATCTCACCCTGTACCTTTAAATGATCCTTGGACCCTAAACGAAGAGAGACATGAAAAGATATTATGACAGCAGTGAGAGTGTAAGACAATTAATGGAAAATTACCATGGGGGTCTCCCCTACGGTTTGCTGGTCAAAAAAAAAAAATAAGATACTGTAAGACAACAATTATTATTCAAGATAGACTTACCTGGTACAGATATATCAGCTATTTTGTCAAGGGCTTCGCAAACTGGTGTGGCAGTCCCCTCTTCACACAATGCATCATAGGCAACGAAAAAAGAAGTGGCAGATTTCCTAGCAAAGATGTAAACAGAAAGAAGAAGAATATTAAGACAAGAACCAGCAGTGTACAGATGCGCACTTTTGAGGGTACCGAAACAATGGCTCCAACAGATGAATGACATGATTGCATAGACACTAAAAATATAGCAGTTGAACAATGTCTATCAGTATGTACAATGTAGAATAACTTCACAGCTACAATAGTCTATACCCCAAAAAGTTGCATGCCGATGTAAAGAGTCGTTGACGGTACATGGGAGAAGAAATTCAATAAATTTACGAGCATTGGCATAGATGAGCGTATGATTCATGTCGAAGCAACAATCCATTGTAATAATAAACAAAAAAACTGACAAGACAGGAAACATTGAACTTGAGTTACGGAAACACCGAAAGATTTCAAAACATGAGAAGAAAAGTCAAAATTGGCATTTGTATCATCAGAAGTTGTTCCGTGAAACACAAGAATTATATCTAAATAATTTAGTCTGGATTAATGGCAATGGACACTTTTACCCTCATGATGCATCTCGTATCAAACAGCTTCAGAATGGAAACTTATATCAAGCAAGGCAGTCAAATACTTTAGCAAAGGGATTTTCTTAACATAGAGTTGTCAGATGGGCCACCTAGTGGAAAATAGCCAGACATGATTTGTCGATAGGCGCCATTTTCGACAAAAGGCAATCACGTCTGGAGTAGAATAGAACTTTGGTTTGCCATGACCCAACTCTGTTACAGCTGTAACCACGGCTGCATAAAGATATAAATATGCATTCAAAAGAGATGTTAAATAAGTACTGCCAAGAATGGTAAAAATTCATGGACTGAAAAATGGTGTCATAATTATATGGGTAAAGCAACCTCTCCGAAACAGAAGGAAGACAAATACCAGGATAATGATGCAGGGTGAATAACATGAGCAGAACAAGGATTGTGATGCTTCTTTTGTTCAGTCTTTATAACACCCCAAATAGAACCATGCTACTAAGTGAATGCAAAGAGTGAAATTTCAAGTATATCAATGGAAGCTTCTTACAGTTGTTAGTTTTCTGAATCATAAAAATGTTTCTACTCCAATGGTTTTAGTTTATATGTTATATCAGGAGTTGTGGCAATCTTATCACAAAATGATAATTTTATCTGTATAAATGAAACCCGATTTTACCCCCCAATAACATTTGACCCTTTTACTATTCTTATAAACATCACTCATGCACTATCAAGTGCAGAAACAGTTATGCGTCATACATTTGAAGTTATAACTAGAAAACACTACTCCAGTAATAAATACCAATGAATAAAGTATATGGAGAGCACAATTTACACGAATCCAGGGAATTTAGATGAATCAGGGGAGGGGGGACGGAGAGTACCATAATCATCCTTTGGTCTTTGCCCATGGTCTCCTAATTCAGCCGTTACAAGCTCCATTGAAATGTTTATCCGATTTTTCTGCAAGCATATAACATGGGCAAAATCAGGAATCTTAAGGAAATTGCTGAGAAGTAGAAATGCGAACGATGAAAATCCCTAAGAATAAACTGAACATTCTCGATGAGCGTCTAATTCCAATAAACTATGTATCAAAGGAAGATTAAATAGCACAGCTACAATGGTGATTCTTAATGTGTTTGTTACCTAATACTCCCACCTTTTCATTTTCTAACACGCATTTTGGTTAAGCACGGGAATTAAGGTGGCCATGATACCAAGAGAGCGATAGAGAGAAATGACCACGGTACCCATGATTTAACGGCTTGAGAATAAGAGAAATTACTTAGTGTGGGTGTATTTATCATAAATATAGACTATTTTAGTACATTAATTACTCATATGAGATCTTAAGCTACTTAGTTCGAGGCTCTGCCAAATTAAGAACTATACTGAATGAAATAGAAGCGGTGAAGTATAAAATGGAAAATAATATTCTCCTTAGGTGAAGGTGGTGCATCATTACTATATGTTTATCAGTACTCAATACATCAACTATCAAGTACCAAAAGATCCCGAGACAAGAAACACAAAAATATGAAAATACGGAAGTCCAAAGGCATGTATCTCTTGAGAAAAGTTGCCCTGGGCATGGAGTACCTGGAGATAATCATTAAATTCGGCTTGCATTTGAGGAGCTTCCTTTCCCCAAGCTTCATGAAACATACGGTCCAGGACAAAAACGCCCACAGCAGTGTAGCTATAAGCAGGAATTACACTTTAGTTAAATAACTCAACAGTTATCAAGACAAACTAGCAGAACTTACATATTTCCAAAGAAATTCTTGGAATATGCTCCATGGTGACCAGCATACATGAATAGAGATCCTGAATGCTTCAGCGTAACCTGAACAAAAGCTTATCTTTGTAGGGTAAACACGTTTTAACCATCATTATAAGTAGTTAACTAAAATAAAATCAGTAAATAATCAAAAGGCGATAAAGAAAGATACTCCCTCCATTTTATTTACTTCACATTCTGGGTTTAGTCAAAGTTAAACTTTATAAAGTTTAACCAAGAACGTAAGAAAAATAATCAACACTTATAATACCAAATGCATATAATAAGAAAATATACTTTATGAAGATTATAGTACAATAGATTTTATATCATGGATGTTGATATTTTTTCCAACATATTTGGTCAAACCTTACAAATTTTGACTTTGACTAAACCCAGTACGCAAAGTAATTGTGAACGGAGAGAGTATCAAATATACCTCCATGGTAGCAAAGCCACGTGACACCATCTCAATCATCTGTTTTCTTGTCTGCCATCACAAAAATGGGGGTAAGGTTCCCACTAAAAGTTTTGAATTACAACTCCATTCAGTAAATGTGAGTAATAACCCCCCATATAACTATAGCCAATTAATTAAATATTTCTACAATAAGATAAACTAAATGTGGTTACATTAACCAACAACATTGAGGCCACGCAGATTGCAGACAGCATGTTCGAGAGTTCATCAACAGCTAAAAAGTAGAGCGTACGGTGCATAGTAGCTAATTTCAATAGAATTACTCAAAGGAAAAGAAAATCTCATCAATGCAATGGTAACCTACACCAATTAAGCAATGGATGGTTTAGAAACTAAGCATGGATTTAGCCATGTGGTGTACTATGATAGTGCAGCTAATCTAACTTGCCAAACAGAGTAGAACAATGTAGAGTAGTTGACGTTTGATACATTCTTTTTTCACAACTTTGAAAATAAGCATAGCAACGTGGCCCAAGCAAATTAAGGTAATCGAAATATTGAAACAGCAAACACAACTCACAATATGGTAACTTCCACATGTATTGTCTGATCAGAATCACCAAAATAATCATGGGGGAAAACTACCGATAGTTGCTCAGAAAACATTTGGCATTGTTTATCACAAGGTGATGGAAGCAAGGAGCAATTCTCGCACCTCTTGATCAGAGTTCTCGTTCTCAAATTTGGGGTAGAAAACGGCTCTGATGTGCGCCTCCGCGAACGTGTTATTGTCCATGGCAAAGTCCGTGCCCCCCATGAACAACCTCGATGTGCCACCCTGCTCAGCCGCCATCTCTGAGGACCAGAGGGTGGCCCAGGTTCTTAAATCAAATTTTTGAAGTGTTAATTTTTTACAGCCTAAATGGCATGTATAATTGATTATAGCATCAATCATATAATTCTGGTTCTCTGCAAAGATAATCAAATTTAAAAGCAGATGCAAAAAGAATCAACTTAATCAGATTGTAGAACTAAAGTTATGTCAAAAATACTCCATTAGAGTGTTTGAAATTCACAAAAAATAACTTACAGTAAACTTGCATATTTTATTCAGGAAAAATGGAGTTGTAGATCTTTTTCTAGGAATTTTACAAATTTGGTTTACTCGCAGACTGTATATACGAAAATTCAAGTTTTATTCAGAAAACAGCCTGCGGCGTGGCGCGATGCTAATGGACAATACCTCGCTCAAGCGGATCAGCGATTTAGGCCATCGGATCTTGCAGTCAACGAACGGATGAGATTGAGGTCACGGTGCTCACCGGCAGGACGTCGAACGGCGGCGGCTGGCGGCTCAGGCGGTGGTCCTCGGCGACGTCTCGGTGGTCTTCCGCGACGGCAAAGTTGACGACGGGCTGCGGTGGTTCACAGTGGTGGTCTTGGCGACGTCTGATTCTTCCTGGAAGAGCGGTGACGGGCGGCTGGAGCGGCTCGGGCGGTGATGAACTCCGGCGGCAACTCTTGGGCGTCCTGGTACTCTTGAGAGGAGGGAAAATAGTGAGGACGAAACGGAAGAGCAAGGCGTGCAGAATAGAGGGAGGAGAAGGAGGCGGGGCTCGTGGAGACCTCGGAATCGAGCTCCAATGGTGGCGGCTTCGAACTCCGGCGAGAAAAATTGGCAGCCTGGCGGCGCCAAAATGTAGGGTTTTTAGGTGTCAAAAACAGAGGAGAAAAAGAGGTATTTATAGTGGGATTTCATGGTAAGAGACCAACGAATTTGGTGAGATTTTCAGATCGGTTTCAATACGTAACGCGTTCTGGACTTTGGTCTGGGGGTTGGGGATAACGTGCGGGGCCCGCGTGTCAGAAAGAAAAACACAAGGAAGTGAACGTGGGGCCTGCACTAGGAAACGTGGGGTGGTGGGGCTTTTCTTTTTGTTTTGTTTTTTTTAGCAACGGGACGGTGGGGCTGTGTAGGGATGGCAATGGTAGGATACGGGCGGGTACAATATTTTTCTATCCAAACTCATACCCACAAAAACTTTATGTACCCATTCATTTCAATACCCATGGGTATAAATTGACATCCATGTCCTTACCCATCGGGTATCTTATACCTAATGGATATCCAGTGGGTACAATATATAGCATTTAATTTTTTTTAAGATAGAGAAATGGCTTTGAAATTCAAGTGATGATGGGCAAGCCGTATAGCACTGACATAGCCTTCTATGTTGGTGGTCTCTTGAAGGCATCAAGGTTGTATGAGCGGCAGTTGGTGGATGCTCGACACAGTGGAAGGTGGTGGTGAGAATGGAGGATCGCTGGATCGAGAGTTGGACAAGAGTCGACTTTTATGTTTTCAAGGAGTCACATAGGACGTAAGAGCAATGGCAAGCAGGTGATTACGGTCCTACGAGATATGGGAGATGTAAGGAATCGAGACAGGTTGTGACATAGGAGTGGGATGTTGACCCTACATGTTATTGGTGTTATTTTCGTTTATTATATTTTTCTGAGTATCCATTGGGTTACCCATGGGCGTGATTTCGTACCCATACCCTACCCACATATTTTGCGGGTGTGGATACCCATTACCCCTGGGTACAAAATCTCTCCAATTCTTGCCCGTGCCCGTTGTTTTCGGGTAGGGTACCCGTGGATACTCATACCCATGGGCAAAACCGCCATCCCTAGGGTTGTGCTGCCTTGTTTGCTCGGCCTGACAGCTCGGCTGGTCTGGTCGTCTGGAGTGTCTCCTTCTATTGAAAGAGTGTCATTGAAAATTCTGAAATAAATGTAAAAATAGTGCAATCATCAAGACTTGAATCCTAAATGGGCTGGGGATACCACTGTCTCTCTAACTATCCAATCATATATCGGTTTGTTTCTTTTTCTTATTCTGATTAGTTTTGTAGCATTTGATTTAGGACTTCAAATCGAGTTAAACAACAACATATAGATGTTTAAATTCATAAATATTATTTTAGGACATTGTGAGACTACTTATGTCCATAACTAAATACTCAAAATATTTTTTATAGGCTACTGCCTAAAAGCTATTTAGAGGATTTTAATTGATTATAAATTTCTCAATAATGTTTTTTTAATATGCATGAATGCATGATGCAATATCTAAATCTAAAAACTAGAATGTTACACCTGGGTAAGTTGTGTTACTACCGTCCCGGACGCTCTCCACCTTACAACCCAGGTACTCTAAACTCGTCGTTGGAACCCCCATATGGCACACTCGTCAACAATACTACGACACTTCATGTAGTACTTATATTTCTACTAACCATGTAGAAAAAATCAACAAGCTCAAGGCCCAAGTCTCTTCTTTGAAGAAAGACTTGGAAAAGGGTCATGAAGGAAAATCCACACTCGATAATATTTTGAGTGTGCAAAAATTCCCTAATGATAAAAGTGGACTTGGATTCAACTCCAATAACAAGAACAAGTCCAATAGCAACAAGAAGAAGGGTCAATACCAAGCCAAGATTGTTTGCTTCAAGTGCAAGGTTCAAAAACATCATGTTAGATATTGTCCATTGAAAAAAAAACTTGAGTGAGAAGCAACAAGGGCAGCGCCCCCAAGGTCAAGCCCAAACTTAACCTCAAGTTAAAGATAGGCAACTTCCCAAGGAGAATAAACATAAATCTCCCCAAGTCAATGGTGAGGACATCAATACCATTGTTACACACACAACCCATGTTGTTATACATACTGGACCAGTGACTAGAGCTCGCGCACGCCTATTTAATTACCAGGACCTAGCATGGACAAGAAGGATGGTCATTGAAGCGGGAACAAGCATGGAGAAGAAGGTGTGCGTCGGGGAAAGAACAATGGAACTTCCAGTGATGATGTTTGCACTTTGAAGCCACCATAATGGGAGCACGAAGGCTTGGATGAAATATTCAAGACGCCACTTTATAAAATTCGTCCATAGGCTATTATAGGTGTTGCGCCACCTTATTTTTGGGTCAGGCCCATGTAATTTTAAAATACCATATTATAGGTTGTTTTTAGAGTCTGTATGTGTGGGGGAAATTGAGTTAGGGTTGGTTTCGGACCCCTCCTCCGAGGGGCCACAAAATCCCCCTCTATTCCCCCATATATACAACCCTTAGGGCGCCATTTAGACTTGGGATTTGTTTAATTAAAAGTTAGCCATTGTAACTTTGCGTATTTCATTTATGTCTAACGACCATACCAAGACCGCTTTCGGATCCCCACCTTTATTAACACTTCATTCATATTTCCAATATTCGGATTGCTTTTATCGTATTATTGCTTGATCTTCGATTTCTTGCGGGAATAGACCTTCGTGGTTAGGTTGATCGTGCTCCGACATGGTCATTAACCTCTTGGAGTTTGGTTTAGAGATTGCTAAGGCGCAACATCGTGCACGTTTGTAGTCGGATCGTCAAACTCGTCTCCACCAAATCAATAGTTATCATCTCATCGAAAGATCGGGACCCTCGCCTCTATCAAGTGGTATCAGATTTGCAGGCTGCTCTATGAGATTTTACTATAGTTTTTCATAGTTTGGATTGCATTTGTGCTTCATACCTACATTTCGTGAGGCACATCACCCCAGCCTCATCAGAGCCCGAGGCAACGGCCCTGTAGGCATGCTCGAGGGAGCAGACTATGTCCCTCTCGTCGCAGGTGATAGTGATGATGCCACTGCAACCCGACATCTTGAGGACGTTGTAGTCGTGGTGGGTCGCCTCCATAAACTTGGCCAACGCTGGGTAGCCCAGGATGGCGTTATATGGGAGGCTGATGTGCGCCATGTCAAAGTCGATGTGCTCGGTGTGATAGTTCCCGCGCGTGCGGAAGGTGACCGGGAGGCAGACCTACCCCAACGCAGTGGTGGAGCCGTCGGTCCCCCCGGAGAACGGCCTGATCGGCATCAGCTGGTCATAAGGCACCTGGAGCCTGTCGAAGGTTTTGACGGAGAGCATGTTGAGGCCTGCGCCTCCATTGATGAGGGTCTTGCTAACTGAGATGTTGCTGATGGCGGGGGTGCACATCATGGGAAGCGTGCCCACAACAGCCGCAGACTTGAGGTTGTCCCTGGTATCGAAGGTGATAGCGTATTGGGACCACTTGAGGGGCTTCGCAACCCGAGACTCGAGAGGGCGGCGTTCACCTCGCGAGAGAGCTGCTTGAATTGGCGGTTCGACAAGGGAGTATGGGCCCCACCAATAATGCAGGACACTGCGTGAGGCTCTTGATAGGCCCCGATCTCCTCGTCGTGTCGGTCGTCATCGTTGCTCCTCGGGGGCGATGGCGGCAGCGGGGGAACCGTTGCGTTGCCCCGAGGGCGCACCACGCGAGGCTAATCGCGCCAGCCGTTATCACGAGGTTGTTCATACGAGCCCTGACATGAGTTGTCATTGCGGCTGTCCCATCTTTCGTTGCCGCGGCCGCCGGCACGACCTGCACCGCGGTCGTTATGCTCCTGGCGCCGGCCAACCCGCTCGTCCCGGAGGACCCTGAGCTCTTGGCAGTCTTTGGTGTTATGGGTGTTCACGTCGTGGTAGATGTAGAACGGGCGGCGTTCCTTCTCAGGCACGCCCCGCTCGTGGTCGCGCTTCTGCTCGGGTTTTACCGCAAGCACGACGGATCCTTTGCTCTTGGCCTCCTTGGCCTTGGCCTTTGGGTCCTTATGCGCGTTGTCAGGGTTGTCGCGGGCGAATAGGCGGCCCTCCTCGGCCCTGGCGCACTTGTCGGCCAGGTTGAACAACTCCATGGCCGTGCTCAGGATGTCGTTGACGACGAGCTTTTCGCACATCTTGAGGTCCTTGATGCCATTGGTGAACGCCATGATGACCGCCTCATCCGTGGCACGCGGGTCCTTGTTGCGCACCTGGATGAACGTCTGGATGTACTTGCGGAGGGTCTCACCAGGGCGTTGCTTCACGTGGCGTAGGTCATTGACGCAGAGGGGATGGTTGTGCGTACCCTTGAAGTTGGCAACGAACAGCTCGCAGAGGTCGCTCCACTCCACGAGGAGACCGAGTCTTTGGGCAGGTTCAGGAGCTAGCCAGGATGTAACACCCGTGGATCCATGCTACAATGATCAACGTAATTAAGCTACAGTAACCATGAGGATAAAGCTAATGTTTTTGCTAATCCATGTGTGGCCACTTTCGAAATCATTTTCCAATTCATTTTTCTTTGCAATTCAAATTTATTTGAAAAGTGGATTTAAAAGTTTTGCAAGCCAGAAAACTAAAATCATGTTGGGGTTACAAATATTCCCTAAGTACTTATAAATTTGGAAACCAACTTCTTATAAAGTATTTTAGTGTCTCAAAACAATCATAGCAGAGGCCAAAACAAATATTTAAATGTATTTTGAATTATGGAAATTTCCAAACATTTTCAAATGACCCTAATTCTTTTAATGGCACTGCCTAATATTGCTTTTGTAGTAATGGGCAAGCTACCAAATTTTACTAAGGCCATCTGGTAATTAAAAAGATTTGCAAATCGGTGACTGTTAAAAAGAAAATAGAAAGTTAAAATAAATAAAAAAAACTATCTACTGTTGGATTGGGTCTTTAGTGTACAGGGGAGGCCCAGCCCAAGTCGAGTCATCCCTAACCTAGCTACAGGGGCAGGGGAGGCTATGACAGCCATCCATGGCACCTGGCCACGTGTTGACCATCCCCCCGCTGTCCTAGGGCATAAGGTCGCCCCTTCCCCTCTCTCCCAAACCCTAGCAACCCCTGGCCCGATCCCCCTCTCCCTCTCACTCGCTCTCCTCGCTTGAGTAGCTGCCGGATCTCACGCTCGCCATGGCCATCGTCATCACGGCCACTGACCACCCCGTCACCTGAGAAGACGTCCAAGAGAACCGCCACGGTCCCCTTCATCCTCTCCGAGCACTGAATCGAGACGGGGCGCCGTCGAGCTTCGCGATCGGGCTGCCTTCCCCACCACGACCGCTGCCCCTCGTCGTCGCGTTCGTCGTGTCTGGCCACCCCCACGCCCCCTAACCTCGTCCACGAGATCTGGGTGAGCTTCTCCCCGGGTTCCCCCCTTTTCCCCCTTCGATTTGTACGTCGTAGGCCGTTAGAGCAACTCCAACCGGCCGACCCATTTCGTCCACCCGCGTCCGTTTGGGTCGCCGCAGACAGAAAAGATGGCCCAACGCGCCGACCCAAACGGACGCACGACCGTTTTTTGTCCGCCCGTGACCCATTCGCGGCCCAAATTTGGGCCGCATTTGCGTTGGCGCGGACACGAGACGGACGCACGTGTCGCCCGCCCTTCTTCTCCCCCTGCCCGCATGTCGGCAGCTCATCACCATCATTTCCCCCTAAAACCCGAAAAACCTCCCGTCCCCCGCCCGCACGTGCGGCATGGACGACGACCTCGACCATGGTGCCCACCATGAAGCAAGGGACCGAGATCTTGATGGTGGACTTGACCACGGTGTCCCCAAGGAAGCGACCTTGGTTCGAGAAGATGTAGGCCGACATGCTCAACGACATCGACCAGTGATCTATGGCCGAGAGCGCCATGTGTTTTTTGTATGCTGGCATGTGTGCCGGCATGACCACGGCCCAACTAGCGTGGTAGACTTCGGTCTCACTTTTTTGTGTGCTAACATGTGTTTGTCGTCGCTGGTTTGTGCGCCTAGCGAACTACGTGCTCTTTTTGGAGGTTGGCATGTGTTTGCCGGCCGTTGGCATGTCGCCGGCACGAACACTGCCCGGAATGGCATGACCGCTGGCTTCATCGATGGCCGCGGGTCCTTTTTATTTGAAAACTGAACATTGCGGACGAAAAACGGATCGGCGCGTTAGGTGACCGGTCGTCCCATTTAGAAAAGAGGATGGACATTGCGATCCAAACGGGCAAAAGGCAGACTAACCACGTGTCTGGTTAGAGTTGCTCTCGTTACCGTCGTGCCCGAACCCCCGCGTAGGCGTACGTGCATGCGTGTGGCTGCTGCTCCTGCGCTGTTGCTGCTACTGTTGTACGCTCGCGCCCGCGCGTGGCCTCGCCGCGGCTTGCTGCTGCTCGCCAACCGTTGCCGCTGCTTGCCGCGCGCCTGCTGCTACTGCTGCGATGCCGCGGCTCATTGCTACCTGCTGCTACCGATGTCTGCTGCTAGTTGCGCTGCTGCATACAGCCGCCGCTGCTCTGTCCTGCTGCTGGCTGTTGCTACTGCTGCGTGCTAGCTGCTGCTTCGATGCTTTGCCGCTTGCTGTTGCCGCCGCTGTTTACTGCTGCTCGCCGCTGCCGGTACTGCTCTTTGCCACCACTTGCTGCTGCTTGTCGAGACTGCTGCTAGTAGCTGCTACGGCTTTGCTGCTGTCGCTGTCGCTGGCCATGGCCATGGCTGAGTGCGTTTGTGTGTGTGCAACGTGTGTGGCCGGCCCTCCGTTTTTTATTAGGAGCTACGTAATTCTCAATTTAGCAAGCCACTAATGTTAAATTATTTCATGTTTAACTTTAGTTATTAGTTAGGACTAGCAAAAATGAACGTGCGTTGCAACGAAAAAAATAAAACATCGCATATCCCCATCCAATAAGGATAGCTCAAGACCCCCTCCATCCTTAGGTCCAAAAAAATTCTACTTTAGCACGACAATCCATTTGTGTCGTCGTTTATCTTCCTTTCGATCCTTGCCAATGATGGCTACTATGTTCACCTAAACATGGTCAGTCTTAAGACGATGAACTTGACCATCACCGTACACACGTCATTGAATCACGCTAGCATAAGAAAATATTTAAAACTTAGAAAGCAATCTCGTCGAGCTAGAAGCGAGGCCTACCCTCTACAACTATCGCACTGCATACACAGAAGTGGCATCAACGAAGGAGTGACCGGAGCACAACGGACGGCGGCGCCCTTCTTGCCCGACATGGTGAGGGAGCGGACAGCGTCGTATCCTCCACACCAATGGATGATGTGCGGGCGATGTGGTAGCACGGGGAGGAGGCGCGTCGAGGTGACGACGCTCTGGATTTACGTATTTACCTTTTTTAAGTTTGGTTTTCTTTTCTTTTCTTTTCTTTTCTTTTTCTTTTTCTTTTTCCTTTTCATTTTCTTTATTAAATTTCACTTTTTCATCTAGCGAACATCTTTCAAATTCTTGAATATGTTCTAAACTCCTAAACATTTTTGGGACTCAATGTTTTTTGAAATCATGAACATTTTTTGAAATTGTAATTTTTCAAGTTCACAAATATTTCGTACAAAGGACTGAACATTTTATGAAATCATGAACATTTTCCGAATTTGCGAACATTTTGTGGAAACTTTTGAATCGGCAAACAGTTTTTGAATCAACAAGCATATTGTCGTAATTTGGGAGCAATATTTGGAAATTAACGAACATTTATTTTGTTTAGACAAACGCTTTCTGAAAAGGATTAACTGTTTTCAAATTCATGAACAGTTTTTGTATCAGCGAATATTTTTTGAATTGATCAAATATTTTTGAAATCCTGGAACTAATTTTGTAATTAATGATTTTTAAATGTTGTGAACATGTTATAAAATTTCATGGTTTTTTTTTCAAAATAAGGAATATGTTTTGAATACACTATCATGTTTTCAAAATCATAAACGTATTTTTCAAAATCATGAATTCTTTTATAATATGCAAACACTTTTTTTCAATTCACCGCGATTTTTGTAATCTGCGAACTTTTTATAATTTTGCACACATTTTTTGAATTCACAAACATGTTTTTCAAAACTCGCAGTCTCCTACGTGAACAATAAAAAAAAGGGTGACACGCCTCACACATGGGATGTCACATGAACGCGGAGGTGGAGGCGCACGCTTGTTAAAAGGGTAGAGAAAATGGATATGAACAGGGATCGAACCCCAGTCTCCTACGTGAAGGTTGGAGGCTTCAACCACTGCTGATCGTGTCTATTTGATTATATAGTAAACATGTTTGTATGTTGCAACAGAAAACAAATATGACATGCCCATAGCCTAATGAGTATGGCTGAAGACCCTTGCTATCAAAAGGGTGAGTTGTGTAAAACAAACTACCTTCTTGAACGACCACAGGGTTTAGTCGCCTCGACTTTCTCAAATGTCGACCACCAGCCCTTTTCCAGAAAATACACTCGAAAGATAACACATGCACCTTGTATTTAAGAAGTGAATCCTAGTCCAAAATAATACTATCTCTGCTTACCACTGCACACATATACCAAATTAAGTCATCTACATATCGTATAGCGAGAGCAGGATGTTTGAATGAAGGGGACGATCTCACCTTAGATGCTGCAGCATCGCCAACCACGACGTTTGCCTCTCTGAACTGAATATTATGTCTGAAATATCCAAAAATAATAATCATTGATACTATTTATAGTGCTTCTCTACTACTCAACGAAGGTAATGTGAGAGGGATGTGACAGCGTCATCGCTCGGCCGGCCATGTACGTCTCTCTCTTCACCAAGCCTAGCTACAACAACAGACTTGAGTAGTACTTGCATGCCAAACAAATAGCAACAACGTTAATGCTCATGCACTGCTTAAAAGCATTTGATAAATTATAACTAAAACAAAATTATTACAAACAGAGATAGCGCATGTATGTTCACAAAGCAATTATTTTGCATTTTGTTTTAGAAATTTATCACTATGCACAATTAGCATAAATAAAACTATAGGATTGTACATAGACAACACATAGCCACACATGTACCTTGAATTTTCTTTGAACTTTTCAGGCTTGTCCATTGATCCCTATATGATTCACTGATAATTGAAGGCTGGATGAGGGGAATCAGGATTGCTGGCATCTACAACTCTTTTCAGTCATCAGTCTCCAGCATGTTTGTCTTTCTGCCCCATCAATGTTTTCTAGCGTTCCATTGTGTGCCACTGCCAACCTTAGCTGTAGTACACAAAAGATAAAGAAGACTCCAACCTACTCAGTAGTACTCAGAAAATGTAAAGAAGACTTACATATGTTGGGTTGCTTCTTTATTGGCACACCAACAAACGTCTTGTTATTAGTAGCATCGATTCTCTGCCACTCAATGATTAGTCTATGTGATCATACTTGCTAGCTTGATTGATTTGCCGCTGTTCCGTCACTCGCCCCGCATCAACCTTACTCCCAGATGAAGGAGCACGACGACTGGTTTTCTTCAGATTTTATGCGTACAACACGTTGGTTACCATGCGTCGACGGCGAACGACGTGAGGAGTTTGCAGGCGAGCCCTGGAGCTGGTTGTGATGCAGCCAGAGCACGAGGCGCCATAGAAGCCCTGCTTGTCTGACTTCCCGGTGCCGCAAATGTCACGGAGGTTGCAGGTTAGCTTACGACTTGCAGATTGCCGATGATGAGCAGGTCGCACACGTGCTTGGGCTGCGTCTCGGGCATCGTCTATATGAAGAAGGCCACAACACGCGCCTAGGTGAAGTGCCCCGTGGGATTGGCCTCGGCGTACGTACGTCTCCTCGTCCGGCGGCTCCTGTGTTGCTCCTACGCCTCCACGAGATCCGCCGATCACCTCTTTCCGAGCCCAATCGCTGGACTTTCGGGCGTGCCTCCTTGTGTTACTCCTCGTGACTCGATGGCAAACGAGCGGAGGGGTCGAACGATCGGAGATCCTAGCAATCAGGTCGGGCAGGATTAGGGTGCCATGTTGGGCCACGATGCACACGGACATAGTGGGCCAAAGAACGGGGCGAGGACCAGGTAAGCCACGAGCGACAGAGGAATCGGTACCCGAGCGCTGCACGTTTGATGGAAAAACTGAACGACGAACGTTTTACTTCCAAGGCTAATTTTGATTTAGATTAAAAGATGACGTACGGTCAGAAGCAGTGCGTCTTTTAATAGTAGGTAAGATAGGACAATATAATATAATATAAGATAAGATTGATTTAGTGCAAAATTAGCCTAATAGTAAATGACATATGGGCCTCCCTGTTTATATTAACCGTCACATAAGACATGTGTAGATGACCTGTGGGCCACACCTGCCCTTTTGACTAGTCAAATTGACTTGGTCAATTCGGATTAAATAAATGCAGAAAAGGTCAGAAATTCGATAAAACTTTGAAAAAAATCATATAAAGTTTTATACATGAAAGTTGCTCAGAAAAATCCCACGAATCCGAATACGCTATTCGTTAGTCTGTCATGTGTTCCTATCATAACGAACATGGAACTTTTTCATCCGTTTCATTTGTCCGGTAGTAGCCCGAGACCCGGGAAAATATCGTCAGATATTCTTCCGATCCGTCTGTGACGTGTAGTACTGTGTTAGTGCATGCCTAGCTTTGCATATTGTCATGTCATGTATGTGATGCATCTGTTTGCTTTATATTTATTGTTTCTTCCCCCTCTTCTTACCTGTAGACCCCGAGACTGACGATGCTGCCGGGTACGACTACGCGCCTAACGATCAGCCTTTTGCCGCAGAGCAGCAAGGCAAGCAACCATCCCCTTGAGCATTCCAATATCACCCATTTCTTTCCCTCACATTCTTTCATTAGATTTGGCTACTGTATTAGCTAGCTCCTATTTCTGATGCATAGTCTGTTTTTGATAAACTGCTACTATACCTGCAATCATATCAACTGCTTAGTATAGTTTGATCAATGAATCCCCTATGGCCCCCATTTGTCTCAGTTGCCCCTGCTTCTTCATCGACGAATCGATGACTCGAAGACTCGGTCAACCGACCGACGAGCCAGGTCCCTCACATCACCGCACACCCCTTAGTTGTATGACTCTACAGAGCTACTATCGAGTACCGAGGGTGACACCTCGTGAAGTACTCATGATGCTAACTCTATAGTGCAGCTAGTCGGTCGTGGTTATCGAGAGTGACTCCTCCTTCACCACTCCCGACAATGACTCTATCGCGCAACCCCTCAAGTGTGGGACCCTCGAGGGTGATTCCTCTAAGTCCACCTTGACGGTTTCATCGAGCGGGACCCTTTGAGAGTGATTCCTCAGGTCCCGTCTTAATGTTTTATACACACAGTTACTATGACCTGATTACAAAAACATGTTGGTGATGGGTCGGCCCTGAGGGGTACCCACGGTTTGATGTTGTTGAGGCGTGGACGGGTAGGAGAGGCCCTGGCCACACATCCTCGAGACGGGGCGACGGGACCGCACTTCATGGATCGCGCTTGCCCCGCATTAATAAAATGCTAATGGGTTGGGTATTTGATCTGAGTTGGTCGTTTGACCTTTTACGCACCAAACCTTCACGGGGGAGAAGTTATGTATGGGTACTCAGCGTCGTTGTATTAGTCAAAGCTCTTCGGACATCAGCAATGGAGCAGCGCGCGCCCGAGTGGCCTGGACGGTACAACTCTTGGACTAGACTGTGCTAGGGCTGACCTCGGCCCCGTTTGCATCCTGTAGGAGTGCAAAAGGCGAGTGGACCCATGACCACTGTGCGCTTAGGATTTAGACTGACAGGCTTGCCTCTCTACTGAGTCTAGGTGGGGTGATGACATGTTGAAATCCCGAGGCCGGGCATTACCCATGAAAGTGTGTCCGACCGGAGGTGATCAAGCGTGTTGGAAATGCGGTGCACCCCTGCAAGGATGAATTTATCTATTCGAATAGCCATGTCCACAGTAACAGGACGACTTGGAGTTGTACCTTGATCTACTACAACTAAAATTGTGACTTTAAATTGAAATGAACGTTGGCTCCGAGATTGCTTCCTCGCAGGGATTCGAGGAAGAATCTCTGGGCGTGGTTAATTAATAAAATTTGGTATAATAATATTGCTACATATGAGCTACCAGTCTACTCTCTTCTAATGTTGCAAGATGTTGAAGATGCTAGTCTTCGATAGGACTAGGCTTTCCCCCACATTCTTGCTTTCTGTAGTCAGTCTAGATATAACCCCACCCCTTGGTAATGTTGCATACTTAGCATAGTTCTGATGTCAGTCTTGCGAGTACTTTGGATGAGTACTCACCGCTGCTTTGCTTCCTCTATCCCCCTCGATACGCTTGCCGCATTCAAACGACGGAGCCCCGGAGATGGAGTATGTCAGAGACGACTACTACGCCACCGCAGGAGCCTACTACTACGTAGAGGCTGTTGGAAATATGCCCTAGAGGCAATATATAAAGTGTTTATTATTATATTTCCTTGTTCATGATAATTTATTATCCATGCTATAATTGCATTGATTGGAAACACATTGCATGTGTGGGTAAATAGACAACACTGTGTCCCTAGTATGCCTCTAGTGAACTAGCTCGTTGGTCAAAGATGGTCAGGGTTTCCTAGCCATTGACATGTGATGTCAGTTGATAACGGGATCACATCATTGGGAGAATGATGTGATGGACAAGACCCAAACTACAAACGTAGCATATGATCGTGTCAGTTTATTGATACTGTTTTCTGCATGTCAATGTATATGTTCCTATGACCATGAGATCATGCAACTCACGGATATCGGAGGAGTGCCTTGTGTGTATCAAACGTCGCTACATAACTGGGTGACTATAAAGGTGCTCTACAGGTATCTCCGATGGTGTCTGTTGAGTTGGCATGGATCGAGACTGGGATTTGTTACTCCGTGTGACGGAGAGGTATCTCAGGGCCCACTCGGTAATGCAACATCACAACAAGCCTTGCAAGCAATGTGACTAATATGTTAGCCACGGGATCTTGCATTACGGAACGAGTAAAGAGACTTGCCGGTAACAAGGTTGAACTAGGTATGGAGATACCGACGATCGAATCTCGGGCAAGTAACATACCGAAGAACAAAGGGAATGTTATACGAGATTAACTGAATCCTTGACATAGAGGTTCGAACGATAAGATCTTCGTAGAATATGTAGGAACCAATGTGGACGTCCAGGTCCCACCATTGGTTATTGGCCGTAGAGGTGTCTCGGTCATGTCTACATAGTTCTCGAACCCGCAGGGTCTGCACACTTAAGGTTCGGTGACGTTTCAGTAGTGTAGAGTTATGTATGGTGGTGACCGAAGGTTGTTCGGAGTCCTGGATGAGATCCCGGATGTCACGAGGAGCTCCAAAATGGTCCGGAGGTAAAGATTCATATATAGGAAGTCCCAGTTTGGTCGCTGGAAAAGTTTCGGGCTCATCGGTAGTGTACCGGGAGTGCCGGTAGTGTACCGGGGGACCTCCGGGAGGGGTATTTCGACCCCAAGAGGTCCATGAGCTGTGGGAGAATAATAACCATCCCTTAGTGGGCTGGGGAAACAGCCACAAAGTCCCATGGCGCAGGGAGAGGAAGTCCTAAAGAGAAAAGGGGGAAATCAGCCAATAGGAAGCAATCCTACTCCAACTAGGATTGGAGTAGGAGTAGGATTGCTCCTCTCCTAGCCGGCCGAACCAAAGAGGCCCTTGGCCTTGTGCCAAGGGCTGCCTCTCCTCTCCTCCTATATATACTAGTGGATTGGGTGGCTTTTGGACAGAATTTCCGACCACGTGCTACCCGTTCCACCGGTGCATAGTTTCTCCTCTAGATCGTAGTTCCGCAGTGCTTAGACGAAGCCCTGCCGGAATTGCTCCACCACCATCACCGGAGCGCCGTCACACTGCCGGTGAACTCTCTCTCCTCTCCACCTCCTCTTGATGGATCAAGACGGTGGAGATCGTCATCAAGCTGCACGTGTGCTGAACGCGGAGGTGCCGTCCGTTCGGTACTAGATCGGAAGGATCGTGATCAAGGCCACGGGACGTTCGTGATCGGATCGCGGGACGGATCGTGACGAGATCGCGGGACGGTTCGTGATTGGTTCACGGGACGGTTCGTGATTAGATCGCGGGACGCTCGGCGATTTGGATCGCGAAGAAGTTCGACTACACCAACCGCGTTTCTTAACGCTTCCCGCTTAGCGATCTACAAGGGTATGTAGATCCACTCTCCCTCTCGTAGATGCTCATCACCATGGATAGGTTTGCGTGTGCGTAGGAAAAAATTTGTTTCCCATGCAACGTTCCCCAACAGTGGTATCAGAGCTAGGTTGATGGTTCGATGAGATCTCGAGTAGAACACAAAAGTTTTGTAGGCGTTGATGCTTAGATTGCTTCCTCCCTTGGTCGGATTTTGGTTCAGCGGGATTGTGAGATGAAGCGGCCCGGACCAACATTACTCGTACGCTTACGAGAGACCGGTTCCCTCGACGCAACTTGTTGCTTAGATGGCTTGCGGGTGACAGTTTCTCTCACTTTAGTTGGATCGGATCTGACAAAGGCGGTCCTTGAGAAGGTTGAAAAGCAATCTACGTATCACCGTTGTGGTTTATGCATAGGTGAGAATCGTTCTTGCTAGATACCCGTAGCAGCCACGTAAAACATGCAACAACAATTAGAGGACGTCTAACTTGTTTTTGCAGGGTATGTTGTGATGTGATATGGCCAATTGCATGATGAGATATATGTGATGTATGAGATGATCATGTGATGTATAGAATTTCACGACTTGCACGTCGATGAATACGACAACTGGCAGGAGCCATAGGGTTGTCTTTAATTATTGTATGACCTGCGTGTCAATCATTAAGCGCTATTTAATGCTTTACTTTATCGCTACGGTAGCAATAGTAGTAGAAGCATGTTGGGCGTGACAACCCCGATGGCGACACATTGATGGAGATCATGGTGTCGTGGCAGTGACGATGAAGATCATGCCGGTGTTTCGAAGATGGAGATCTTAAACACAAGTTCATGGCCATATCATGTCACTTATGAATTGCATGTGATGTTAATCCTTTTATGCACCTTGTTTTGCTTAGTACGACGGTAGCATTATAAGGTGATCCCTCACTTAAATTTCAAGATAAAATTGTGTTCTCCCCGAGTGTGCACCGTTGCGAAAGTTCATCGTGTTGAGACACCACGTGATGATCGGGTGTGATAGACTCTACGTTCACATACAACGGGTGCAAGCCAGATTTGCGCGCGCAGAACACTCGGGTTAAACTTGACGAGCCTAGCATGTACAGACATGGCCTCGGAACACAAGAGACCGAATAAGCATGAGTCATATAGTAGATATGATCAACATAATGATGTTCACCAATGAAGCCAACTTAACTCACGTGATGATCGGACTTGAGTTGGTGAATTTGGATCATGTGACACTCAGATGACCTGAGGGATGTCAATTTGAGTGGGAGCTTTAGTAATTTGATTAACTAAACTCATTATCTTGAACAATAGTCTAAGTAACCTTTGCATATTTATGTTGTAGATCAATGGCTCACGCAGTAGCACCCCTGAATTTTAATGCGTTCCTAGAGAAAGCTAAATTGAAAGATGATGGAAGTAACTTTGTTGACTGGGCCCGTAATCTGAGGATTATCCTCACGGCTTCCCAAAAGTCATATGTCCTTGATGCACCGCTTGGTGACCAACCAGAAGACATGACCTCCGAAGACGTTGAGAACGCTTGGGAGGCTCATGCTGGAGACTACTCAATAGTTTAGTGTGCAATATTGTATGGTTTAGAACTGGGACTTCAAAGACGTTTTGAACGTCATGGAGCATATGAGATGTTCCAGGAGTTGAAGTTTATCTTTCAGAAGAATGCCCGGATCGAGAGGTATGAGACCTCCGATAAATTCTATGCTTGCAAGATGGAGGAGAACGGGTCTATTAGTGAGCACATACTCAGAATGTCTGGGTACTCAAACCGTCTAGCTGAGTTGGGAATTACCCTTCCGCCGGAGGCAATCACTGATAGAGTTCTTCAATCGCTGCCACCTAGTTACAAGAGCTTTGTGATGAACTATAACATGCACGGGATGAACAAGTCAGTCGCCGAGCTGTTTGCGATGCTGAAAGTCGCCGAGTCTGAAATCCAGAAAGAACATCAAGTGTTGATGGTCAATAAAACCACTAGTTTCAAGAAAAATGGCAAAGGCAAAGGCAAAAAGGGTAAAACCAAGAAGGATGGCAAAGCAGTTGCTACTCCTACAAAGAAGCCTAAGCATGGACCTAAGCCAGAAACTGAGTGCTTTCATTGCAAAGGAACTGGTCACCGGAAGCAGAACTGCCCCAAGTACCTGGCTGGCAAGAAGGCGGCCAACGACAAACAAGGTATATGTGATATACATGTTATTGATGTGTACCTTACCAATTCTCGTGGTAGTGCCTGGGTATTTGATACCGGTTCGGTTGCTCACATTTGCAACTCAAAGCAGGAACTACGGAATAAACGAAGACTGGCAAAGGACGAAGTGACGATGCGCGTGGGAAATGGTTCCAAGGTTGATGTGATCGCCGTCGGCACGCTCTCTCTTCGATTACCATCGGGATTAGTATGAACCTGAATAATTGTTATTTAGTGGCTGCGTTAAGCATGAACAGTATATCTGGATCTTGTTTATTGTGAGACGGTTACTCATTTAAATCAGAGAATAAAGGTTGTTCTATTTATATGAGTAATATCTTTTATGGTCATGCACCCAATGTTAGGGGTTTATTCATATTGAATCTTGATAGTGATGACACACATGTTCATAACATTGATGCCAAAAGATGTAGAGTTGATAATGATAGTACCACTTTCCTGTGGCACTGCCGTTTAGGTCATATTGGTGCAAAATGCATGAGGAAGCTCCATGCTGATGGACTTTTGGAGTCACTTGATTTTGAATCACTTGACATGTGTGAACCATGCCTCATGGGCAAGATGACTAAAACGCCGTTCTCTGGAACAATGGAACGGGCAAGTGACTTGTTGGAAATCATACATATTGATGTGTGTGGTCCAATGAATGTTGCAGCGCGCGGTGGATATCGTTACTTTCTCACCTTCACTGATGACTTGAGTAGATATGGGTATATTTACTTGATGAAACACAAGTTTGAAACGTTTGAAAAGTTCAAGCAATTTCAGAGTGAAGTTGAGAATCATCGTAACAAGAAGATTAAATTTCTGTGATCTGATCGAGGAGGTGAATATCTGAGTTATGAGTTTGGCAGTCACTTAAGACAATGTGGAATTGTTTCACAGTTGACACCGCCCGGAACACCACAGCGTAATGGTGTGTCTGAACGTCGTAATCGAACCTTATTGGATATGGTGCGTTCTATGATGTCTCTTGCCGATTTGCCACTATCGTTTTGGGGTTATGCATTAGAGACAGCTGCATTCACTTTAAATAGGGCACCATCGAAATCCGTTGAGGCAACGCCATATGAACTGTGGTTTGTCAAGAAGCCAAAGTTGTTGTTTCTTAAAGTTTGGGGATGTGATGCTTATGTCAAAAAGCTTCAGCCTGAAAAGCTAGAACCCAAAGCGGAGAAATGCATCTTCATAGGATACCCGAAAGAGACAGTCGGGTATACCTTCTATCTCAGATCCGAGGGAAAAGTGTTTGTCGCTAAGAACGGAACATTTCTTGAGAAAGAGTTTCTCTCGAAAGAATTGAGTGGGAGGAAAATAGAGCTTGATGAGGTTATTGAACCTTTACTTCAACCAGAAAGTAGCGCAGCACAGAAAGATGTTTCTGTGGAACCTACGACGGTAGAACAGGAAGTTAATGATGATGATCATGAAGCTTCGGATCAAGCAGCTATTGAACCTCGTAGGTCGACAAGGCCGCGTACTACCCCTGAGTGGTACGACAACCCTATCTTGGAAGTCATGTTGTTGGACAACGATAAACCTACGAGCTATGGAGGAGCAGTGATGGGCCCGGATTCCGAAAAATGGTTAGAGGCCATGAAATCCGAGATGGGATCCATGTATGAAAACAAAGTATGGACTTTGGAAGTATTACCTGAAGGGCGCAAGGCCATTCAGAACAAATGGATCTTTAAGAAGAAGACGGACGCGGACGGTAATGTCACTGTCTATAAAGCTCGACTTGTGGCAAAGGGTTTTTCACAAGTTCAAGGAGTTGACTACGATGAGACTTTCTCACCCGTAGCGATGCTTAAGTCTGTCAAAATCATGTTGGCAATAGCTGCTTATTTCGACTATGAAATTTGGCAGATGGATGTCAAAACGGCATTCCTCAACGGTTTCCTTGAGGAAGAGTTGTATATGATGCAACCCTAAGGTTTTGTCGATCCAAAGAATGCTGACAAAGTTTGCAAACTCCAGCGATCCATTTATGGACTGGTGCAAGCATCTCGGAGTTGGAATAAGCGTTTTGATGAGGTGATCAAAGCGTTTGGGTTTATACAAGTTTATGGAGAATCTTGTATTTACAAGAAAGTGAGTGGGAGATCTATAGCGTTTCTAGTGTTATATGTGGATGACATATTGCTGATTGGAAACAATATAGAAATGCTGGAAAGCGTGAAGGAATATTTGAATAAGAGTTTTTCAATGAAGGACCTAGGAGAAGCTGCTTTCATATTAGGCATTAAGATCTATAGAGATAGATCGAGACGCTTAATAGCACTTTCACAGAGCACATACCTTGATAAAGTTTTGAAGAAGTTCAAAATGGAATAGGCCAAGAAGGGGTTCTTGCCTGTGTTACAAGGTGTGAAGTTGAGTAAGACTCAATGCCCAGTGACTGCAGAAGATAAAGAAAAGACGAGCGTCATCCCCTATGCTTCAGCCATAGGCTCTATCATGTATGCAATGCTGTGCACAAGACCCGATGTCAGCCTTGCCATAAGTATGGCCGGAAGGTTTCAAAGTGATCCTGGAGTGGAGCACTGGCAAGCGGTCAAGAATATCCTTAAGTACCTTAACAGGACTAAGGACATGTTTCTCGTTTATGGAGGTGATGAAGAGCTCGTCGTAAAGGGTTACGTCGATGCAAGCTTTGACACTGATCCGGACGATTCTAAATCGCAAACCGGATACGTATTTATTATTAACGGGGGAGCGGTAAGCTGGTGCAGTTCCAAGCAAAGCGTGGTAGCTGATTCTACGTGCGAAGCGGAGTACATCGCGGCCTCGGAGGCAGCGAAGGAAGGTGTCTGGATGAAGCAGTTCATGACGGATCTTGGAGTAGTGCCCAGTGCAATGAATCCAATAAACATGTTCTGTGACAACACTGGTGCCATTGCTCTAGCCAAGGAACCAAGGTTTCACAAGAGGACCAGACACATAAAGCGACGCTTCAACTCCATCCGATTCTAAATCGAGGAGAAGGACATAAATATTTGCAAAGTACACACGGATCTGAATGTTGCAGACCCGTTGACTAAACATCTTCCAAGGGCTAAACATGATCAACACCAGAGCTGTATGGGTGTTCGATTCATTACCATGTAAATCACATAGTGATGTGAACTAGATTATTGACTCTAGTGCAAGTGGGAGACTGTTGGAAATATGCCCTGGAGGCAATATATAAAGTGTTTATTATTATATTTCCTTGTTCATGATAATCGTTTATTATCCATGCTATAATTGCATTGATTGGAAACACATTGCATGTGTGGGTAAATAGACAACACTGTGTCCCTAGTATGCCTCTAGTGAACTAGCTCGTTGGTCAAAGATGGTCAGGGTTTCCTAGCCATTGACATGTGATGTCAGTTGATAACGGGATCACATCATTGGGAGAATGATGTGATGGACAAGACCCAAACTACAAACGTAGCATATGATCGTGTCAGTTTATTGCTACTGTTTTCTGCATGTCAATGTATATGTTCCTATGACCATGAGATCATGCAACTCACGGATATCGGAGGAGTGCCTTGTGTGTATCAAACGTCGCAACGTAACTGGGTGACTATAAAGGTGCTCTACAGGTATCTCCGATGGTGTTGTTGAGTTGGCATGGATCGAGACTGGGATTTGTTACTCCGTGTGACGGAGAGGTATCTCAGGGCCCACTCGGTAATGCAACATCACAACAAGCCTTGCAAGCAATGTGACTAATATGTTAGCCACGGGATCTTGCATTACGGAACGAGTAAAGAGACTTGCCGGTAACAAGGTTGAACTAGGTATGGAGATACCGACGATCGAATCTCGGGCAAGTAACATACCGAAGAACAAAGGGAATGTTATACGAGATTAACTGAATCCTTGACATAGAGGTTCGAACGATAAGATCTTCGTAGAATATGTAGGAACCAATGTGGACGTCCAGGTCCCGCCATTGGTTATTGGCCGTAGAGGTGTCTCGGTCATGTCTACATAGTTCTCGAACCCGCAGGGTCTGCACACTTAAGGTTCGGTGACGTTTTTGTAGTGTAGAGTTATGTATGGTGGTGACCGAAGGTTGTTCGGAGTCCTGGATGAGATTCCGGACGTCACGAGGAGCTCCGGAATGGTCCGGAGGTAAAGATTCATATATAGGAAGTCCCAGTTTGGTCGCCGGAAAAGTTTCGGGCTCATCGGTAGTGTACCGGGAGTGTCGGTAGTGTACCGGGGGACCTCCGGGAGGGGTATTTCGACCCCAAGAGGTCCATGGGCTGTGGGAGAATAATAACCATCCCTTAGTGGGCTGGGGAAACAGCCACAAAGGCCCATGGCGCAGGGAGAGGAAGTCCTAAAGAGAAAAGGGGAAAAATCAGCCAATAGGAAGCAATCCTACTCCAACTAGGATTGGAGTAGGAGTAGGATTGCTCCTCTCCTAGCCGGCCGAACCAAAGAGGCCCTTGGCCTTGTGCCAAGGGCTGTCTCTCCTCTCCTCCTATATATACTAGTGGATTGGGTGGCTTTTGGACAGAATTTCCGGCCACGTGCTACTCGTTCCACCGGTGCATAGTTTCTCCTCTAGATCGTAGTTCCGCAGTGCTTAGGCGAAGCCCTGCCGGAATTGCTCCACCACCATCACCGGAGCGCCATCACGCTGCTGGTGAACTCTCTCTCCTCTCCACCTCCTCTTGCTGGATCAAGACGGTGGAGATCGTCATCAAGCTGCACGTGTGCTGAACGCGAAGGTGCCGTCCGTTCGGTACTAGATCGGAAGGATCATGATCAAGGCCATGGGACGTTCGTGATCGGATCGCGGGACGGATCGTGACGAGATCGCGGGATGGTTCGTGATTGGTTCGCGGGACGGTTCGTGATTAGATCGCGGGACGCTCGGCGATTTGGATCGCGAAGAAGTTTGACTACACCAACCGCGTTTCTTAACGCTTCCCGCTTAGCGATCTACAAGGGTATGTAGATCCACTCTCCCTCTCGTAGATGCTCATCACCATGGATAGGTTGGCGTGTGCGTAGGAAATTTTTTGTTTCCCATGCGATGTTCCCCAACAGAGGCCGCTGGCAACCAGCAGTAGGTTAGGAGGTTCCCAGGTAGGAGGTCTCGCCTTGTTTGATCCGCTGTCATGTTTGTGCTAGCCTTCTTAAGGCAAAACTTGTTTAACTTATGTCTATACTCAGATATTATTTGCTTCCGCTGACTCGTGCTTGTCGAGCTTTGTATTCGAGCCCTCGAGGCCCCTGGCTTGTAATATGAAGCTGTATGACTTTAATTGTGTCTAGAGTTGTGTTGTGATATTGATTAGTGAGTCCCTAATATTGGTCGTACGCATTTGTGTATATGTTTAGTGCATGGTCAAATTGAGGCGTCACACAGGACCATGCGCCGTCCTTGAGGGCCATCAAGAGCCAGTTTGCCATGACCTTATCATCGTCGCCTGCCGCCTCTATGCTCAGGGCGTAGAGCTGGAGGAACTCTGCAGGGTCGAGGGAGCCGTCGTAGCACTGGGGTAGGTCGGGCTTGAACTTGGATGGCCAAACCACCCTGCGCAGCCAACGAGTGAAGGCCCGGCAAACCATGGTGCTCGAGTGACCGCCGCTCGCAAGGGCGGCCAGGTTCGGGCATCCGGTTGGCGCGACATCCTGGATGACCCGGTCCACGCGCTGGCGCTGCTGTTCGAGAACCGCGCGCGCATCGAGCGGGGCCTCGCATTGGATGACCTGGAAGTTGTCTTCTTCTTGGGCGTGTGGTGGCGGATCGTGAGGCGGGTTCCCGGGGCGCACGTTGTGCCTGGGCTCGGCCTGGTCGCCATGCGCAGGAGGAGGCGGTGGTGCTCCCTATGCCTCCTCTCCACCACGGGATGGAGGAGGGCGAAGCGAGCGAGAGGGGCCTAGGCCTCTCCAGCGGCGGTGACGAGCTCGGTGATGTGGACTAACCACGCGTCATAGCCGGTGTCTGCTGGGTGGTAGCGAAGGAGCTCACACGCCATAAGCAGTGCTGCCTGCGCATTTACCCATTCGAGGCGGGAGTGGGAGGAGGAAGTTGTGGCGATGCGGTCCTCCCATTGCACGGAAGGATGCACGGAGGAAGCCTGCTGCTCGTGGGCAGCGGGGTCAGTGGTCGCGACCTCGGCCCAGGCGGGGTGATGGCGGGCGTCGCGTCCCTCGGGTGCGGTCACGAGGACCCGGGCCGCCCTGCGCTCGGCGCGCACATGGCGAGAGTCGGGCATGGTGTCGATGAAGCTGGAGCCAAAACTGGAGCGGAGGAACGACTGCGCACCACTACCTGGCGCGCCAAATGTCAAAATCGGGGCTCGGCAGAGCCGGTTATGTTCGAACATTGGGGTGTGCTCGCTCTCCTACCCTGTTCTATCTCTCAACCTCACCGCCACTCTCCGATGGTTCGAGCTAAGGAAGAAGAACAAGAAAGCACATAGTTTACCCAGGTTCGGGCCACCTCACGGTGTAATACCCTACTCCTACTTGTCTTGATTGCTTGAGCTGGGAGATGAGTACAAAGATGGTTTCTTGCCCCCGCCGAGATGAGAGGGTCCGAGAGAGCCGGTCTTTTCTAAGGAGGCCGGGTCTCTCTTTTATACAAGCCTCGGTCCTCTTCCCCCCAATAATTCTCTCTTGGCGGGAAGGGTTGCCACAACGGCTATTTTGAAAGGGGGCAGGGTTGCCGCCTGTCCTGACAAAGGTGGTGTTGCCTGCAAAAGCCTTGCACCGTGACGCGTTGGTGGGCTCAGGGTGACCTCCGTCCTGTCGAGCCCCTAGCTTTAGAACTCTTGCACCGAGCAGGAAACCTTTGGGGGTTGCTTTGGGAACCCGCGAGCTGGCTCGGCTTCCTTGACACAAAAGGGGAAACCTCTCTATTCGTGCCTGCTGGCACCACCCCTGGCACCGTGCGGCATGGCCCACGTCACCCACATGAGGAGGTTGGACCATGCGACCCCGATGCGCTACCCCTAGCGAACCCGCCCCTCGGGGAAGGGGCATCAGGAGGCGGCTTCTGGTTGTGGGCCTCAGGGGGGATGGCCTCGAGGGGAGCTCAATAGGTTCCTGGTAACCTCCAGTGGCTGGCACCTCGCGAGGGGTGGGCCTCGCGGGGGCCAGACCCCGGGCCTTGGCGGGGGAGCACCCTCAGGCCCACAGCGTGCATCGTGCCCTGGGCCGCAGGCAGGCGGGCCTGGGTACCCCCGGTCCTAGAGCCCCGACAATATTATATGCCACCCCAGCTCCATATATTACTACTTCATGTGTTTGACACCACATGTCAATCACTTTATTCAAGCTTTGAGAGTTTTGACTAAAACGGTTGCCGATCACCGCCTACTGCTGTGTAAGAACTCGTAGGACTTTGAGATTTGCTTAACGGATTTGTGACACACCACCACCACCATATCCTAGTAGTCTGTAGGTTCATATTCTTGTGTGTTCCTATTGTTGCTAACCATGCCAGGATCACAAGCTGACACGGTCGACTAGGAGGGTTTGACGAACAAGGAGCTCCATGATAAATTTCAACAAATGATGGATGAACAGGTGCATGACTTGGTGATCAGCCTTTGAGAGGCCATGGATAAGCTAGATGGTTTCGAGAAGATGTTGGACACCAAGATGGGCACTAAGTTCAATGAGGTTCTTGCACATCTACCACCAACTGCATCTATCATACCTCGGCAACAAGAACAACATCACCCGAATTTCGCGGGACGAGCGCGATGTGTGCCTCTTGAGCAAGGCCAAAATTTTGGTGTCGTTGTTGCTGTTGTTATTGTGGTTGAGCAGAATGAGGACTACAATGGTGATTACCATGATGAAGGAGAGATTGCTCCCAATCAGCTCCAAGGGCAACCACCACAACAAGCACCAGGTCATCCACATGTATACAATCACAGTGGTAGGGCTGCACCACCCCCTCAGGTACGGGATCATGACCATCTCCCTAAACTTTAATTGAATATTCCGACAATTGAGGGTAGATATGTTCCTGATATATATATTACTTGGAAGTTAGAACCAGAACAATGTTTTACATGCTTACAATTTCTTGAGGATAGACGTGTTGCTGCTGCTATTTGTGCATTCACTAGTTTTGCTTGTGTTTGGTGGTCTGAACATTACAGAATGCATCATGATACTATCCCTACTACTTGGATTGCTTTGAAAACTACTATGTGTAATCGTTGGGTTCCACCATATTACTAACGTGAATTGCTTCAAAATTTGTAGCGTTTAAGACAAGGAATTTCTTTTGTAGAGGAATATTATTAGGAATAACAAACTTGCATGATTATATGTGGTATTGTTGAGGATAATGAAGCTATGCTTGCAAGTTTATGCGTGGATTAAATAGATAGATTCAGACTGTCTTAGAGTATAAGGAGTATAACACTATCACTCATTTATTCCATCTTGCTTGCAAAGCTGAACGTGAAGTGCATGATCGACAGGACATGGTGAGAGCTAATTTTTCTACGGGTCGAGCTTCATCATGGACACCGCGTACATCATATACTTCTACACGTCCTACGATAGAGCCACTCACTTCAGCCGTGAACTCCAACAGAGACATAAGAAAATAGGTACCGCCACCGACCTCCAACAAGGACACACCTTCGGGACCTGCACAAAGCTCTTCTTCATCCATGACCTCTACAGGGAAAACACATGAGGTTATTTGTCGTCGTTGCAAGCGTGTGATGATTGTTAGTGAGGATGGTGGATAAGCGTCCGCTAGTGATTTTGATGATGTGACATTGGCTCTTATTGCAAGTGAAGAACTCGGTGTCGAGGATACTGAACAAGAGACACACTACATGGCTGCTGACTATGCCGATAGGTATGAAAGTTTAGTTGCTCAACGTGTTTTGAGTGTGCAGGTTACACAGGCTGAGCAAAATAAGAGGCACAATTTGTTCCATACAAAGGGAGCTGTGAAGGAACGTTATGTTCGCGACATCATTTATGGAGGGAGTTGTTGTTGGGGAACGTTGCATGGGAAACAAAAAATTTCCTACGCACATACAAGATCTATCCATGGTGATGAGCATCTACGAGAGGATAGATTGCATCTACATACCCTTGTAGATCGCTAAGCGGAAGCATTCAGAAACGTGGTTGATGTAGTCAAACGTTTTCGCGATCCAACCACGATCCGTCTCGCAAACTCCCTACCTAGCGCCGAACGGACGACACCTCCGCGTTCAGCACACGCACAGCTCGATGACGATCTCCGCCTTCTTGATCCAACAAGAGGGGGTGGAGAGGATGACGAGTTCTCTAGCAGAACGACGGCATGGCGGCGATGGTGGTGGAGCTGATCCGGCAGGGCTTCGTCGTGCACTACCGAACAGATCTAGAGGAGAAGCGAGCTAGAGAGAGGGAGAGGGGGCTGCGCCTATATTAGGCCCTAGGGCCTTGGCCGCCGCCCCTAGGGAGGAGTCCACATCCAACAAGGGAGGTGGAGTCCTAGTGGGACTCCTTTCCACTTGGACTCCCTCCCACCCCTTGTGCAAGGGCCCCTTTGGGGCTGGCTGCCCAGCCCACTAGGGGCTGGTGAGCCACCTCTTAGGCCCATGTGGCCCCTAGGGTGGGTGGACCTCTCCTAGTGGGTCCCAGAACCCATTCGTCACTCCCGATACACTGCCAGAAGTGACCAAAACCTTTTCGGAGCTCAAATACCCTTTTCCTATATATCAATCTTTGTCTTCGGATCATTCCGGAACTCCTCATGATGTCCGGATCTCATCCGGGACTCCAAACAACCTTCGGTCACCAACATACATAACTCAGCTATACCGAAACGTCACCGAACCTTAAGTGTGCAGACCCTGCGGGTTCGAGAACTATGCAGACATGACCGAGACACTCTCCCGTCAATAACCAATAGCGGGACCTAGATGCCCATTTTGGTTCCTACACATTATACAAAGATCTTTATCGATTGAACCTCTATGTCAAGTATTCAATTAATCCCATACGTTGTTCCCTTTGTCTATCGGTATGTTACTTGCCCGAGATTCGATCGTCCGTATCTGCATACCTAGTTCAATCTCGTTACCGGCAAGTCTCTTGTTGTGATGTTGTATTACCGAGTGGGCCCTGAGATACCTCTGCGTCACATGGAGTGACAAATCCGAGTCTTGATCCATGCTAACTCAACAGACACCCTCGAAGAAACATGTAGAGAACCTTTATAGTCACCCAATTACATTGCAGCATTTTATACACACAAGGTACTCCTCCGGTGTCAGTGACTTAGATGATCAACGAGCTAGTCCATTAGAGGCTCACTAGGGACTGTGTGTTGTCTATCTATCCACACATGTAATTGAGTTTCCAATCAATACAATTCTAGCATGGATAATAAACGATTATCATGAACAAGGAAATATAATAATAACCAATTTATTATTGCCTCTAGGGCATATTTCCAACAGTCTCTTACTTGCACTAGAGTCAATAATCTAGCTCACATCACTATGTGATTTACATTGTAATGTATCTAACACCCATACAATTCTGGTGTTGATCATGTTTCGCTCGTGGAAGAGGTTTAGTCAATGGATCTGCAACATTCAGATCTGTGTGCACTTTGCAAATATTTATGTCCTCCTCCTTGATGTAATCGCGGATGGAATTGATGCATCGCTTTATGTGTCTGGTCCTCTTGTGAACCATTAGTTCCTTAGCTAGAGCAATGGCATTGTTGTCATAGAATAGAGTCATTGGCTTCGGTGCGCTAAGCATGACTCCAAGATCTGTCATGAACTCCTTCATCCAGACACCTTCTTTAGCAGCCTCCGAGGTAGCTATGTACTCCGATTCACGTGTAGAATCGGCTACCATGCTTTGCTTGGAACTGCACTAGCTTATCGCACCCCCATTGAGTATATATACGTATCTGGTTTGCGACTTAGAGTCATCTGGATCTGTATCAAAACTTGCATCGACGTAAACCTTTATGACGAGCTCTTGATCACCTTCATACAAGAGAAACATTTCCTTAGTACTTTTCAGGCACTTCAGAATATTCTTGACCGTTGTCCAGTGATCCATTCCTGGATCACTCTAAAACCATCCCGCCATACTTAAGACAAGACTGACATCAGGTCTTGTGCACACCATTGCATACATGATAGAGCCTATGGCTGAAGCATAGGGATGACACTCATCTTTCCTCTATCTTCTGCAGTCACTGGGCATTGAGTCTTACTCAACTTCACACCTTGCAATACATGCAAGAACCCTTTCTTGGACTGTTCCATTTTGAACTTCTTCAAAACTTTGTCAAGGTATGTGTTGTGTGAAAGTCCTATTAAGCGTCTTGATCTATCTATATAGATATTGATGCCTAATATGTAAGCATCTTCTCCTAGGTCCTTCATTGAAAAACTCTTATTCAAATAATCCTTTACGCTTCCCAAAAAATCTACATTGTTTCCAATCAGCAATATGTCATCCACATATAATATTAGAAACACTATAGAGCTCCCACTCACTTTCTTGTAAATACAAGCTTCCCCATTAACTTGTATAAACCCAAATGCCTTGATCACCTTATCAAGGCGCTGATTCCAACTCCAAGATGCTAGCACCAGTCCATAAATGGATCGATGGAGCTTGCACACTTTGTCAGCATTCTCTGGATCGACAAAATCTTCCGGTTGCATCATATACAACTCTTCTTTAAGGAAACTGTTAAGGAACGCGGTTTTGACATCCATCTGCCAAATTTCATAATCGAAAAATGCAGCTATTGCTAACATGATTTTGACGGACTTAAGCATCGCTACGGGTGAGAAAGTCTCATCGTAGTCAACTCCTTGAACTTGTGAAAAACCCTTTGCCACAAGTCGAGCTTTATAGATGGTGACATTACCGTCCGCGTCCGTCTTCTTCTTAAAGATCCATTTATTCTGAATGGCCTTTCGCCCTTCAAGTAATACTTCCAAAGTCCATACTTTGTTTTGATACATGGATCCTATCTCAGATTTCATGGCATCTAACCATTTGTTGGAATCCAGGCCCACCATCGCTTCTCCATAGCTCGTAGGTTCATCGTTGTCCAACAATATGATTGTCAAGACAGGGTTACCGTACCACTTAGGAGCGGTGCGTGCCCTTGTCGACCTACGAGGTTTGACAGCAACTTGATCCGAAGCTTCATGATCATCATCATTGGCTTCCTCTTTAACTGATGCAGGCTCCACATAAACATCTTTTTGTGTTGCGCTAGTTTTTGGTTGAAGTAAAGGTTCTACAACCTCATCAAGTTCTATCTTCCTCACACTCAATTCTTTCGAGAGAAACTCTTTCTCAAGAAATGTTCTGTTTTTAGCGACAAACACTTTGCCTTCGGATCTAAGATAGAAGGTGTACCCAACCGTCTCTTTTGGGTATCCTATGAAGACACATTTCTCCGCTTTGGGTTCTAGCTTTTCAGGCTGAAGCTTTTTGACATAAGCATCACATCCCCAAACTTTAAGAAACGACAACTTTGGTTTCTTGCCAAACCACAATTCATATGGCGTCGTCTCAACAGATTTAGATGGTACCCTATTTAAAGTGAATGCAGGTGTCTCTAACGCATAACCCCAAAACGATAGTGGCAAATCGGCAAGAGACATCATAGAACGCACCATATCTAATAAGGTTCGATTATGATGTTCGGACACACCATTACACTGTGGTGTTCCAGGCGACTTCAACTGTGAAATAATTCCACATTGTCTTAGGTGAGTGCCAAACTCATAACTCATATATTTCCTTCTCGATCAGATCGTAGGAATTTGATATCCTGGTTACGATGATTCTCAACTTCACTCTGAAATTGCTTGAACTTTTCAAACGTTCGAGACTTGTGTTTCATTAAGTAAATATACCCATATCTACTTAAGTCATCAATGAAGGTGAGAAAATAACAATATCCGCCGTGCGTCTCAATGTTCATTGGACCGCACACATCAGTATGTATGTGTCACGTCCAAGATGCGGTCCTATCCTTATTTTGGCATGAGGGCCTCGATAGGAATAGAAGTGCATCTCGTTGTGTTGCAAGAATGGATATCATTACAAGTACATGTATAGAAGAGATGAGTATATGGAATTGGCTTACACTCGCCACAAGCTACATCAGAGTCACGTCAATACATCAACATGTTCAAACATCATACAGAAGAGCAGGGTCCGACTACGGACGAAAACAAACGATAAAATGACATCCATCCTTGCTATCCCAGGCTGCCGCTTGAAACCCATCCTAGATTGATGAAGAAGAAGAAGAACTCCAAATCGAATCAAGCATCGCGCTCACGTCAAATCATCGCATTACCTGTACCTGCAACTATTGTTAGGGGCGCTCAATTATGGAACATAACACCAGTTCACAAGTAACTAAGGGTGGCAAGAGTGGAACAAAACACCGAGCAAAAGGCCAAGCCTTCCACCCTTTACCAAGTGTATAAGTGCATTAACTTAAATAGCAATAATATTGTGATAACAAAAGAATTTCCATGTTGTCACATGGAAGCAATTGCACCTGCAGCTAGAAATGCTATAAGAAGGGTTGAGCAAGCGGTAACATAGGCAAACAAAGGTTTGCTGGGAAGGTGGAGTAGAGGCTTTCATGGCAATGTTGGGAGGCTTGTCAAACAAGTGGTAGGTAGCGAGGCATAACGATAAAAGCGGGACAACTAGCATAGCAATGATAGTAGTGGTATCCAGGGAAATGTGTCATCTTGCCTGAGATCCCGCTCGGAAGAAGATCGAGTCCATGAAGAAGACGAGCCAACGTAGTCGAACGAATTCTCACACTCTGAATGCTTTCGGAACTCTATCGAGAAGGAACAATCCGAAAACAACAATCAACACAAGATACACCACAATATATGCATGACACAATGCGCAAACAAATATGATGGATGTCCATTTAATATGCAACGCATGGAAAAACACATCAAACAACTACTACGCATTAAAGTGAAGCTCAATATGTAACATGTTGCATATTCAATATGTAACATGTTGCATATTGACGAAACTCCACGTGGAATTATTTAGTTCACTCCCTTTTAGGTACTCATCAATATTAAATGTTGTTTAACATGGGTGGTCATGGCATAAGACGAAAATGGAATTAAGCAATTTTTAAAGGAGAGGGACAACATACATATAACAAAATAATAACTCTCTATATTATGAAAAAGTTGTAAATGTTGTTTATCATGGCAAGAGGTGAAGCATGAACAACTATATCATCTAGGCATTTTAAATGAGGCCAAAAGCAACATATAGCATCTCCGAAACATCCCCATAAGCATATTATGATTTCGGTCCAGATATGTACTAAACATGTTTTAGAGTTGTTAAACAGCAAAATAAATGTCACCATGAGCTTCTACACATTTTTCTAGTCAAGTTACATATGTGGAACATTTTTATCGGAGCTACGGTTTAGTAGTTATGAAATAATTCATTTCAACATGGCATTTACGCAAGTCAATGCAAACAGCAAGTTTAAGTATTTTTATCATGTGTGAAAGTTGGATATTATGAATCTACACGAAATTCTAGTCAAGTTTCATATATAAAGTTATTTAAACCGATGCACGGTTATGGAGTTATGATATGCATGATCATTGAGGGTTTTTCTGCAATTTTAATATTCAACAAATAATTAGAAAATTCGTCAATAGGAAAAAAAATACACCGTGGGTCGAATCCGAATAGGCCTGAAAAGAGCACTGGGCGCAGGATAGCTAAAGTGCGCACTGGGCGGGGGAATAGGCCGGCTCACCATGGGCCCGTGGCCGGTCGGTGGGGCTGCGGAGCTGGGCCGGCCTTGGCGCTGGCCCACGAGGGTGGAAGGCGCCCGTCGTCCTCCTCCCGATCCCGATCGGGATCGAGGGAGATCGAGGTGGCGGCGGCTGCTGGGAGGCTGGAGGGCCGGTGGGGACGGACTCCGGCGAGCGAGAGGCACGTGAGGGCGGCCAGATCGAGGCCGGGGACCTCCATCCCGGCCGGATCTGAGGCGAGGCAGGGCCAGCTCCGGGCGGCTGGGAGGCCATGGCAGCTTGGGCGTGGGCTCGCGGGGCAGATGACGTGGCAGCCGCGCGAGGCAAGTGCGGGGCTTGAACTCTGGCCGGCGGAGGCGTGGGGTCGAGGTTCGGCGGGGCAGCGACTGACACCGGCGAGGACGGGCCGCGAGGAGACCGGTGAGCTCGGGAGCGAGCTGCGGGTCGGGGATGCTCGCGCACCTGGACGCGGGCGCCTGCGGGCGGCGGCACGATCCGGGCCCGGGGCGGGCCTGGATGGGCTTGGCGGGCCGTGACGGCTGGTGGAGAGAGGCTAGCGGTGCGGATTTCGAGGAGGAGAGGAGAAGCCAGATTTAGGAAGTGAGGGGTCTATTTATAGTTTACGGGCTAGGGTTGACAGTTTTTGTCCGTTTTCGGACTGTTCGATCTCGATCGAACAGCCCGGAAGCGGAGGGGAGCTAGGTGGGCTAGGTGGGGATGAGATGGAGGTTTGCGGCCCGTGGCACGAGGTTTTAAAACATCGAAAACGTGCGACGAAAACTGATGACCGCATTGCTACGACTGGCCGACGGGGTATCAAACGAACTCGAAATGCGACAAAATTTGGCAGGTGGCCTACCTACACTATAATAAGACCGCACGCCAGGTTTCGACCCAATCCAAGAATATTTTTCACGCGCTTTAAAAATGGTTTTTAACGATGCCGCGGGCGCGTGCGTGTGTGGTTGGTCTCGAAACGGTCAACGATAAAACAGAGAGAACCGACAACTACAAACGGATGCAAGTTTTGAAAGCGAGTGACGATGCTATGCAGATGATGCGAATGATGCGATGATGAATGTGACAACCACACGAACCACAGATGAGAACGGAAATAAAAGGGGAATCTTCTAGAGCGTCGGTCCCGTGCTTTTACAACTCTCCTCCACTACACGAGGGTCTCGTCCCGAGATCTAGAATGAAAAGGGGAAGAGAAAGAGCAAGAGGTAAACTTAGTTGCTTCTCTGACAAACGAGTGAAACCAATGAAACATGAAGGTCGGAAAGAGATGAAGAAAGACATGAGGAACAAGCAAGAATTCACAAGAAATTTCGGCAGCACTTCGGTAGAATAGAGAGGAAAAAATAGATATGATGGAAAGAAATTGAAAGAGATACACAAAACTTCGGTTGGATTAGAATCAAAACTTCATAAGACAGAAGGATCATGAAAAGATTTCACAACACTCCGGTGAAATGAATAAGCAAAGAAAGAACATGATATTGATTACACAAGATGATGGATATTGATTACACAAGATGATGGTTGAAACGGAGCAACATGAAAACGCCTTCGGAAGAAAAGAATAGAAACTAGATCTTTGAAGAGAAGAGAACCGAGAAGAAAATGGCAACTTCTACCAGCAATGAATTTGAAAAGCATGGTTGAACAAAGTTGATGGAGAATCAACAACGAAAAGAATAAGCTTGTTGTGGGCTTAAAGACAACATCTCAAAATCATGAGGTGACAACCTGCCACAACAGAAACAATTGATTGATTGAGAGCAACAAGATATGCAAAACTTCTTTCACCAAGAGGAGGAGGAGAAAACTTGGACCATTTATAACACCATGATAGCAACAATCCTTAGGAAATGCTTTAGGTGAAATCCAACCCAAGATAACTCCGAAAAAGACATGATGGGTTTACTTATCTCATTCTTGACAATTTTCCTTCGAGACTCCTTATAATCAAGAATTTAATAACACCATCTTAAGAGACAATGGAAAAGGAATTGAACTTAGAAATCCAAGATAAAGAACACTTAAGCACCTCCAACAAGAATCTTGAAGAACATTTGAAAATGAAAGACTTCTTGATGAACCACCATGAAGAACCTCCGGAAGAACTCTGAAACAAAAGGATTATAGAAAGAATTGAAGGATGCAAAAGAACAAGATTGAGGCCCTGCTATGAACTAGATGAAGCTTAGCGACAAGATACTTGAGAAAAACTGGGAGCTTCAGAAAAGGAAAGATGAGAACACTTGAAACACATAATTGATATCATGCACAACTCCAGAAGAAGAATTGAAATCACTTGGATGAAACAAGAATAAGAATTATGATATGTCAATCCTTCATCAAGTTAAATTGATGACAAACAACAGATTTGGCATACCACTTATCCTTTTGGAAAAGATAGGAAAGATAGATAGAGCACAAACTTGAAGAGGTCTTGAACGATACACCGGAAAGAATTAGCAACTAAAGAGGACACATGAGAATGAAGAGATTAAGATTTGCTTAATAGAAACTGAACAAGGCACCGGAATAATTGAGATACGAACGAAGGAACAACAATTGAGAAGAAATTGAGAACGAAAGCTGAAAGCTAAGAACGAAGAAATCTTCTGAAATGATGGCCTTCGGAGGTTCGAGAAATGAAAACAATTATTAAATGCACCGGATAGATATGGGAGGAATAACACATGATCAAAACAATTTGAGATGATAGCAACAACCTGAAACCATGAATCTTCAAGAGAATGAGCAAAGATTTAAGAGAACCACTCCTTCGGTCTTGAATGCAGAGAATGATGACGAGAAACAACACCATGAATTACTGAGATACTCCGGAATAATGAATAAAGAAAAGGTTGAGCCAACAATGAAAATGATTTAGAAGCTATCTTCGAGAAGGCATATGACTGATGAAATTCATTCTTACGTCATATTAAAAGCACTTGAGAACATTTCCGGAAAGATTAGAAGAGCCAGGTAAGATCCTGGGGAAAAACCTGTGGGTTGTGGGCCCACTCAAAAGAAACAATCGCTGAAACAATTGATTAAAAGAGAGATTGCACCAGTACAAATTAAGAACATGATGATATGAGACCCTTGAAATAATTTAGAGGATATGAATGGAAATGAAAGTCTTCTGAGATATCTTCGCACTCCGGATAGAACAGAGAGAGACAAATAAACAAGAGAGGCTTGATGAGAATTCAAACACGGAAATCATTTAATGAATGAAAAAGATATGATGAACACCGAGATCTATAATTGAATCCACCGGAGAAGAATAACAACAAGAACAAAGAATATGAGGATAGATCTTGAAATTGAAACTCCTGAGAATATCCACAAGGAATCACCGAAGACAAAACAGAAGAAAATATAGCGGAAGCATCACATGAATAGAAAAGGCACTTGAATGAGAATTTAATCATTGAAGAAAAAGAGCGGGAGGGCGGGGGAAACCAAAGACAACTTGAGACAGATGAGATGAACTCCGGAAAGAAATGAGAATTGATCTTGCAATATTGGAGATGATAGAATTCACTTGAAGAGAGCACATTGGATGGAAAGGAATTGATATGATAACTTGATTGATGAAAAGAATTAGCATTCCCGCAGAAATATGAGAACACTACTTAGCAAGATATGAAATCACCACTTGACATCGAAGCAACTCGAATTACCATATTCAAAACAAAACAAAGGATGAGGCTTATGAAACAAGCCAGAACAAATTCATAATAGAGATTTCGTCCGATATTTTCGTGGTAAGGTTCACACGGGCTCGATCGTACATTGGATTGTCATATTGAAATGATGCTCGAATATGTTCCCTAGGCATAGTGAACTACAAGGCTTGCCGAAGCATAAATCGAGACTGTCCTTTGTAAGAAAGACCGTGAACAAATGAATCCAGTAGATGTCAAACCCCAACCCCACATCATGATTTGTTGAAAGATATCCTAGGTAAGTATTTGAATTCCCACCTAAGAACTTCCGAAAACTTTCTGATTATGCAATTCGCTGTTGGGGATACAAGGAGGAAATATCTCACACAACTAACAAACCTACACCCCAACTGTATCCATCCTTCAACACATAACCAGAGGCTTTTGCAAGTCCATCTAACTCAGATCCTCGAAAGCCCAACGATACTAACCATGGTGGTACCCCGGACGCCTCCCCAGTACTGGGTGACTCCGACCTTATCTCACCATGACAAGTATTGAAGCAATTCCGAACACCCTCCGTCCTAAGATACTAAGGAAGCTGAATGATAATAATGTGTCAAGAATTCCCTGGAGCTCAACTCCCCGGAAGAAATCAAGTTAGACAGGAGGCCCCAAGACAAAACTCCGTCACATCGGCATCATATAGTTTCCAAAATACCCACATGATCCTAAATTTTTTTTGAGCAAGAAGAGGAGTAGTAACAAAATTCCTAAGTCATAATTCCTCATCAGAGCATAGAAGAGGAGTAAAAAGAATCCTACTCTCCGATATAACTAGACTCAAAATAGTTTTTCTCTAGACTCAACTCGGCCAAGTTCGATCAATCAAGGGGGCTCCTAGGTCGGAACAGGCTCTGATACCAACCTATCACGCCCAAGATGCGGTCCTATCCTTATTTTGGCACGAGGGCCTCGATAGGGATAGAAGCGCATTACGTCGTATTTCAAGAATGGATATCATTACAAGTACATGTACAGAAGAGATGAGTTTATGGAATTGACTTACACTCGCCACAAGCTACATTAGAGTCGCATCAATACATCAACATGTTCAAACATCATACAGAAGAGCAGGGTTGGACTACGGACGAAAACAAACGATAAAATGGCATGCATCCTTGCTATCCAAGGCTGCCCCCTGGAACCCATTGTAGATTGATGATGATGATGAAGAAGAACTCCAAATCGAATCAAGCATCGCGCTCATGTGAAATCATCGCATTACCTGTACCTGCAACTCTTGTTGTAGTAATCTGTGAGCCACAGGGACTCAGCAATCTCATTTCCAAGTTTATCAAGACCATTAAAGCTTAATGGGTGAGGTATGGTTAAGTGGCGATGCTACAACAAGCGACTAAGCATTTATTTGAGTGGCTAACTTACGAATATAGAAAGTAAAGTGGGTGGCCTACGCATAACGGATGTGAACTAGTAATGATCACTAAATGATCCTGAACACCTACTTACATCAATCATAACCCCACCATGTTCTCTCTCGGATGAGGAATCACGAGAAGAGACAGTCACGGTTATGCACACAGTTGGGGTATTTTATTTGAGTTTACTTCAAGTTTGCTATGACCGAGTGTTAAACAAAGTATCCAAGTTTGCCGCATAACCGCGGGCATGGCTTTCCAAAAGATTTAACCCTGCAGGGGTGCTCCAACTCATCCATCACAAATTAACCACACGCCGTGGGAATAACCTCGACCACGGATCTCGTGATCATCCTAGGCAATTGCAAAGGAAATCCGACACCTTGAGATAGCCCAAAGAAGATCAAAGTTACTCACGCAAGACATTCGAGAAAGGTAAAACAAATCCAGCAAGGCCGCCCGGGGTACTGACAAAACCCGATAGGAGCCGCGTCTCTCGTTCTCAGGGTACGACCGGATGGGCAAGACGTCGGGGTGGCTGAGACCCCGGGTGACCAGGGGGCACCGGACATCGCCCGATTTGGACCAACACTCATGAGGAGCACTGGCCCGGGTTGTTGATTAATCCACGGGGTGCTAATGCCCTATGCAAATTTTAGTTGTTATTAAGCAAATAGTAACAATGTCGGGCCTTGCCAGACAAGTTTTATCCTAAAAGGAAGATCAAAAGGGTCCCCATAACAACCCCGAGCATGTTAGGAGCGCTCAATTATGGAACATAACACCAGTTCACAAGTAACTAGGGGTGGCAAGAGTGGAACAAAACACCGAGCAAAAGGCCAAGCCTTCCACCCTTTACCAAGTGTATAAGTGCATTAACTTAAATAGCAATAATATTGTGGTAACAAAAGAATTTCCATGTTGTCACATGGAAGCAATTGCACCTGCAGCTAGAAATGCTATAAGAAGGGTTGAGCAAGCGGTAACATAGCCAAACAAAGATATGCTTGGAAGGTGGAGTAGAGGCTTTCATGGCAATGTTGGGAGGCTTGTCAAACAAGTGGTAGGTAGCGAGGCATAACGATAAAAGCGGGACAACTAGCATAGCAATGATAGTAGTGGTATCCAGGGAAATGTGTCATCTTGCCTGAGATTCCGCTCGGAAGAAGATCGAGTCCATGAAGAAGACGAGCCAACGTAGTCGAACGAATCCTCACACTCTGAATGCTTTCGGAACTCTATCGAGAAGGAACAATCCGAAAACAACAATCAACACAAGATACACCACAACATATGCATGACACAATGCGCAAACAAATATGATGCATGTCCATTTAATATGCAACGCATGGAAAAACACATCAAACAACTACTACACATTAAAGTGAAGCTCAATATGCAACGAGTTGCATATTGACGAAACTCCACGTGGAATTATTTAGTTCACTCCCATTTAGGTACTCATTAATATTAAATGTTGTTTAACATGGGTGGTCATGGCATAAGGCGAAGATGGAATTAAGCAATTTTTAATGGAGAGGGACAACATATAACAAAATAACAACTCTCCATATTATGAGAAAGTTGTAAATTTTGTTTATCATGGCAAGAGGTAAAGCATTAACAACTATATCATCTAGGCATTTTAAATGAGGCCAAAAGCAACATATAGCATCTCTGAAACATCCCCATAAGCATATTATGATTTCGGTCCAGATATGTCCTAAACATGTTTTAGATTTGTTAAACAGCAAAATAAATGTCATCATGTAATTCTACACATTTTTCTAGCCAAGTTACATATGTGGAACATTTTTATCGGAGCTACGGTTTAGTAGTTATGAAATAATTCATTTTAACATGGCATTTACGCAAACCAATGCAAACAGCAAGTTTAAGTATTTTTATCATATGTGAAAGTTTGATATTATGAATCTACACGAAATTCTAGTCAAGTTTCATATATAAAGTTATTTAAACCGATGCACGGTTATGGAGTTATGATATGCATGATCATTGAGGGTTTTTCTGCAATTTTAATATTCAGGAATAATTAGAAAATTCGCCAACAGGGAAAAAAAATACACCATGGGCCGAATCCGGATAGGCCCGAACAGAGCACTGGGCACAGGATAGCTAAAGTGCGCACTGGGCGCAGGATAGCTAAAGTGCGCACTGGGCGGGGGAATAGGCTGGCTCACCATGGGCCCGTGGCCGGTCGGTGGGGCTGCGGAGCTGGGCCGGCCTTGGCGCTGGCCCACGAGGGCGGAAGGCGCCCGTTATCGTCCTCCTGATCCCGATCGAGATCAAGGGAGATCGGGGCGGAGGCGGCTGCGGGGAGGCTGGAGGGCCGGCAGGGATGGACTCCGGCGAGCGAGAGGCACACGAGGGCGGCCAGATCGAGGCCGGGGACCGCCATCTCGGTCGGATCTAATGCGAGGCAGGGCCTCCGGGCGGCGGGGAGGCCATTGCGGCTTGGGCACGGGCTCGCGGGGCGGATGATGGGGCGGTCGCGCGAGGCGAGGGCGGGGCTTGAACTCTGGCCGGCGGAGGCGCGGGGTCGAGGTCCGGCGGGGCGGCGACCGGCATCGGTGAGGACGGGCCGCGAGGAGACCGGCGAGCTCGTGAGCGAGCTGCGGGCTGGGGATGCTCGCGCGCCTGGACACGGGCGGCTGCGGGTGGTGGTGCGATCCGGCCCAGGGCGGGCCTGGATGGGCTTGGCGGGCTGCGGCAGCTGGTGGAGATAGACTGGCGGCACAGATTTAGAGGAGGAGAGAGGAGAAGCTAGATTAGGAAGGGGAGGGGGTCTATTTATAGTTTAGGTGCTAGGGTTGACAGTTTTTGTCCGTTTTCGTACCGTTCGATCTCGTTCGGACGGCCCGAAAGCGGAGGGGAGCTAGGTGGGCTGCGGTGGCCATGTAGATTGGCTAGGTAGGGATGAGAGGGAGGTTTGCGTCCCATGACACGAGGTTTTAAAACATCGAAAATGTCCGACGAAAACCGATGACCGCACTGCTATGACTGTCCGATGGGGTATCAAATGAACTCGGAATGCGACGAAATTTGGCAGGCGGTCTACCTACACTATAATAGGACCGCACGCCAGGGTTCGACCCAATCCAAGAATATTTTTCACGCGCTTTAAAAATGGTTTTTTAACGATGCTGCGGGTGCATGCGTGTGTGGTTGGTCTCGAAACGGTCAACGACAAAATGGAGAGAACCGACAACTACAAACGGATGCAAGTTTTGAAAACGAGTGACGATGCTATGCAAATGATGCGAATGATGCGATGATGAATGCGACAACCACATGAACCACAGACGAGAACGGAAATAAAAGGGGAATCTTCTGGAGCATCGGTCCCAGGCTGTTACAGTATGATTTTCAATAAGTCACTTGCGCGCTCCATTGTTTTGGAGAACTAAGTCTTAGTCATCTTGCCCATGAGGCATGGTTCACATGTGTCAAGTGACCCAAAATCAAGTGACTGCAAAAGTCCATCAGCATGAAGCTTCTTCATGTGTTTTACACCAATATGACCTAAATGGCAGTGCCACAAAAAAGTGGTGCTATCATCATCAACTCTACATCTTTTGGCATCAATGTTATGAACATGTGTATCATCACTATCAAGATTCAATAAGAATAAACCCCTCACATTGGGTGCATGACCATAAAATATATTATTCCTTTAAATATAACAACCATTATTCTCTGATTTAAATGAGTAATCGTCCCGCATTAAACAAGATCCAGATACAATGTTCATGCTCAACGCAGGCACTAAATAACAATTATTCAGGTTCATCACTAATCCCGATGGTAAACGAAGAGTGAGCGTGCCGACGACGATCACATCAACCTTGGAACCATTTCCCACACGGATCGTCACTTTGTCCTTTGCCAACCTCCGTCTATTTCGTAGTTCCTGCTTTGAGTTGCAAATGTTAGCAACCAAACCGGTATCAAATACCCAGACACTACAACGAGAGTTGGTAAGGTATACATAAATAACATGTATATCACATATACCTTGTTTGTTGTTGGATGCCTTGTTGTCGGCCAGATACTTGGGGCAGTTCCGCTTCCAGTGACCAACGTCCTTACAATGAAAGCACTCAATTTTTGGCTTGGGTCTAGCCTTGGGTTTCTTCACAGGAGGGGCAACTGCTTTGCCACTCTTCTTGTAGTTGCCCTTCTTACCCTTGCCATTTTTCTTGAAACTAGTGGTTTTATTGACCATCAACACTTGATGCTCCTTCTGAATTTCCGACTCAGCAACTTTCAGGATCGCAAATAGCTTGGCGACTGATTTATTCATCCCTTAGATGTTATAGTTGTTGGGGAACGTTGCATGGGAAACAAAAAAATTCCTACGCACACGCGGACCTATCCATGGTGATGAGCATCTACGAGAGGGAGAGTGGATCTACGTACCCTTGTAGATCGCTAAGCGGGAAGCGTTAAGAAACGCGGTTGCTGTAGTCGAACGTCTTCACGATCCAAATCGCCGAGCGTCCCGCGATCCAAGCAAGAACCGTCCCGCGATCCAATCACGAACCGTCCCATGATCTCGTCACGATCCGTCCCGCGATCCAATCACCATCGTCTCGTGGCCTTGATCACGGTCCTTCCGATCTAGTACCGAACGGACAACACCTCCGCGTTCAACACACGTGCAGCTTGATGACGATCTCCGCCGTCTTGATCCAGCAAGAGGGAGCGGAGAGGTAGAAGAGTTCACCGACAGTGTGACGGCGCTCCGGCGATGGTGGTGGAGCAATTCCGGTAGGGCTTCGCCTAAGCACTGCGGAAAACCGATCTAGAGGAGCACCGGTGGAACGGGTAGCACGTGGCCATAAAAACTCGTGCAAAACCCTCAAGTCCACCAATATATATAGGAGGAGAGGAGAGGAGGCCTTGGCGCAAGGGCTGTCCCTCCTAGGAGTCGGCCGAAGTGGGAGGTGGAGGAGGACTCCCCTCCTCCAATCCTAGTAGGACTAGGATTCCTCCTTTTTGCCTTTTTTCGACCTTTTTCCTTTGGGTTTCTTTCTTCCAGCCGCATGGGCCTATTGTGGCTGTTCCACCAGCCCACTAAGGGCTGGTTTTCACTCTCCCACAGCCCATGAAGCCTCTTGGGTCGAAATACCCCTCTCAGAGGTCTCTCGGTACACTACCGGCACTCCCGATACACTACCGATGAGCCCGAAACATTTCCGGCGACCAAAACGGGACTTCCTATATATGAATCTTTACCTACGGACCATTCCGGAGCTCCTTGTGACGTCTTGGATCTCATCCGGGACTCCGAAAAAACTTCGGTCACCACCATACATAACTCTATACTACCGAAATGTCACCAAACCTTAAGTGTGCACACCCTGCGGGTTCGACAACTATGTAGACATGACAAAGACACCTCTACGGTCAATAAGCAATGGCGGGACCTGGATATCCACATTGGTTCCTACATATTTTTATGAAGATCTTTATCGGTCGAACCTCCATGTCAAGGATTCAGTTAATCCCGTATAATGTTCCCTTTGTTCTTCGGTATGTTACTTGCCCAAGATTCGATCGTTGGTATCTCCATACCTAGTTCAACCTCGTTACTGGCAAGTCTCTTTACTCGTTTTGTAATACAAGATCCTATGGCTAGCACTTAGTCACATTGCTTGCAAGGCTTGTTGTGATGTTCTATTACCGAGCGGGCCCTGAGATACCTCTCCGTCACACGGAGTAACAAATCCCAGTCTTGATCCATGCCAACCCAACAGACACCCTCGGAGATACCTGTAGAGCACCTTTATAGTCACCCAGTTACGTTGCGATGTTTGATACACACAAGGTATTCCTCCGGTGTCAGTGAGTTACATGATCTCATGGTCATAGGAACATATACTTGACATGCAGAAAATAGTAGTAATAAACTGACATGATCAAATGCTACGTTTGTAGTTTGGGTCTTGTCCATCACATCATTCTCCCAATGATGTGATCCTGTTATCAAATGACATCTTATGTCCATGGTCAGGAAACAATAACCATCTTTGATAAACAAGCTAGTTCACTAGAGGCATACTAGGGACACTGGGTTGTCTATGTATCCACACAAGTATCCATGTTTCCAATCAATACAATTCTATCATGGATAATAAACGATTATCATGACCAAGGAAATATAATAATAAACACTTTATTTATTGCCTCTAGGGCATATTTCCAACAGTCTCCCACTTGCACTAGAGTCAATAATCTAGCTCACATTACTATGTGATTTACATTGTAATGAATCGAACACCCATGCAGTTCTGGTGTTGATCATGTTTAGCCCTTGGAAGAGGTTTAGCCAACGGGTCTGCAACATTCAGATCCGTGTGCACTTTGCAAATATTTATGTCCTTCTCCTTGATGTCATATCGGATGGAGTTGAAGCGTCGCTTTATATGTCTGGTCCTCTTGTGAAACCTGGTTCCTTGGCTAGAGCAATGGCACCACTGTTGTCACAGAACAGACTCATTGGATTCAGTGCACTGGGCACTACTCCAAGATCTGTCATGAACTGCTTCATCCAGACACCTTCCTTCGCCGCCTCTGAGGCTGCGATGTATTCCGCTTCGCACGTAGAATCAACTACCATGCTTTGCTTGGAACTGCACCAGCTTACCGCTCCCCCATTAAGAATAAATACATATCCGTTTTGCGACTTAGAGTCGTCCGGATCAGTGTTAAAGCTTGCATCGACGTAACCTTTTACGACGAGCTCTTCATCACCTCCATAAACAAGAAACATTTCCTTAGTCCTGTTCAGGTACTTAAGGATATTCTTGACCGCTTGCCAGTGCTCCATTCCAGGATCACTTTGAAACCTTCCGGCCATACTTATGGCAAGGCTGACATCGGGTCTTGTGCACAACATTGCATACATGATAGAGCCTATGGCTGAAGCATAGGGGATGACACTCATATTTTCTTTATCTTCCGTAGTCACAGGGCATTGAGTCTTACTCAACTTCACACCTTGCAACACAGGCAAGAACCCCTTCTTGGATTGTTCCATTTTGAACTTCTTCAAAACTTTATCAAGGTATGGGCTCTGTGAAAGTGCTATTAAGCATCTCGATCTATCTCTATAGATCTTAATGCCTAATATGAAAGCAGCTTCTCCTAGGTCCTTCATTGAAAAACTTTTGTTCAAATATTCCTTCACGCTTTCCAGCATTTCTATATTGTTTCTAATCAGCAATATGTCATCCACATATAATATTAGAAACGCCATAGAGCACCCACTCACTTTCTTGTAAATACAAGCTTCGCCATAAACTTGTATAAACCCAAACGCTTTGATCACCTCATCAAAGCGCTTATTCCAACTCCGAGATGCTTGCACCAGCCCATAAATGGATCGCTGGAGTTTGCAAACTTTGTTAGCATTCTCTAGATCGACAAAATCTTCTGGTTGCATCATATACAACTCTTCCTCAAGGAAACTATTGAGGAACATTGTTTTGAGATCCGTGTGCCAAATTTCACAGACTTAAGCATCTCTACGGGTGAGAAGGTCTCATCATAGTCAACTCCTTGAACTTGTGAAAAACCCTTTGCCACAAGTCAAGCTTTATAGACGGTGACATTACTGTCCGCATCTGTCTTCTTCTTAAAGATCCATTTATTCTGAATGGCCTTTCGCCCTTCAGGTAATACTTCCAAAGTCCACACTTTGTTTTCATACATGGATCCCATCTCTGATTTCATGGCCTCTAACCATTTCTCGGAATCCGGGCCCATCAATGCTCCTTCATAGCTTGTAGGTTCATTGTTATCCAACAACATGACCTCCAAGACACCGTACCACTCAGGAGTAGTACGCGTCCTTGTCGACCTATGAGGTTCAGTAGTAACTTGATCTGAAGCTTCATTATCATCATCATTAACTTCTTCTTCAACTGTCATAGGTTCCACAGAAACATCTTTCTGTGTTGTGCTACTCTCTGGTTGAAGTAAAGGTTCAACAACCTCATCAAGCTCTATTTTCCTCCCACTCAATTCTTTCGAGAGAAACTCTTTCTCAAGAAATGTTCCGTTCTTAGCAACAAACACTTTGCCTTCAGATCTAAGATAGAAGGTATACCCAACTGTCTGTTTCGGGTATCCTATGAAGACGCATTTCTCTGCTTTGGGTTCCAGCTTTTCAGGCTGAAGCTTTTTGACATAAGCATCACATCCCCAAACTTTAAGAAACGACAACTTTGGCCTCTTGCCAAACCATAGTTCATATGGCGTCGTCTCAACGGATTTTGATGGTGCCCTATTTAAAGTGAATGCAGCTGTCTCTAATGCATAACCCCAAAATGATAGTGGCAAATCAGCAAGAGACATCATAGAATGCACCATATCTAATAAGGTTCGATTACGACGTTCAGACACACCATTTCGCTGTGGTGTTCTGGGTGGTGTCAACTGTGAAAAAATTTCACACTGTCTTAAGTGACTGCCAAACTCATAACTCAGATATTCACCTCCTCGATCAGATCACAGGAATTTAATCTTCTTATTGCGATGATTCTCAACTTCACTCTGAAATTGCTTGAACTTTTCAAATGTTTCAGACTTGTGTTCCATTAAGTAAATATACCCATATCTACTTAAGTCATCAGTGAAGGTGAGAAAATAATGACATCCACCACGCGCTGTAACATTCATTGGACCGCACACATCAGTATGTATGATTTCCAATAAGTCACTTGCCCGTTCCATTGTTCCAGAGAACGGTGTTTTAGTCATCTTGCCCATGAGGCATGGTTCACATGTGTCAAGTGATTCAAAATCAAGTGACTCCAAAAGTCCATTAGCATGGAGCTTCCTCATGCGTTTTACACCAATATGACCTAAACGGCAGTGCCACAAGAAAGTGGTACTATCATTATCAACTCTACATCCTTTGGCATCAGTGTTATGAACATGTGTGTCATCACTATCAAGATTTAATATGAATAAAACCCTCACATTGGGTGCATGAGCATAAAAGATATTACTCATGTAAATAGAACAACCTTTATTCTCTGATTTAAATGAGTAACCGTCTCGCAATAAACAAGATCCAGATATAATGTTCATGCTTAACGCAGGCACTAAATAACAATTATTTAGGTTCATCACTAATCCCGATGGTAATTGAAGAGAGAGCGTGCCGGTGGCGATCACATCAACCTTGGAACCATTTCCCACGCGCATCGTCACTTCGTCCTTTGCCAGCCTCCGTTTATTCCGTAGTTCCTGCTTTGAGTTGCAAATGTGAGCAACCGAACCGGTATCAAATACCCAGGCACTACTACGAGAGCTAGTAAGGTACACATCAATAACATGTATATCATATATACCTTGTTTGTCTTTGGCCGCCTTCTTGTCAGCCAGGTACTTGGGGAAGTTCTGCTTCCAGTGACCAGTTCCCTTGCAATGAAAGCCCTCATTTTCTGGCTTAGGTCCATGCTTAGGCTTTTTAACAAGAGCAGCAACAGCTTTGCCATCCTTCTTGGTTTTACCCTTCTTGCCTTTGACCTTGCCATTATTCTTGACACTAGTGGTTTTATTGACCATCAACACTTGATGTTCTTTCTGGATTTCAGACTCAGCGACTTTCAGCATCGCAAACAGCTCGGCGACTGGCTTGTTCATCCCGTGCATGTTATAGTTCATCACAAAGCTTTTGTAGCTAGGTGGCAGTGATTGAAGAACTCTGTCAGTGATTGCCTCTGGCGGAAGGGCAATTCCCAACTCCGCCAAACGAGTCGAGTACCCAGACATTCTGAGTATATGTTCACTGATAGACCCGTTCTCCTCCATTTTGCAAGCATAGAACTTATCGGAGGTCTCATAGCTCTTGATCCGGGCATTCTTCTCAAAGATAAACTTCAACTCCTAGAACATCTCATATGCTCCATGACATTCAAAACGTCTTTGAAGTCCCAGTTCTAAGCCATACAAAATTTCACACTGAACTATTGAGTAATCTCCAGTATGTGTCTCCCAAGCGTTCTTAACGTCTTCGGATGACATGTCTGCGGGTTGATCACCAAGCGGTGCATCAAGGACGTATTGTTTCTGGGAAGCCGTGAGGATAATCCTCAAATTACGGGCCCAATCAACAAAGTTACTTCCATCATCTTTCAGCTTAGCTTTCTCTAGGAACGCATTAAAATTCAGGGGTGCTACTGTGCGAGCCATTGATCTACAACATAAATATGCAAAGGTTACTTAGACTATTGTTCAGGATAATGACTTTAGTTAATAAAATTACTAAAGCTCCCACTCAAATTGACATCCCTCAGGTCATCTGAGTGTCACATGATCCAAATTCACCAACTCAAGTCCGATCATCACGTGAGTTGAGGTGGCTTCAATGGTGAACATCATTATGTTGATCATATCTACTATATGACTCATGTTTGATCTTTCGGTCTCTTGTGTTCTGAGGCCATGTCTGTACATGCTAGGCTCGTCAAGTTTAACCCGAGTGTTCTGCGTGTGCAACACTGGCTTGCACCCGTTGTATGTGAACGTAGAGTCTATCACACCCGATCATCACGTGGTGTCTCGACACGACGAACTTTCGCAACGGTGCACACTCGAGGAGAACACAGTTCATATTGAAATTTAAGTGAGGGATCACCTTATAATGCTACCATCATACTAAGCAAAACAAGGTGCATAAAAGGATTAACATGACATGCAATTCATAAGTGACATGATATGGCCATGAACTTGTGCTTTAGATCTCCATCTTGAAAGCACCGGCATGATCTCCATCGTCACCGGCATGACACCATGATCTCCATCAACTAGTATTGCTACCGTTTAGCGATAAAGTAAAGCATTACATAGCGCTTAATGATTGACATGCAGGTCATACAATAATTAAAGACAACCCTATGGCTCCTACCGGTTGCCGTACTCATCGACATGCAAGTCGTGATATTCTATACATCACATGATCATCTCATACATCACATATATCACATCATGTAATTGGACATATCACATCACAACATACCCTGCAAAAACAAGTTAGACGTCCTCTAATTGTTGTTGCATGTTTTACGTGGCTGCTACGGGTATCTAGCAAGAACAATTCTCACCTATGCATAAACCACAATGGTGATACACTAGTTTGCTTTTCAACCTTCTCAAGGACCGCCTTTGTCGGATTCGATCCAACTAAAGTGAGAGAAACTGTCACCCGCAAGCCATCTAGGCAACAAGTTGCATCGAGGGAACCGGTCTCTCGTAAGCATATGAGTAATGTTGGTCCGGGCCGCTTCATCTCACAATACCGCTGAACCAAAATACGACCAAGGGAGGAAGCAATCTAAGCATCAACGCCCACAAACCTTTTGTGTTCTACTCGAGATCTCATCAACACATAGACCTAACTCATGATGCCACTGTTGGGGAACATTGCATGGGAAACAAATTTTTTCCTACGCACATACAGACCTATCCATGGTGATGAGCATGTACGAGAGGGAGAGTGGATCTACGTACTCTTGTAGATCGCTAAGCGGGAAGCGTTAAGAAACGCGGTTGGTGTAGTCGAACGTCTTCGCGATCCAAATCGCTGAGCGTCCTGTGATCCCATCAAGAACCTTCCTACGATCCGATCATGAATCGTCCTGCGATCTCGTCACGATCCGTCCCGCGATCCAATCACGATCGTCTCGTGGCCTTGATCACGGTCCTTCCGATCTAGTACCGAACGGACGGCACCTCTGCGTTCAACACACGTGCATCTTGATGATGATCTCCGCCGTCTTGATCCAGAAAGAGGGAGCGGAGAGGTATAAGAGTTCAACATCAGCATGACGGTGCTCCGGCGATGGTGGTGGAGCAATTCCGGCAGGGCTTCGCCTAAGCACTGCGGAAAACCGATCTAGAGGAGCACCGGTGGAACGGGTAGCACGTGGCCGTAAGAACTCGTGCAAAACCCTCAAGTCCACCAACATATATAGGAGGAGAGGAGAGGAGGCCTTGGCGCAAGGGCTAGCCCTCCTAGGAGTCGGCCGAAGTGGGAGGTGGAGGAGGACTCTCCTCCTCCAATCCTAGTAGGACTAGGATTCCTCCTTTTTGCCTTTTTTCGACCTTTTTCCTTTGGGTTTCTTTCTTCCAGCCGCATGGGCCTATTGTGGCTGTTCCGCCAGCCCACTAAGGGATGGTTTTCACTCTCCCATAGCCCATGAAGCCTCTTGGGTCGAAATACCCCTCTCGGAGGTCTCCCGATACACTACCGGCACTCCCGGTACATTACCGATGAGCCCGAAACTTTTCCGGCGACCAAAACGGGATTTCCTATATATGAATCTTTACCTCCGGACCATTCCATAGCTCCTCATGACGTCCTGAATCTCATCCAGGACTCCGAACAAACTTTGGTCACCACCATACATAACACTATACTACTGAAACGTCACCAAACCTTAAGTGTGCAGACCCTGCGGGTTCAAGAACTATGTAGACATGACCGAGACACCTCTACAGTCAATAACCAATGGAGGGACCTGGATGTCCACATTGGTTCCTACATATTCTATGAAGATCTTTATCGGTCGAACCTCTATGTCAAGGATCCAGTTAATCCCGTATAACATTCCCTTTGTTCTTCGGTATGTTACGTGCCCGAGATTCGATCGTCGGCATCTCCATACCTAGTTCAACCTCGTTACCGGCAAGTCTCTTTAATCATTCCGTAATACAAGATCCCATGGCTAACACTTAGTCACATTGCTTGCAAGGCTTGTTGTGATGTTGTATTACCGAGTGGGCCCTGAGATACCTCTCCGTCACACGGAGTAACAAATCCCAGTCTTGATCCATGCCAACCCAACAGACACCCTCGAAGATACCTGTAGAGCACCTTTATAGTCACCCAGTTACGTTACGACGTTTGATACACACAAGGTATTCCACCGGTGTCAGTGAGTTACATGATCTCATGGTCATAGGAACATATACTTGACATGCAGAAAACAGTACCAATAAACTGAACCGATCATATGCTACATTTGTAGTTTGGGTCTTGTCCATCACATCATTCTCCCAATGATGTGATCCTGTTATCAAATGACATCTTATGTCCATGGTCAGGAAACCATAACCATCTTTGATAAACAAGCTAGTCCACTAGAGACATACTAGGGACACTGGGTTGTCTATGTATCCACACATGTATCCATGTTTCCAATCAATAAAATTCTAGCATGGATAATAAACGATTATCATGAACAAGGAAATATAATAATAAACACTTTATTTATTGCCTCTAGGGCATATTTCCAACAATAGTTCATCACAAAGCTTTTGTAGCTAGGTGGCAGTGTTTAAATAACTGTGTCAGTGATCGCCTCTGGCGGAAGGGGCATTACCAACTCCGCCAGACGGTTTGAATACCCAGACATTCTGAGTATGTGGTCACTGATAGACCCGTTCTCTTCCATTTTGCAAGCATATAACTTATCGGAGGTTTCATACCTCCAGATCCGGGCATTATTTTCAAAGATAAGCTTCAACTCCTATAACATCGCATATGCTCCATGACGTTCAAAACGTCTTTGAAGTCCCGGTTCTAAGCCATACAAAATCGCACACTGAACTATTGAGTAGTCATCTAGACGTGACTGCCAGACGTTTATAACGTCTTCAGTCATCGGGAGGGAGGGCGCATCACCTAGCGGTGCATCAAGGATATAAGCCTTTTGAGAAACCGTGAGGACAATCCTTAGATTATGGGCCCAGTCTACAAAGTTACTTCCATCATCTTTCAACTTGGCTTTCTCTAGGAACGCCTTAAAATTCAAGGGTGCTACTGCGCGAGCCATTGATCTACAACATAAATTTGCAAAGATTACTTAGACTATTGTTCAAGATAATGAGTTTAGTTAATCGTATTACTAATAAACTCCCACTCAAATTGACATCCCTCTAGTCATTCGAGTGACACATGATCCAAATTCACCAACCCAAGTCTGATCATCTCGTGAGATGAGGTGGCTTCAATGGTGAACATCTTTATGTTGATCATATCTACTATATGACTCATGTTCGAACTTTCGGTCTCTTGTGTTCCGAGGCCATGTATGTACATGCTAGTCTCGTCATGTTTAACCCAAGTGTTCCGCATGTGCAACACTAGCTTCCACCCGTTGTATGCGAACGTAGAGTCTATCACACCCGATCATAATGTGGTGCTTCAAAACGACAAACTTCCGCAACAGTGCACACTCGGGGAGAACACAATTTTATCTTGAAATTTTAGTGAGGGATCGCCTTATAATGCTACTGTCGTCCTAAGAAAAATAAGGTGCATAAAAGGATTAACATCACATACAAATCATAAGTGACATGATATGGCCATGATCTTGTGCTTTTGATCTCCATCTTCAAAGCACCGACATGATCTCCATCGTCACCAGCATAACACCATGATCTCCATCATTGTGTCACCATCGGGGTTGTCGCACCAACCATGCTTGTACTACCTTGCTACCATTTAGCGATGAAGTAAAGCATTACATAGCGCTTAATGATTAACACACAGATCATACGATAATTAAAGACAACCCTATGGCTCCTTCCGGTTGCCGTTGCATGGACATGCAAGTCGATATTTAACTATTAGAACATGATCATCTCATAAATTAAATATATAACATCATGTCTTTGGCCATATCATATCACAACATACCCTGCAAAAACAAGTTAGACGTCCTCTAATTTGTTGTTGCATGTTTTACATGGCTGCTATGGGTATCTAGTAAGAACGTTTCTTACCTATGCAAAACCACAACGGTGATATTCAAGTTGCTATTTAACCTTCTACAAGGACCGCCTCTATCGAATCCGATTCAACTAAAGTGGGAGAGACACACACCCGCCAGCCATCTTTATGCAATAAGTTGCATGTCAGTCTATGGAACCGGTCTCTCATACGTGGACGAGTAAGGTTGGTCCGAGCCGGTTCATCCCACAATACCGCCGAATCAAAATAAGACTGAGGAAGTAAGCAACCTGAACATAAATGCCCACAAAATCTTTTGTGTTCTAATCGTGATTTCATCTATGCATAGACCTAGCTCATGATTCCACTGTTGGGGAACGTTGCATGGGAAACAAAAAATTTCCTACGCACATACAAGATCTATCCATGGTGATGAGCATCTATGAGAGGAGAGATTGCATCTACATACCCTTGTAGATCGTTAAGCAGAAGCGTTAAGAAATGTGGTTGATGTAGTCGAACGTCTTCGCGATCCAATCACGATCCGTCCCGCGAACTCCCGATCTAGTGCCGAATGGATGGCACCTTTGCGTTCAGCACACGTACAGCTCGATGACGATCTCCGCCTTCTTGATCCAGCAAGAGGGGGCGAAGAGGAAGACAAGTTCTCCGGCAGCACAACAGCGTGGCTTCGATGGTGGTGGAGCTGATTCGGTAGTGCTTCGTCGTGCCCTACCGAACAAATCTAGAGGAGAAACGAGCTAGAGGGAGGGAGAGGGGGCTGCACCTAGATTAGGGTGCTGCTTCCCTCTCTCCCGTCCACTATATATAGGAGGAAGGGAGGGTAGGTGGGGTGCCCTAGGGTTTTCCCTAGGGCCTTGGCCACCGCCCCTAGGGAGGAGTCCACCTCCAACAAGGGAGGTGGAGTCCTAGTGGGACTCCTTCCCACTTGGATTCCCTCCCACCCCTTGCGCAAGGGACCATTTGGGGCTGGCTGCCCATCCCACTAGGGGCTGGTGCGCCACCTCTCAGGCCCATGTGGCCCTTAGGGTGGGTGGACCTCTCCCGGTGGGCCCTCGAAACCCATTCGTCACTCTCGGTACACCACCAGAAGTGCCCGAAACCTTTCCGAAGCTCAAATACCCTTTTCCTATATATCAGTCTTCGTCTCCGGACCATTTCGGAACTCCTCGTGACGTCTGGGATCTCATCCGGGACTTCGAACAACCTTAGGTCACCAACATACATAACTCAGCTATACCGAAACGTCATCGAACCTTAAGTGTACAGACCCTGCGGGTTCAAGAACTATGCAGACATGACTGAGACACTGTCTGATGAATAACCAATAGAGAGACCTCGATGCCCATATTGGTTCCTACACATTCTACAAAGGTCTTTATCGGTTGAACCTCTATGTCAAGGATCCAGTTAATCCCATACGCTGTTCCCTTTGTCTATCGGTATGTTACTTGCCTGAGATTCGATCGTCGGTATCTGCATACCTAGTTGAATCTCGATACCGACAAGTTGCTTTACTCATTCCATAATACAAGATCTCACGACTAACTCCTTAGTCACATTGCTTGCAAGCTTGTTGTGATGTTGTATTACCGAGTGGGCCCTGAGATACCTATCCGTCACACATAGTGACAAATCTCAATCTTGATCCATGCTAACTCAACAGACACCCTCGGAGACACCTGTAGAGCAGCTTTATAGTCACCCAGTTACGTTGCGACATTTGATACACACAAGGTACTCCTTCGGTGTTAGTGAGTTACATGATCTATGGTCATAGGAACAGATACTTGACATGCAGAAAACAACAACAATAAACTGACACGATCACTTGCTACGTTTATGGTTTGAGTCTTGTCCATCACATCATTCGCCTAATGATGTGATTCCGTTATCAAATGACAACTCTTGTCCATGGCCAGGAAACCTTGACCATCTTTGATCAATGAGCTAGTCCATTAGAGGTTCACTAGGGACTGTGTGTTGTCTATGTATTGTATCCACACATGTAATTGAGTTTCCAATCAATACAATTCTAGCATGGATAATAAACAATTATCATGAACAAGGAAATATAATAATAACCAATTTATTATTTCCTCTAGGGCATATTTCCAACAATTGCAACAACCTGGCTAGCATGGAGATGGGAGAAGCTATCTCTCACCACCAAACCACATCATCATCTTTATTACATCCAATGATTCAACACCGGTGGCAAGGTTAAGGTAACAACGTATTGTTCGTGTGCATTTTAGCATTGCTACATATTCTGATTATGTTGATTGTGATGTGGTACCAATGCAAGCATGCTTCATTTTTCTTGGTTGACCATGGAAATTTGATAAAAAATATGTACACCATAGTAGGACAAATCAATATACTCTTGTTCATAAGGATAAAAATATAACTTTACTTCCTATGTCTCCAAAACATATTATGAAAGATGACATTCACTAGTGCATAAAAGTCTAGCTAAGACGTGGCAAAAATGGCCTTGCTGGTGTGGAACCCCGACGCCACCAATATGGCGCCACAGTTAGCAGATAGTGGTGGTATCCTACCCAGCAGTATGTGACATGTTGCTGGCGTCTAGCTTTGTCAAACGCGAGCAATTTTTTCATTGATAATAAAAAAATACAACTTCAGAAACTAAGAGCTTAAACTTCACAAAAGGTACCGATCAACTAAACATACTTGTAAACTTCAGAGTTTAAAACTTAGTACCGATCATCTAAACATACTCATAATTAAACTTCAGAGTTTAAAACTACTCTTCATCAAGGATTATGCTCAGCTGGCGAAGCTTCTTTCGATTGTTTTCTCCTTCTTTTTTGGACTAAGCAATGTCTGTCTTTAGGTTAGCGTTCTTTATCCCGAGTTCTTTTTTCTTCTGTTTGAGGATGTCCCTCTCATCCGTCATCTGATCCCTCAACTCCCTCAGTTTCTTTGACTTGGTGAGGGCATTAGCGCCATCTGTGAGTAAACTATTCCTTTCATTCTTCATCGCGGCATTGTCTTCTTCGAGGTTTTTGATAAGCCACTCTAACCCCTCTAATCTGCACTAATTCCACTTCTTTGCGTCGCCCACCGATTCATTGCTTGGTGAATTGTTCATATGTTTGTTTCGAATTAAAACTTGTAATGGAAGCTACAAAAGAAACAGAACAAAGTTAAGCACGGTAGGATTGTTAGCAAAAAGAACTAAGTTTGTACAACAAAAAAGAACTAAGTTTATACCACCAAAAAAGAACTAAGTTTGTACAACAAAAAAGAACTAAGTTTATTCAACAAAAAAGAACTAAGGCCCCGTTTTTAAGATTAACATAGTTTTATTTACAATGAGTTGTTTGGTTTCTAAGAACAATGTTTTTGATACTGTAATATTGAAAAAACTGTGGTTTTTTCTCTGCATAATAAAAAGAACCCGAGACCTCTTTTAAAAAACAGAGCAACCGAAAGAAGGGACTGGGCAAGCTGCTCCGTCTATGTGTAGCTTCACCACTAGGTGAGTCACGGGAGACGTCGTGCCATGGGTGGTCTTTTTTGTATACGCAAGCTAGTCGTTCAGTTGTTATGTACGCACATCACCAGGGATATCCAGCTAGCTAGCTACAAAAGCACAACGGAAACAATATTCAAGCAGCCGGCCAGCTGCGTGTGCTAACGGGTAGGTAGCTGCCAGTGTTTGAATTTGAACGCAACGGCTAGCAGTAATTATGTGTTTTGCAGCAACAGCTAATACTATGTTTTGATTTATATAATACTTTGCTGTCAAACACAACCTAAGGCCCCATTTGATAGAAAAGTATTTTAAAGGTATTCTAAGAATACTACTGTTTTTCATATTACTATAATTTTATTTACAAAGGGTTGTTTGGTTGCGCCTAAAACCTGTGGTTTTGATACCTGAGTATTTGCCAAACCACAGTATTTTCTCTGCATAATAAAAAGAACCTCGGACCTAAGTTTGATACTAGAGTATTTCCCAAACCATGCAGTGCTTTTGGGTTCAATCAACAATTTAAGGTAGGGGGTGCCAGCTTACCGCGAAGGTGCTCGGGGGCGTCGGGTGGAGGCGGCGATGTCTGGCGAAGGCGGCGGCTAGTGGAGGTGGCGGAGACGTCGGGCGGCACGGCAACGGGAATCGAAAGGAGGACGGGCCCGGTGGAGTTGGGATCAAGAGGAGGACGAAATTAGGACGATAAGCTACGTCGGTCGGGGGCCTAGTGCTCGTGTGGGCCTAATGGGCCTAACGAGCCACGCCAGGCCTAATTTGGCAACGCCAGCACTAAGCAAATAGCTAGGCATGCGAATTTGGCCGACATCGGCACTATTTGAAAATATTAGTGACGACGTTGATAAGAAATGGCGTGCCACAAACAAGAGTTGTAGCTAGCCATTTCTCCACTAGTGATTGCTAGAGCTAGTAAAGCAAAACATGAGCAAAGTGAGAGTGAAACTCAGATTGTGGCAAAGGAATTCGAGCAACATAATAAGCCTAATAAACCATTATCTAGTATATTATTTGAAATAAAACTGAAGAGTGGATGTTTACTTTATAGTAAATCTAATAATAAGCATAATAAGCCTAATAGGCCTAATACATGATTTTTGGTAGTCTACTTTGATAATATACTGATTTATAGTAAATCTTTGGAGGAACACTTGGATCATTTGTGTTTTGTTTTTATTGCTCTACGTGATGCACATTTGTTTGGTACCCTTGGGAAGTGCACCTTTTTCACCGATCGAGTATATTTTTGTGGCTATGTTGTTACTCCACAGGGAATTGAAGTTGATAAAGCCAAGATTGAAGCTATTGAGAGTTGGACACAACCCAAGACGGTCACACAAGTGTGGAGTTTTCTTGGACTCACTGGTTTCTGTAGGCATTTTGTGAGGGATTTCAGCACCATTGTTGCACCTCCCAATGAGCTTACAAAGAAGTATGTGCCTTTTGTTTGGGGTACTGTATTGGAAGAAGGCTTCACGGTATTGAAAGATAAGTTAACAAATGCTCCTTTACTCCAACATCTTGATTTTAGTAAGACTTTTGAGCTTGAATGTGATGCTAGTGGAATTGGATTAGGAGGTGTGTTATTACTAGATGGTAAACCTGTTGCATAATTTTCTGAAAAATTGAGTGGGCCTAGTCTGAATTATTCTACTTATGATAAAGAATTATATGCTCTTGTTCGGACTTCCGAAACATGGCAACATTATTTATGGTCCAAAGAATTTGTCATATATTCTGATCATGAATCTTTGAAACATACTAAAAGTCAAGCAAAACCGAACCGTAGACATGTTAAATGGGTTGAATTCATCGATACTTTCCCTTATGTCATTAAACACAAGAAGGGTAAAGAAAATGTTATTGTTGATGCATTGTCTCGTCGTTATACTATGCTTTCACAACTTGACTTTACAATATTCGGTTTGGAGACCATCAAAGATCAATATGTGCATGATGCTGAATTTAAAGATGCGTTGGAGAATTGTAAATAAGGGAGAACATGGAACAAGTTTGTCATTAATGATGGATTTGCGTTCCGTGCTAACAAGCTATGCATACCAACTAGCTTCATTTGTCTTTTGTTGTTGCAGGAGGCGCATGGAGGAGGATTAATGAGTGTAACACCCCAAAATTCCATTTTGGAATGTTATGAAATATAGCTATGCATCTATCATCATCATTGCTTGAATGTGTGGAATTGTTGAAATGCCCCTTTTTTTTAAATTCTGAAAGCCCTTCCTATTTCCCCTAAGTTGCTTTCACCTATTTGAAAATCTTGGTAAAATGTTCAATAAGAGAGGAGGAACATGACACTCCACACCAGGACCTAATTGGTGATTTATTTGAACAATAAAAACTAGGGATTGTTTTGAAAATATTTGCAAAAAGGATTTAAAAACAATTAGGCAATTTCTGAACACTCCTCACCGACGCCACCACTCGACGCCGGAGGACCGCCGCTGTCGCCTGAGCTCCTCCGCTGCCTCCCTCGACCACTGGAGATGCTTCCCCGACCTCCTCCGACCACCTGTCGCCGCCACCATCGCCGGAGATCTTCCTTCCCTCCGGTAAGTCGCCGGCTTTTCCCCTAGACCATAGGATCGATAGGGAACGACTAGGATTAGAACCCCCTTAGCCCGAACCGTTTTTCTCTTCGGTCCGGTCGACCGCCCGAAACGCCCGCCCGCACGCGCTAGCAACCAATAGGATCTTGCCACGTAGCCCCTGGCTGACCGTTAGTTAGTTTTCCTTTCGGTTTTGTTTTTCAGAAAACAGATTGCATTCCAAATTTGTTTTGTTTATATCTTTTTTATCTGCTTAGTGTTTTGAGCTAATTCTTTTTGCAATAGCTCACATTTTTCATTTAGTTTCACCCTGTACCTTTAAATTTCAAATTTTAACTATAAAATTTGAATTGAATCAAATTTTCTCAAAACATTCAAATCTGAATAACTAGAGTTTGAAAATAGATTTTGATATGAATCTTTTTGCTACTACTTGGTATTAGTTAGAACTATCTTATTGCTTAGTTTGAGGATTTTTAGGATGATTTTGATTAGTGTTCTAGCTATAAACAGATTCTGCCTATCAGTTAGTATAGTTTTATTTAATTAGTTTTTAGTTAGTTTCAATTTGATTTATTTTTATTTTGTTTGGTAGGTTATGTTGTTTGAACATTTAGTGTTTTACTTACTGTTAATAAAAATATAAAATTGATTAGTTTATTTCTTTATTGTTATAGGAATCACAACTTCTTTTCAAATAGGTTTAATTTGATTAAAACAACTAGTTAGTAATAGTTTTTCTTTCAACAAAGTTTTATAATTTAATTCTGTTTTCTAAGACAAGTTTATTTGTACATTATTTCTGTTAAGAACATGTGTTGTTAATAAATAATAAGTTTTGTTTTGCTCTTTTGTTAGTAAAACTATAGTTGTTTCATATAGTGTTCATCAAAACTTTTAAAAACTTTACTAAAGTTTTTCTTACAAAACTTTAAATTGATTTTATTCTGTTTATTAGTAAAAATATTTATTGTTTACTTGCTGTCAACCATTGTTCTGTTATTACAAATAGGTTTCATTATGTTAGTAGTGTTTTATCAATCATCTTTTAGAAAACAAAACTTTGTGTGTTTTCTTGCTTGTGATTTTTGTGCATTGTTTTGTCTTGATTGTTTACTAGTTCATGGTTGTGAGTTACAATATTTTGTTGTATTCTTATTGAGTGGTTGTTTGCTTCGTTAGATTATCCAGAGTGCGAAGCTTGTTACTTAGAGTCACTCAATACGAAGATCATCAATCAGGCAAGTCACTTTGATCATCTTTACCCATGTTTTTATTGCATTAGTTCTTCCATCACCCCAATTGCATGCAAAGTAGGTTAGTTGGAAACTTGGTTACATTGTTGTAGAATCATGTGGTAGGTACCCCCTCAACCCCTTTGACAACATTGTCCCCAGGAAACGTTGTTTTACTTTTTGCTATGCTATTAGTAGACGGGGTTGGTTGTGTGATTCATGAGAGTTGAGAGAGTTAATAATTTCAAGACCTACATAATGATCAAGACTTCAAGACTCCAAGTTTTCAACTTACCTCTGGGTGGATGATGGTTGAACGGCACCCTGGAGAAACCAGTGGATTTGCCTAGGTGTTGCTGGAAATGGCCAGTATTCACGCAGAAAGGTCCACCCAGGCACAAAGAGATGGATGGATGGTTCAAGACCAGAGGCTTACCTGCACAGTTGGGCTCTGGCTTGGTTGGATATCGTGGTGACCCTGGACAGGCGGTGCTACGAGATGTAGAAGAATGGTAGGAAAGGATGGGCACCGACAGAGTCACAGGGAAACCCTTTGGAAGACCATGTTTTGGTCATCCGTTTCTCAAACACCCTGAAGTGCGAGAAATCAAACGGAGGCGACCAAATCTTGTGGGGAACGTGTGCAAAACTCTGCAGAGTACTCAAACCTAATCGATTAGCCGTGTCCACGGTCATGGACGACTTGAGCCAAAGGAACTGAAACTTCCGGAATTCTCAACACAATTAATATGATAATGTGGGTATTAATAACTTGGGTATGAGAATTGGTTGGTGGAACCATCTCATTAATCAACCAACTTAGTAATAATTTTGCTTAACCCTCTCCTGATGTAGGAAAAACTTGGCTTTACGCAAAAACTACCACCCCATTTGCCATATATGCATGTAGACTAGATGATTATCTTTTCACCCCTATCTTGTGGCTTTGCCGGCATATTCCATATGCTGACCTACAGGGCTGCAACGTATCATGTTGTAGAGTACTTTTCCGACCAGGAGTGAGGATACGCTCTATGCTTGGTGAGATGCCCTTGGAGTCAGATGGACTCATCTACCTTCGACGCTTCCGCAAGACTTAGTTATTCTCATGAGTTGGCCTTCGGCCACTTTATTGTAATGATTATTGTAATAAAGGACTCGATATGAGATTTTGTTAATATAATGCTGTGTGATTTCCCTTTGATATATACACTGATGTACCGTGTGTGTACCAGCATGATCTTGGGATGGTACGGAAACACCGGAGATTCGACCTTTCAGGTCGGGTCGCTACAGAAATGGCACACGCTGACCGTAGGACGTAACCTCTAGGATTGGAAAGCCTTAGGACTTATTTCTCTTTGTCTTTAAAATTATTATACTCTCATCTACTCATTTCTGACTTCTCTCCGATTATTTCAAAAATTATAGATGGCCACCTTCATCCCAGTGTTGATCACGGAGTTTTGCCAGCCTGATGCAACGATGCCCTTTGGTAAGGAGCTGATGAGGATCGTCAAAGACGTGAGGATTGCTTTGCCGAGCATCACCGGGACTCCTATCATGTCCTTCCCACAAGATGGACGCTACAGGATCGAGGTGCACATTCCAGGGAAGACCTTTGGGATCGGAAGGAACCCATCGACTTCAAGTTTGTGGCACCCAGCTGGATACTTGGAAGAGACATGGCCATTCATCGTGCCCTTGGACGTATTCAGGAGGAATAGAGAGGTGGAACCATTTCACCAAGACTCAGCGTGGTTTGTCGCAGAGATGCCAATGGAAACATCATAACCACTCCCACTGCAGACACCACCATTTCCTATATCCAGACTTTGGAGACTCACATCAGGACTCTGGAGCTTCGAGTTCGTGTTGATATGAAGACAATCAAGAATCTGATGAACCGTGAGATTGACCTCGAAGCTGACTTACGGGAAGCCGAGTACGAGCATGAGTATGAGGTGAAGGATTTCTTAGAGAGGATCGACAAGCTAAACACTCGCATCGCCACTCTGGAGGAACAAATGGACATGGGTGAGAATCTTCATCCTGAGGGAGACTTGGCTCCTTTCATCAGCGATGATGATGACTATGAGGAGAGCACCACTGGAGGAGGCTCAGTCACTATGTACTTTGAGGAAAACTATAGTCATGCCCTCCATGTATCTTTTATTTTTAATGTTAAAGCGTAGGTCGATGTGTAGTTTGATTGAGATTTGTATCTCAATGTTTGACCTTGATTGAATAAATGAATGAGTGTTTGGTGTGATATGTTTGTTGCATTGCATATGGGTAGTGAATTTCTCCTTTTAGGCCCTTGTTCCATTCTAATTCTCACCCCTCTGAAAAACAGCAAGATGCCTCCACGACGTGTGTCGGACTTCACCTTCTCGCCGGAACTCACGCAACTACTTCAGCAGCAAAATGCACTGATGCAGCTATTGATCCAGAAGCAGACCAACAACCAGAACAACAACCACCACCATCCACCCCAGGCTGACAATCTCACCCGTTTTCTGAGGTTGAACCCTCCAACTTTCTCCAGCAGCACTGAGCCCATTGTGGCAGATGACTGGCTCCGTAAGATGGAGAGAGAACTCGTCACCGCTGGATGTACTGACGCTGAGAAGGTGCGCTTTGCCACACATCAACTTGAAGGACCAGCAGCTTCATGGTGGGAGAACTACACCACCACATATCCTATTGCTGATGTAACTTGGGAGCAATTCAAGCAAGCTTTTCGCACCGCACATGTTTTAGCTGGAGCTATGAATCTGAAGAAGCGCGAGTTTCACAACTTGCGCCAGGGAAATCGCTCCGTGGCCCAGTACGTGGACGACTTCAGCACATTGGCTCGTTATGCACCAGGAGACGTAGCCGATGATGCGGCCAAGCAAGAGAAATTTATGGAAGGACTCAACGATGAGTTGAGTATGCGGCTGGTAGTGGCTACCTTCAACAACTACCAAGAGCTGGTGGACAAGGCCCTCATCTTGGAGGGTAAACAACAGCAAATTGAGAACTACAAGCGGAAGTACACTCAGGGGAAGTTCAAATTCTGGAGCTCATCAGAAGCCCCGCTACTCCCCGTACTCAGGGAATACCGGATCAGGGACTGGTAAGTTTGGAAGGCACACTCATGCCGTGCACAACCATGAAGGCCACAACCATGGAGGAAATGGGAATGCCCGTCCCAACCATGGCAACTTCAAGACTGACAATGGGAATGGGAACAACAACCAGCACCGTCACGCTCCTACTCAGAAGGATCTGAGCCACATCACCTATTTCAAGTGCCAGAAGACAGGGCACTATGCTACTGAGTGTCCCCAGAGCAAGCATGGAAATGGAAACGGCAACTCTACAGCCAAGAAGCCAAATCCGTTTCCACGTGCCCAGGTGAACCACCTCGACGTGGAAGAAGTCTATGATCAACCCAAGACTGTGGTTGGTAAGTTTTTATTGCATTCACGTCCAGTTACAGTACTTTTTGGTTCCGGTGCAACTCATTCATTCATATCAAGGGTAGTTGTGGATAATTATGGTTTGCCCACCAAAACCCGTAGTCAGCCCATTAAGGTCAGTTCCCTAGGAGGTATGATGATGGCAGGGATAGGATGCCATGCCTTGAAACTCAATATAGGAAACCATGTTTTTCCCACCGACCTCATCGTCTTAGAATCCCAGGGATTGGATGTAATCCTAGGCATGGATTGGATGACCAAGTATGAAGGAAATCTTGATTGCCCTAGCAAGTCTGTTTCACTCACCACCCCGGAGAACAAGAGGATTAAGTATGTATCCCAACGCACACGTATGAGTGCTCGGTTAAGTTCTCTCACAGGAGTTGTTCAGGAGGAAGTACCTGTGGTAAAAGATTTTCCGGATGTATTCCCAAAAGAGTTACCAGGCATGCCACCAGATAGGGAGATTGAGTTCCTAATAGAGCTACAACCAGGGACAGCCCCAATTTCCAAGAGACCCTATCGGATGCCCGCAAATGATCTATTGGAAATCAAGAAGCAAATTAAGGAGTTATTGGACAAAGGGTATATTTGCCCAAGTTTTCACCTTGGGGAGCCCTAGTTCTTTTGGTGGAGAAGAAGGATAAAACCTTGAGAATGGTAGTCGATTATCGTGCCTTGAACGAGGTGACTATCAAGAACAAGTACCCTCTGCCGATGATTAATGACTTGTTTGATCAGCTAGTAGGCGCCAAAGTATTCTCCAAGATCGATCTTCGATCAGGGTATCACTAGTTGAAAATTCGTGAACATGATATACCCAAAACAGCGTTCACCACAAGGTATGGCTTATACGAGTATACAGTCATGTCCTTTGGTTTGACTAATGCTCCTGCCTACTTCATGAATTTGATGAACAAAGTGTTTATGGAATATTTGGACAAGTTTGTCGTGGTGTTCATCGATGACATTTTGATATTCTCCAAGAATGAGGAAGAACACAAGGAACATTTGCGTTTAGTTTTGGAGAAGCTGAGAGAGCATCCGTTATATGCCAAGTACAGCAAATGTAAATTTTGGCTGACAGAAGTCGGATTCCTTGGACATGTTATTTCCGGAGATGGAATAGCATGGAGGAGGATTCCTTGGACATGTTATTCGTCTTTTGTTGTTGCAGGAGGCGCATGGAGGAGGATTAATGAGACACTTTGGTGTGAAGAAGATGGAGGATGTACTTGCTACACATTTCATTTGGTCAAAGATGAGACTGGATGTTGAGTGTTTTGTTGCTCATTGCACTACATGTCAAAAAGCTAAGTCACGAGTCAGTCCTCATGGCTTATATATGCCCTTGCCTATACCAAGTGTTCCTTGGGAAGATATCTCTATGGACTTTGTTTTAGGTTTACCTCGAACAAAGAAGGGGATGCATATCATATTTGTTTTTGTGGATTGATTTTCAAAAATGACACACTTTATACCATGTCATAAAAGTGATGATGTTGCTAATGTTGCTGATTTGTTCTTTCGTGAAATTATTCGCTTGCATGGTGTGCCAAATAGATTTGTCTCAGATCACGATGCTAAATTTCTTAGCCACTTTTGGAGATGTTTATGGGCTAAGTTGGGGACTAAACTGCTTTTTAGTACTACATGTCACTCCCCAAACCGATGGACAAACTGAAGTAGTCAATAGATCATTGTCTACTATGCTTAGGGCTATTTTTTAGAATAACCTAAAAAAATGTGGGAATAATGCTTGCCTCATATTGAATTCGCGTATAATTATTCGTTGCATTCTACTACTAAGATGTGCCCTTTCGAAGTTGTGTATGGTTTCCTACCTCGTGCACTTATTGATTTGTTGCCTCTTCCATCTCCGGAGAAGGTTAATTTTGATGCTAATGAACGTGATGAATTGATATTAAAGATGCATGAGTTAACTAAGGAAAACATTGGCGTATGAATGCTAAATATAAACTTATTGGAGACAAGGGTAGAAAACATGTTGTCTTTGCACCTCGAGATCTTGTTTAGTTACATTTGCGTAAGGATAGGTTTCCTGATTTGTGCAAGTCATAGCTAATGCCACATGGTGATAGTCCTTTAAGGTCTTAGAGAAAATAAATGATAATGCATATAAACTTGAGCTGCCTGCGGATTTTGAGGTTAGTCTCACTTTTAACATTGTAGATTTGAAGCCTTATTTGGGTGAGGAAGATGAGCTTCTGTCGAGGACGACTTCAGTTCAAGAAGGGGAGGATGATGAGGACATCAATACCATTGTTACACCCACATCCCCTACTGCTATACATACTGGACCAGTTACTAGAGCTCTGATACTTGTGATCTACGTTGGGTTTTCCATGAGGAGGAACGGGTTATCGCATCACAATATGGGTAAGTATTTCCCTGAGTTATGAAACCAAGGTTCATCGAACCAATAGGAATATCAACCACAACCGTCTTCAGCGGCTGCACACAAAAGAACCAACAACTTGCACCCAACATGAGCAAGAGGGTTGTCAATCCCCTTGGTCTCGTTATTTGCAAGCAAGTAAGGTGTGTAGATAGTTGTAGATAACTGTAAATTGCAAAATAAAATAAAAACAAGTAAATCACATCAAGGTATTGAAGGTTTTGTAAATATGTTGTGAATAGACCGTGGGGGCATAGTTTTCCCTAATATGGTATCTCTCATGGAAAATAGCATATGGTGGTAAACAAATTACTGCTGGTCAATTGATAGAAAAATGGATAGTTATGCGATTTTCACTGCAATGATCATGTGTATGTAGGCATCATGTCCACAAACAAACAGGTCGACTTCTGCCTGCATCTATTACCATTACTCCACTCATCGACCGCTATCTAGCATGCATCTAGAGTATTAAGTAAAACAAAGTAATGCATGGAGAAAGATGACATGATGTAGACAACGTAAACTCAAGCAATATGAATAACCCCATCGTTTTATCCTTAGTAGCAGCAACACAAAAAGACGCATCTTGTCCCCTTATGTCATTGGGATATAGAAATTCGCCAGGCTGAACCTGCTACAACACACCTCTCTCATCGAAGAAATATCAATCAAGTTGGCCAAACTATTTCAATAGATTGGAGAGAATTACGAAGCTATCATAATCATGCACATAAGAATCATATAAGATTTTAGAGAAGACTCAAATATTTATTATGAATAATCTGAACATAAACCCATAGTTCATCGAATCCCAACAAACGCACCGCACAAAAGGAATTACATCATGTCGATCAAAGCGAAGATGTGATGACCACTATATTGAAGATCAAGAGAGATATTGCCATCTAGGTACTAGCCATGGACCCGTAGGTTTGTGGTGAACTACTCACACATCATCGTGAGGGCCATGAGGGAGGCACAAGCCTGTTGGAAATATGCCCTAGAGGCAATTAATAAAGTGTTTATTATTATATTTCCTAGTTCATGATAATCGTTTATTATCCATGCTATAATTGTATTAATTGGGAACATGGATACATAGACAACCCAGTGTCCCTAGTATGCCTCTAGTGAACTAGCTTGTTTATCAAAGATGGTTATGGTTTCCTGACCATGGACATAAGATGTCATTTGATAACAGGATCACATCATTGGTAGAATGATGTGATGGACAAGACCCAAACTAGAAAACATAGCATATGATCATGTCAGTTTATTGCTACTGTTTTCTGCATGTCAAGTATATGTTCCTATGACCATGAGATCATGCAACTCACTGATACCAGAGGAATACCTTGTGTGTATCAAACGCCGCAACGTTACTGGGTGACTATAAAGGTGCTCTATAGGTATCTCCGAGGGTGTCTGTTGGGTAGGCATGGATCAAGACTGGGATTTGTTACTCCGTGTGACGGAGAGGTATCTTAGGGCCCACTCGGTAATACAACATCACAACAAGCCTCGCAATCAATGTGACTAAGTGTTAGCCACGGGATCTTGTATTACGGAATGAGTAAAGAGACTTGACAGTAACGAGGTTGAACTAGGTATGGAGATACCGACGATCGAATCTCGGGCAAGTAACATACCAAGAACAAAGGGAACGTTATACAGGATTAACTGAATCCTTGACATAAGAGGTTCGACCGAGAAAGATCTTCATAGAATATGTAGGAACCAATGTGGACATCCAGGTCCCGCCATTGGTTATTGACTGTAGAGGTGTCTCGGTCATGTCTACATAGTTCTCGAACCCGCAGGGTGTGCACACTTAAGGTTTGGTGACGTTTCGGTAGTATAGAGTTATGTATGGTGGTGACCAAAGTTTGTTCGGAGTCCCAGATGAGATCCAGGACATCACGAGGAGCTCTGGAATGGTCTGGAGGTAAAGATTCATATATAGGAAGTCCTGTTTTGGTCACCGGAAAAGTTTCGGACTCATCGGTAGTGTACCGGGAGTGCCGGTAGTGTACCGGGAGACCTCCGGGAGGGGTATTTCGTCCCAAGAGGCTACATGGTCTGTGGGAGGGTGGAAACCAGCCCTTAGTGGGCTGGTGGAACAACCACAAGAGGCCCATGCGGCTGGAGGAAAAAGGCCAAAGAGAAAAGGTGGAAAAAAGGCAAAATAGGGTGAATCCTAGTCCTACTAGGATTGGAGGTGGACTCCACCTCTCCCTCTCTCTTTTGGCCGAACAAGGCTGCATTGGCCCTTGCACCAAGGCTCCTCCTCCCTCCCTCCTATATATAATGGTGGTATTGAGGCTTTTGCACTTGATTTTACGGCCACGTGCTACCCGTTCCACCGGTGCTCCTCTAGATTGGATTTCCACAGTGCTTAGGCGAAGCCCTGCCGGAATTGCTCCACCACCATCGCCGGAGTGCCATAATGCTTCCGGTGAACTCTTCTACCTCTCTGCTTGCTCTTACTTGATCAAGATGACAGAGATCGTCATCAAGCTGTATGTGTGCTGAACGCGGAGGTGCCGTCCGTTCGGTACTAGATCGGAAGGACCGTGATCAAGGCCACGAGACGATCGTGATTGGATCGCGGGATGGATCATGACGAGATCGCGGGACGGGTCATGATTGGATCGCTGGACGGATCATGATTGGATCGCGAAGACGTTCGACTACACCAACCGCGTTACTTAACGCTTCCCGCTTAGCGATCTACAAGGTTACGTAGATCCACTCTCCCTCTCGTAGATGCTCATCACCATGGATAGGTCTGTGTGTGCATAGGAAATTTTTTGTTTCCCATGCAACGTTCCCCAACAGTGGTATCAGAGCTAGGTCTATGTGTTGATGAGATCTCGAGTATAACACAAAAGGTTTGTGGGCGTTAAGGCTTAGATTGCTTCCTCCCTTGGTCATATTTTGGTTCAGCGGTATTGTGAGATGAAGCGGCCCAGACCAACATTACTCGTACGCTTACGAGAGACCGGTTCCCTCGATGCAACTTGTTGCCTAGGTGGCTTGCGGGTGGCAATTTCTCTCACTTTAGTTGGATCGGATCCGACAAAGGCGGTCCTTGAGAAGGTTGAAAAGCAAATTATGTATCACCTTTGTGGTTTATGCGTAGGTGAGAATCGTTCTTGCTAGATACCCGTAGAAGCCACGTAAAACATGCAACAACAATTAGAGGACATCTAACTTGTTTTTGCAGGGTATGTTGTGATGTGATATGGCCAATTACATGATGTGACATATGTGATGTATGAGATGATCATGTGATGTATAGAATTTCATGACTTGCATGTCGATGAGTACGGCAACCGGCAGGAGCCATAGGGTTGCCTTTAATTATTGTATGACCTGCGTGTCAATCATTAAGCGCTATGTAATGCTTTACTTTATCGCTAAACGGTAGAAATAGTAGTAGAAGCATGCAGGGCGTGACAACCCCGATGGAGACACGTTGATGGAGATCAAGATGATGGAGATCATGGTGTCGTGCCGGTGACGATGGAGATCATGCCGGTGCTTTCAAGATGGAGATCTAAAGCACAAGTTCATGGCCATATCATGTCACTTATGAATTGCATGTGATGTTAATCCTTTTATGCATCTTGTTTTGCTTAGAACGACGGTGGAATTATAAGGTGATCCCTCACTTAAATTTCAAGATAAATTGTGTTCTCCCTGAGTGTGCACCGTTGTGAAAGTTCGTCGTGTTGAGACACCACGTGATGATCGGGTGTGATAGACTCTATGTTCACATACAACGGGTGCAAGCTAGTGTTGCACACGCAGAACACTCGGGTTAAACTTGACGAGCCTAGCATGTACAGACATGGCCTCGGAACACAAGAGACCGAAAGGTCGAACATGAGTCATATAGTAGATATGATCAACATAATGATGTTCACCATTGAAGCCACCTCAACTCACGTGATGATCGGACATGAGTTGGTGAATTTGGATCATGTGACACTCAGATGATCTGATTAATGTCAATTTGTGTGGGAGCTTTAGTAATTTGATTAACTAAACTCATTATCCTGAATAATAGTCTAAGTAACCTTTGCATGTTTATGTTGTAGATCAATGGCTCACGTAGTAGCACCCCCAAATTTTAATGCGTTCCTAGAGAAAGCTAAGCTGAAAGATGATGGAAGTAACTTTGTTGACTGGGCCCGTAATATGAGGATTATCCTCATGGCTTCCCAGAAACTATACGTCCTTGATGCATCGCTTGGTGACCAACCCACAGACATGTCATCCGAAGACGTTAAGAACGCTTGGGAGACACGTACTGGAGATTACTCAATAGTTCAGTGTGCAATTTTGTATGGCTTAGAACCGGGACTTCAAAGACGTTTTGAACGTCATGGAGCATATGAGATGTTCCAGGAGTTGAAGTTTATCTTTGAGAAGAATGCCCGGATCGAGAGGTATGAGACCTCCGATAAGTTCTATGCTTGCAAAATGGAGGAGAACGGGTCTATCAGTGAACATATACTCAGAATGTCTGGGTACTCGACTCGTCTGGCGGAGTTGGCAATTGCCCTTCCGCCAGAGGCAATCACTAACAGAGTTCTTCAATCACTGCCACCTAGCTACAAAAGCTTTGTGATGAACTATAACATGCATGGGATGAACAAGTCGGTCGCCGAGCTGTTTGCGATGCTGAAAGTCACTGAGTCTAAAATCCAGAAAGAACATTAAGTGTTGATGGTCAATAAAATCACTAGTTTCAAGAAGAATGGCAAGGGCAAAGGCAAGAAGGGTAAAACCAAGAAGGATGGCAAAGCAGTTGCTACTCCTGTAAAGAAGCGTAAGCATGGACCTAAGCCAGAAACTGAGTGCTTTCATTGCAAGGAAACTGGCACTAGAAGCGGAACTGCCCTAAGTACCTGGCTGACAAGAAGGCGGCCAAAGACAAACATGGTATATATGATATCCATGTTATTGATGTGTACCTTACTAGCTCTCGTAGTAGTGCCTGGGTATTTGATACCGGTTCAGTTGCTCACATTTGCAACTCAAAGCAGGAACTACGGAATAAACGGAGGCTGGCAAAGGTCGAAGTGATGATGCGCGTGGGAAATGGTTCCAAGGTTGATGTGATCGCTGTCGGCGCACTCTCTTCTCGATTACCATCGGGATTAGTGATGAACCTGAATAATTGTTATTTAGTGCCTGCGTTAAGCATGAACATTATATCTGGATCTTGTTTATTGCGAGACGGATACTCATTTAAATCAGAGAATAAAGGTTGTTCTATTTACATGAGTAATATCTTTTATGGTCATGCGCCCAATGTGAGGGGTTTATTCATATTGAATTTTGATAGTGATGACACACATGTTCATAACATTGATGCCAAAAGATGTAGAGTTGATAATGATAGTACCACTTTCTTGTGGCACTGTCGTTTAGGTCATATTGGTGTAAAACGCATGAGGAAGCTCCATGCTGATGGACTTTTGGAGTCACTTGATTTTGAATCACTTGACACATGTGAACCATGCCTCATGGGCAAGATGACTAAAACGCCGTTCTCTGGAACAATGGAACAGGCAAGTGACTTATTGGAAATCATACATACTGATGTGTGCGGTCCAATGAATGTTACAACGCATGGTGGATATCATTATTTTCTCACCTTCATTGATGACTTAAGTAGATATGGGTATATTTACTTAATGAAACACAAGTCTGAAACGTTTGAAAAGTTTAAGCAATTTCAGAGTGAAGTTGAGAATCATCATAACAAGAAGATTAAATTCCTACGATCTGATCGAGGAGGTGAATATCTGAGGTATGAGTTTGGTAGTCACTTAAGACAGTGTGGAATTGTTTCACAGTTGACACCGCCCGGAACACCACAGCGTAATGGTGTGTCCGAATGTCGTAATCGAACCTTATTAGATATGGTGCATTCTATGATGTCTCCTGCTGATTTGCCACTATCGTTTTGGGGTTATGCATTAGAGACAGCTGCATTCACTTTAAATAGGGCACCATCGAAATCCGTTGAGACGACGCCATATGAACTGTGGTTTGGCAAGAGGCCAAAGTTGTTGTTTCTTAAAGTTTGGGGATGTGATGCTTATGTCAAAAAGCTTCAGCCTAAAAAGCTGGAACCCAAAGCGGAGAAATGCATCTTCATAGGATACCCAAAAGAGGCAGTCAGGTATACCTTCTATCTCAGATCCGAAGGCAAAGTGTTTGTCACTAAGAACGGAACATTTCTTGAGAAAGAGTTTCTCTCGAAAGTATTGAGTGGGAGGAAAATAGAGCTTGATTAGGTTGTTCAACCTTTACTTCAACCAGAGAGTAGCGCAGCGTAGAAAGATGTTTCTGTGGAACCTATGATGGTTGAAGAAGAAGTTAATGATGATGATCATGAAGCTTCGGATCAAGTTACTACTGAACCTCGTAGGTCGACAAGGACGTGTACTACTCCTGAGTGGTACGGCAACCCTGTCTTGGAGGTCATGTTGTTGGACAACAATGAACCTATGAGCTATGAAGGAGCAGTGATGGGCCCAGATTCCAAGAAATGGTTAGAGGCCATGAAATCCGAGATGGGATCCATGTATGAAAACAAAGTGTGGACTTTGGAAGTATTACCTGAAGGGTGAAAGGCCATTCAGAATAAATGGATCTTTAAGAAGAAGACAGACACAGACAGTAATGTCACTGTCTATAAAGCTCGACTTGTGGCAAAGGGTTTTTCACAAGTTCAAGGAGTTGACTACGATGAGACCTTCTCACCCGTAGCGATGCTTAAGTCTATCAGAATCATGTTAGCAAATAGCTGCTTATTTCGACTATGAAATTTGGCAGATGTATGTCAAAATAGCGTTCCTCAACGGTTTCCTTGAGGAAGAGTTGTATATGATGCAACCAGAAGGTTTTGTTGATCTAGAGAATGCTGACAAAGTTTGCAAACTCCAGCGATCCATTTATGGGCTGGTGCACCATCTCGGAGTTGGAATAAGCGCTTTGATGAGGTGATCAAAGCGTTTGGGTTTATACAAGTTTATGGAGAAGCTTGTATTTATAATAAAGTGAGTGGGAGCTCTATAGCATTTCTAATATTTTATGTGGATGACATGTTGCTGATTGGAAACAATATAGAAATGCTGGAAAGCGTGAAGGAATATTTGAACAAAATTTTTTCAATGAAGGACCTAGGAGAAGCTGCTTTCATATTAGGCATTAAGATCTATAGAGATAGATCGAGACGCTTAATAGCACTTTCACAAAGCACATACCTTGATAAAGTTTTGAAGAAGTTCAAAATGGAACAGTCAAAGAAGGGGTTCTTGCCTGTGTTACAAGGTGTGAAGTTGAGTAAGACTCAATGCCCAGTGACTGTAGAAGATAAAGAAAATATGAGTGTCATCCCCTATGCTTCAGCCATAGGCTCTATCATGTATGCAATGCTGTGCACAAGACCCGATGTCAGCCTTGCCATAAGTATGGCCAGAAGGTTTCAAAGTGATCCTAGAATGAAGCACTGGCAAGCGTTCAAGAATATCCTTAAGTACCTGAAAAGGACTAAGGAAATGTTTCTTGTTTATGGAGGTGATGAAGAGCTCGTCGTAAAGGGTTACGTAGATGCAAGCTTTGACACTGATCCGGAAGACTCTAAGTCGCAAACCGGATACGTATTTATTCTTAACAGGGGAGTGATAAGCTGGTGCAGTTCCAAGCAAGCGTGGTAGCCGATTCTACGTGCGAAGTAGAGTACATCGCAGCCTCGGAGGCGGCGAAGGAAGGTGTCTGGATGAAGCAGTTCATGACAGATCTTGGAGTAGTTCCTAGTGCATTGAATCCAATGAGCGTGTTCTGTGACAACACTGGTGCCATTGCTCTGGCCAAGGAACCAAGGTTTCACAAGAGGACCAGACACATAAAGCGACGCTTCAATTCCATCCGATATCACATCGAGGAGAAGGACATAAATATTTGCAAAGTGCACACGGATCTGAATGTTGCAGACCCGTTGACTAAACCTCTTCCAAGGGCTAAACATGATCAACACCAGAACTGCATGGGTGTTCGATTCATTACAATGTAAATCACATAGTGATGTGAACTAGAATATTGACTCTAGTGCAAGTAGGAGACTGTTGGAAATATGCCCTAGAGGAAATATATAAAGTATTTATTATTATATTTCCTTGTTCATGATAATCGTTTATTATCCATGCTAGAATTGTATTAATTGGAAACATGGATACATGTGTGGATACATACACAACCCAGTGTCCCTAGTATGCCTCTAGTGAACTAGCTTGTTATCAAAGATGGTTATGCTTTCCTGACCATGGACATAAGATGTCATTTTATAATAGGATCACATCATTGGGAGAATGATGTGATGGACAAGACCCAAACTACAAATGTAGCATATGATCGTGTCAGTTTATTGCTACTGTTTTCCGCATGTCAAGTACATGTTCCTATGACCATGAGATCATGTAACTCACTGACACCAGAGGAATGCTTTGTGTGTATCAAACATCACAACATAACTGGGTGACTCTAAAGGTACTCTATAGGTATCTTCGAGAGTGTCTGTTGGGTTGGCATGGATCAAGACTGGGATTTGTTACTCCGTGTGACGGAGAGCTATCTGAGGGCCCACTCGGTAATGCAACATCACAGCAAGACTTGCAAGCAATGTGACTAAAGTGTTAGCCACGGGATCTTGCATTATGGAACGAGTAAAGAGACTTGCCGGTAACGAGGTTGAACTAGGTATGGAGATACCGACGATCGAATCTCGGGCAAGTAACATACCGAAGAACAAAGGGAACGTTATACGGGATTAACTGAATCCTTGACATAGAGGTTCGACCGATAAAGATCTTCGTAGACTATATAGGAACCAATATGGTCATCCAGGGCCTGCTATTGGTTATTTACCATAGAGGTGTCTTGGTCATGTCTACATAGTTCTCGAACCCGCAGGGTCTGCACACTTAAGGTTTGGTGACGTTTCGGTAGTATAGGGTTATGTATGGTGGTGACCGAACGTTGTTCAGATTCCCGTATGAGATTCTGGACGTCACGAGGAGCTCCGGAATGGTCCGGAGGTAAAGATTCATATATAGGAAGTCCTATTTTAGTCGCCAGAAAAGTTTCGGGCTCATCGGTAGTGTACCGGGAGTGCCGGTAGTGTACCGGGGGACCATCGGGAGAGGTATTTCGACCCAAAGGCTACATGGGCTGTGGGAGGGTGGAAACCAGCCCTTAGTGGGCTGTTGGAAGTCCTCTAAGAGGGCCATGTGGCTAGACTTGGAGAAAGAAAGAAAAACAGCCAAGGTGGAAATAGTTTCCAAGTAGGAAAGGAGCAATCCTAGTCCTACTAGGATTGGAGGAGGATTCCTCCAATCCTCCTTGCACAAGGGCAGCTTTGGCGCCAGCCCTCCTCCTCCCTCCCTCTTATATATACTGGAGGTATTGAGTGTTTTGCACTTGATTTTACGGCAACGTGCTACCTGTTCCACCGGTGCTCCTCTAGATCGGATTTCCGCAGTGCTTAGGCGAAGCCCTACCGGAATTGCTCCACGACCATCGCCGGAGCGCCGTCATGCTGCCAGTGAACTCTTCCTCCTCTCCACTTCCTCTTGATGGATCAATACGGTGGAGATCGTCATCCAGCTGCACGTGTGCTGAACGCGGAGGTGCCGTCCGTTCGGCGCTAGATCGGAAGGACCGTGATCAAGACCACGAGACGATTCGTGATTGGATCGCGGGGCGGATCGTGATGAGATCGTGGGACGGATCGTGATTGGATCGCGCGATGATTCGTGATTGTATCGCGGGACGCTCGGTGATTTGGATCGCGAAGATGTTCGACTACACCAACCACATTACTTAACGCTTCCTGCTTAGCGATCTACAAGGGTACATAGATCCACTCTCCCTCTCGTAGATGCTCATCACCATGGATAGGTCTGCGTGTGCGTAGGAATTTTTTTGTTTGCCATGCAATGTTCCCCAACAGTGGTATCAGAGCTAGGTCTATGTGTCGATGAGATCTCGAGTAGAGCACAAAAGGTTTGTGGGCGTTGATGCTTAGATTGCTTCCTCCCTTGGTCATATTTTGGTTCAGCGGTATTGTGAGATGAAGCGGCCCGGACCAACATTACTCGTACGCTTACGAGAGACCGGTTCCCTCGACTGCAACTTGTTGCCTAGATGGATTGCGGGTGGCAGTTTCTCTCACTTTAGTTGGATCGGATCCGACAAAGGTGGTCCTTGAGAAGGTTGAAAAGCAAATTATGTATCACCGTTGTGGTTTATGCGTAGGTGAGAATCGTTCTTGCTAGATACCCATAGCAGCCACGTAAAACATGCAACAACAATTAGAGGACGTCTAACTTGTTTTTGCAGGGTATGTTGTGATGTGATATGGCCAATTACATGATGTGATATATGTGATGTATGAGATGATCATGTGATGTATAGAATTTCACGACTTGCATGTCGAGAGTACGGCAACCGGCAGGAGCCAAAGGGTTGTCTTTAATTATTGTATGACCTGCGTGTCAATCATTAAGCGCTATGTAATGCTTTACTTTATCGCTAAACGGTAGCAATAGTAGTAGAAGCATGTAGGGCGTGACAACCCCGATGGCGACACATTGATGGAGATCATGGTGTCGTGCCGGTGACGATGGAGATCATGTCGGTGCTTTCAAGATGGATATCTAAAGCACAAGTTCATGGCCATATCATGTCACTTATGAATTGCATGTGATGTTAATCCTTTTATGCATCTTGTTTTGCTTAGAACGACGGGAGCAGAGGTCAGTCGTCTTTTCAACTCCTGAAAACCGTGCTCGCATTGTGGAGTCCACTCGAACTTTTTATCTTTCTTGAGGAGTTCAGTCAGAGGCTTCGCAACCTTGGAGAAATTCTCGACAAAGCGGCAACAATAGCTCGCTAAGCCAAGGAAACTCCGTACTTGCTTAACCGATTCAGGTTGAGTCCAATCAAGGACAGCCTGAACTCTCTTGGGAATCACAACAATTCCTTTACCAGAGATTACCTGGCCTAGATAGGTCACTTCTGGCAACCAACATTCACACTTGGAGAATTTGGCGTACAGACGGTGCTCTCGAAGTTTCATCAATACCAGCCTTAGATGCTTGGCATGTTCCTGTTCATTCTTCGAGTAGATGAGTATACCGTCGAGGTAAACCACGATGAATTTATCGAGATACTCCATGAAGATTGAATTCATCAAGCGAGAGAAAGTGGCTGGAGCATTGGTTAAACCGAAGAATATGACGGTGTACTCGTATTGGCCGTAATGAGTAACAAAAGCCGTTTTTGGAATGTCCCCGTTTATAATTCTGATTTGATGGTATCCCAACCTCAAATCCGTTTTGTAAAAGACAGAGGATACAGCGAGTTGATCATACAAATCATTGATCCTGGGGAGCAGATACTTGTTCTTTATGGTGACCAGATTCACTGGCCGATAATCCACAACCATTCGATCCGATCCATCCTTCTTCTTAATGAAGAGGACGGGACAAGCCCAAGGAGAAGAACTAGGACGGATGAACCCTTTCTTCAAAGCCTCATCGAGTTGATTTTTTAGCTCGGCTAGTTCTAAGGGTGCCATCTTATAGGGTCTTCTGGCTATTGGGACAGTCCCTGGAATGAGTTCTATCACAAACTCAACATCTCTGACAGGTGGAATTCCTGGAAGTTCTTCTGGAAAGACATCCGGAAAGTTTCGGACTACCGGAACATCTTCTAACTCTGGAAGAGGGCTAGCATTGAGCGAATAGAGTTGGCGCTTGGCTGTTCGAGTAGAGACATTAACTATCTCACCCGAGGGATGTGTAAGTTGAACATCCTAATATGAGTATCAATCTTAGCATAATGGCTTTCATCCAGTCCATACCTAAGATGATATTGATGTCCGAAGACTTGAGGGCTATCAAACATGCTAGGAAGACCAACCTATCCACCAGGATCTCATTGCCATGGCTTACTCTAGAGGTTTGCCATTTTGAACCAGGAGTCTGAACTACTAGAGGAGTTGGCATATCACAAAAAAGACATGTTATGCAACTTTGCATAACTTTAAGAGATGAAAGAATGAGATGCCCCAGTATCAAATAGAACAGATGCTGGATGGCTATTGACAAAGAGTGTACCTAGAATGACATCAGGGTCCTCAAGAGCTTCTTCAGCAGACACGTAGTTCACTCGACCACGTGCAGGAACTGGCTTCACGAAGAAGGCTTTTCCCGGCTTTCCACGTCCAGCCGGCTTGACGTTGTTCCGAGGACACTCACGAGAATAGTGTCCTGGTTCCCCACACTTGTAGCAAACCACGGTGGCATGATGAGCTGCATTGGCAGGCGGACCTCCAAATGTCCTGACCAGAGGGTTGGGCTGAGCTGGGCGAGGCGCCTGGACGGATGGCCTCGCGGTGTATCTTGGCGACAGAGCTGCATTGGGCACCCACACCCGGCATTTATTAGAGCCTGAGCCAGATGCAGAGCTGAAGTCACGGTTGTGCTTCCTGGTTGCCTCATAATTAGTCTGTCCAGTCTCGGCATTGATTGCCTTATTGACGAGAGCCTGGAAAGTTGTGCACTCATGAAGGCGCAAATCTCGGCGGAGCTCTGGACTAAGTCCCTTGCGGAACCTAGCTTGCTTCTTAGCAATAGTTGACACCTCCCCTGGAGCAAAACGAGCAAGGTTGCTGAACTCACGGCTATATGCATCTACCGTCAGTCTTCCCTCGGTGAAAGCACAAAATTTCTCTCTTACGATCCATCAGCCCTTCCGGGATGTGATGGGTATGGAATGCCTCACTGAAATCTGCCCAGGTTAGCGCGGGGCCTACAGGTCGCATAGCTTCATAAATCTCCCATCACAGGTTGGCTGGTCCTTCTAGAAAGTACGTAGCATAGGTCACCTTGTTGGCCTCTGAAACATTGGCAGCCTGGATCTTGCGAGCCATGCTAGTCAACCAGTCATCCGCGTCGAGCAGGTCGATCTGTTGAAAATATGCCCTAGAGGCAATAATAAATTAGTTATTATCATATTTCCTTGTTCATGATAATCGTTTATTATCCATGCTATAAATTGTATTGATCGGAGACTTAGATGCATGTGTGGATACATAGACAAAACCATGTCCCTAGTATGCCTCTAATGGACTAGTTCGTTGATCAAAGATGGTTAAGGTTTCCTAGCCATGGACATGAGATGTCATTTGATAACGGGATCACATCATTAGGAGAATGATGTCATGGACAAGACCCAAACTACAAACGTAGCATATGATCGTGTCAGTTTATTGCTACTGTTTTCTGCATGTCAAGTATATGTTCCTATGACCATGAGATCATGCACCTCCCGGACATCGGAGGAGTGCCTTGTGTGTATCAAACGTCGCAACGTAGCTGGGTGACTATAAAGGTGCTCTACAGGTATCTCCGAGGGTGTCTGTTGAGTTGGCATGGATCAAGACTGGGATTTGTTACTCCGTGTGACGGAGAGGTATCTCAGGGCCCACTCGGTAATACAACATCACAATAAGCCTTGCAAGCAATGTGACTAAGTGTTAGTCACGGGATCTTGTATTACAGAACGAGTAAAGAGACTTGCCAGTAACGAGGTTGAACTAGGTATGGAGATACCGACGATCGAATCTCGGGCAAGTAACATACCAAAGAACAAAGGGAACGTTATACAGGATTAACTGAATCCTTGACATAGAGGTTCGACCGATAAAGATCTTCGTAGAATATGTAGGAACCAATGTGGACATCTAGGTCCCGCCATTGGTTATTGACCGTAGAGGTGTCTCGGTCATGTCTACATAGTTCTCGAACCTGCAGGGTCTGCACACTTAAGGTTTGGTGACGTTTCGATAGTATAGAGTTGTATATGGTGGTGACCAAAGGTTGTTCGGAGTCCCGGATGAGGTCCCGGACGTCACAAGGAGCTCCGGAATGGTCTGGAGGTAAAGATTCATATATAGGAAGTCCCAGTTTGGTCGCCGGAAAAGTTTCGGGCTCATCGGTAGTGTACCGGGAGTGCCGGTAGTGTACCGGGAGACCTCCGGGAGGGGTATTTCGACCCAAGAGGCTTCATGGGCTGTGGGAAAGTATTAACCAGCCCTTAGTGGTCTGGTGGAACCTCCACATAAAGCCCATGTGTCTGGAAGAAAGAAACCCAAAGGAAAAAGGTGGAAAAAAGGCAAAAAGGAAGAGTCCTAGCCTCCCACTTTGGTCGACCCAAGGGCTGGCTTTTTGGCAGCCAAGCCTCCTCCTCCTCTCCTCCTATATATACTAGAGGATTTTAGGGTTTTGGCACATAATTTTCAGCCACGTGCAAACTCTAATCTCTAGCGCATAGTTTCTCCTCTAGATCGGTTTTCCGCAGTGCTTAGGCGAAGCCCTGCCGGAATTGCTCCACCACCATCGCCGGAGCGCCATTAGGCTGCCGAAGAACTCTTCTTCCTCTACACTCCTTCTTGCTAGATCAAGACGGTGGAGATCATCATCAAGCTGTACGTGTGCTGAATGCGGAGGTGCCGTCCGTTCGGCGCTAGATCGGAAGGACCGTGATCAAGATCACGAGACGGATCGTGATGAGTTCACGGGACGGATCGTGATGAGATCGCAGGACGGATCGTGATTGGGTCGCGGGACGGATCGTGATGTGATCGCGGGACGCTCGGCGATTTGGATCGCGAAGACGTTCGACTACACCAACCGCGTTTCTTAACGCTTCCCCACTTAGCGATCTACAAGGGTATGTAGATCCACTCTCCCTCTCGTAGATGCTCATTACCATGGATAGATCTTCGTGTGCGTAGGAAATTTTTTGTTTCCCATGCAACATTCCCCAATAGTGGCATCATAAGCTAGGTCTATGTGTAGATGAGATCTCGAGTAGAACACAAAAGGTTTGTGGGCGTTGATGCTTAGATTGCTTCCTCCCTTGGTCGGATTTTGGTTCAGCGGTATTGTGAGATGAAGCGGCCCGGACCAACATTACTCGTACGATTACGAGAGACCGGTTCCCTCGACTGCAACTTGTTGCCTAGATGGCTTGCGGGTGACAGTTTCTCTCACTTTAGTTGGATCGGATTCGACAAAGGCGGTCCTTGAGAAGGTTGAAAAGCAAATTATGTATCACCATTGTGGTTTATGCGTAGGTGAGAATCGTTCTTGCTAGAAACCCGTAGCAGCCACGTAAAACATGCAACAACAATTAGAGGACGTCTAACTTGTTTTTGCAGGGTATGTTGTGATGTGATATGGACAATTACATGATGTGATATATGTGATGTATGAGATGATCATGTGATGTATAGATTATCACGACTTGCATGTCGATGAGTACGACAACCGGCAGGAGCCATAGGGTTGTCTTTAAATTATTGTATGACCTGCGTGTCAATCATTAAGCGCTATGTAATGCTTTACTTTATTGCTACGGTAGCAATAGTAGTAGAAGCATGTTGGGCGCGATAACCCCGATGGCGACACGCTGATGGAGATCAAGATGATGGAGATCATGGTGTCGTGCCGGTGACGATGGAGATCATGCCGGTGCTTTCATGATGGAGATCAAAAGCACAAGTTCATGGCCATATCATGTCACTTATGATTTGCATGTGATGTTAATCCTTTTATGCACCTTGTTTTGCTTAGGATGACGGTAGCATTATAAGGTGATCCCTCACTTAAATTTCAAGATGAATTGTGTTCTCCCCGAGTGTGCACTGTTGCGAAAGTTCGTCGTGTTGAGACACCATTTGATGATCGGGTGTGATAGACTCTACGTTCACATACAACGGGTGCAAGCCAGTGTTGCACATGCAGAACACTCGGGTTAAACTTGACGAGCCTAGCATGTACAGACATGGCCTCGGAACACAAGAGACCGAAAGGTCGAACGTGAGTCATATAGTAGATACGATCAACATGATGATGTTCACCATTGTAACCACCTCAACTCACGTGATGATCGGACTTGAGTTGGTGAATTTGGATCATCTATCATTCGGATGACCGGAGGGATGTCAATTTGAGTGGGAGTTCTTAAGTAATATGATTAATGGAACTCATTATCATGAACATAGTCAGTAGTGTCCTTGCAAAATTATGTTGTAGATTACTAGCTCACACTGTAGCTCCCTTGATTTTTATATGTTCCTAGATAAATAGAGTTGAAAGATGATGGTAGCAATATTGCGGACTGGCTCCGTGATCTGAGGATTGTCCTCATTGCTGCACAGAAGGCTTATGTCCTTAATGCACCGCTCGGTGCACCAACCCCTCTAGTGTTGTTTGTAGATGTTGTGAACATCTGACAGGCACGTTTTTGATAACTACTTGATAGTTTAGTGCGTCATGCATTATAGCTTAGAATTGAGGCTCTGAAACATTTTGAACGTCATGGAACATATGAGATGTTCTAAGAGCTGAAATTAGGATCTCAGGCTTGTGCCCGTGTTGCGAGATATGAGATCTCCAACAAGATTCTTTGCCTGTAAGATGAAAGAGAATAGCTCAATCGTTGAGCATGTGCTCAAATTGTCTGGGTGCTACAATCGCTTGAATCGAGTGGGAGTTGATCTTCCAGATAAGATAGTGATTGATATAGTTCTCCAAGTCACTGTCACTAAAGATACTAGAACTTGGTGATGAACCATAAAACGCCAGGGATAGAAATAATGATCCCTGAGCTATTTGCGATGTTTGACACCGCGAAGGTAGAAATCGAGAAGGAGCGTCAAAGTGTTGATGGTTAGTTAAAACCACTAGTTTCGAGAAGGGCAAGAGCAAGGAGGGAAACTTCATGGATAGCAAGTCAGTTGCTGCTCCAGTGAAGCAACCCAAAGTTGAACTCAAACCCGAGACTGAGTGCTTCGATTATGAGGAGAGCGGTCGCTGAAGCGGAACAACCCTAGATACTTGGTAGATAAGAAGGCTGGCAAACGTCAACAGAAGTATATTTGATATACGTGTTATTGATGTGTACCTTGCTAGTACTCCTAGTAGCACCTGGGTATTGGATACCGGTTCGGTTGCTAAATGTTAGTAACTCGAAATAAAAGCTACGAAATAAACAGAGAACTAGCTAAGTGTGAGGTGATGATGTGTGTTAGAAATGTTTCCAAGGTTGATGTGATAAACATCGCACGCTCTCTCTACCTTCGAGATTAGTGACGAACCTAAAATAAATGTTATTTGGTGTTTTTTGCGGTGAGCATGAACGTGATTAGATCATGTTCATTGCAACACGGTTATTCATTTAAGTTAGAGAATAATGGTTATTCTATTTACATGAATAATACCTTCAATGGTCATGCACCCAGTAAGAATGGTTTGTTGAAACTTGATCATAGTAATACACATGTTCATAACATTGATGCCAAAAAGATACAAAGTTAATAATAATAGTACCACATACTTGTGGCACTGCCGCTAAATGTCATATTGGTATAAAACGCATGAAGAAACTCCATGCTGATTGATCTTTGGACTCATTTGATTTCGAATCGGTTGAGACATGTGAACCATGCCTCTTGGTGAAGATGACTAAGGACCCCATTTTCTGTTTTGATGAAGCGGGCAAGTGATTTATTGGAAATGATACATGTTGATGTATGCAATCCAATGAGTCTTGTAGCGTGCGGTGGATATCGTTATTTTCTTACCTTCACTGATGATTTGAGTAGATATAGTGTATATTTACTTAATGAAACACAAGTCTGAATCGTTTGAAAGGTTCAAGCAAATTCAGAGTGAAGTTTAAGATCATCGTGACAAGAAGATAAATATGTTTGCGATATGATCGTGGAGGTGAATATCTAAGTTACGAGTTTGGCATACGACTTTAGACAATGTGAAAGTTGTTTCACAACTCACGCCACCTGGAACACCATAGTGTGATGGTGTGTCCGAACGTCATAGTCGTGCTCTATTGGATATGGTGCGTGCTATGATGTCTATTATCGTTTTGTTACTATAATTTTGGGGTTATGCATTAGAGACAACAACATTCACTTTAAATAGGGCACCATCTAAATCCGTTGAGATGACACCATGTGAACTATGGTTTGATAGAAACCTAAGCTGTCATTTCTTAATGTTTGGGGCTGCGACGCTTGTGTGGAAAATGTTTTTTCCTAATGAGCTCAAACCCAAAGCGGACAAATGCATCTTCATAGAATACCCTAAGAACAGTTGGGTGAACCTTCTATCTCAGATCCAAGCATAAAATGTTTGTTGCTAAAACTGGGTCCTTTCTCGAGAAAGGGTTTCTCTTGAAAGAGTTGAGTGGGAGGAGGGTAGAACTTGATGAGGTTGTTGAAACCTATGCTTCAACCAGAAAGTAGCGCAGCACAGAAAGATGTTTCTGTGAAGCCTACGTCAGTTGAAGAGGAAGTTAATGATGATGATCATGAAAGCTTCGGATCAAGTTACTATCGACCTACGAGGAAATTAGAGCTTGATGAGGTTATTGAACCTTTACTTCAACCAGAGAGTAGCGCAACGCAGGAAGTTGTTTCTGTGAAGCCTACGTTAGTTGAAGAGGAAGTTAATGATGATGATCATGAAGCTTTGAATCAAGTCACTGTCAAACCTCATAGGGTGACAAGGATGTATACTACTCCTGAGCGGTACGACAACCCTGTCTTGGAGGTCATGTTGTTGGACAACGATGAACCTACGAACTATGGAGAAGCGATGATGGGCCCGGAAACCAACAAATGGTTAGAGGCCATGAAATCCGAGAAAGGATCCATGTATGAAGACCAAGTATAGACTTTGGTGGACTTGCTTGTTGGACGGTAGGTCGTTAAGTACAAATGGATCTTTAAAATGAAGACATACGCTGATGGTAAGTGTTACCATTTGTAAAGCTCGACTTGTTGCAAAGTAGTTTACGACAAGTTCAAGGAGTTGACTGTGATGAGACTTTCTCACTCGTAGCGATGCTAACGTCTGTTGGAATTATGTTAGCAGTTGCTGCATTTTTCAATTATGAAATCTGGCAGATGGATGCCAAAACATCGTTTCCTTCCTTAAGGAAAGGTTGTATGAGATACAACCAGAGGGTTTTGTCAGTCCTAAGGATGCTAAAAGATGTGCGAGCTTCAGTGATTCTTCTATGAACTGAAGCAAGCATCTCGGAGTTGGAATATACACTTTGATGAGGTGATCAAAGTTTTTGAGTCTATACAAAGTTTACGAGAAACTTGTATTTGCAATAAAGTGAGTGGGAACATTATAGAGTTTCTGATAAGTATATGTGGATGACATATTGCTATTCGGAAATGATGTAGAATTTCTGGAGAGCATAAACGGTTGTTTGAAAAGAGTTTTTCAAAGGAAGACCTGGATAAAGCTACCTAATTGTTGAGCATCAAGATCTATAGAGATAGATCAAGATACTTGATGAGACTTTCAATGAGTACATACCTTGACAAGATTTTGAAAGAGTTCAAAATGGATCAGTCAGAGAAAGAGTTCTCGCCTGATTTGTAAGGTATAAAGTTGAGTAAGACTCAATGCCCAGTGACTGCAGAAGATAGAGAAAATATAAGTGTCATCCCCTATGCTTCAGCCATAGGCTCTATCATGTATGCAATGCTGTGCACATGACCCGATGTCAACCTTGCCATAAGTATGGCCAGAAGGTTTCAAAGTGATCCTGGAATAGAGCATTGGACAGCGGTCAAGATTATCCTTAGTAACTAAAAGACTTGGGAGTTGTTTCTCGATTATGGAGGTGATAAAGAGTTCATCGTAAAGAGTTACGTCGATGCAAGCTTTAACACCAATCCGGATGACTCGAAGTAGCAATCTGGATACGTATAGTGGAGTAGCCATTTGGAATAGTACCAAGTGGAGTGTGGTAGCAGTGTTTACGGTTTGACATAGAAATTTGCAAAGTACACACGGATCTGAATGTCGCAGGTCCGTTGACTATAAGACCTCTCTCACATGCAAAGCATGATCGAGCCCCAGAACTCATTGGGTGTTAGATTCATAACAATGCGAATCACATGGTGATGTGAACTAGATTATTGACTCTAGTGCAAGTGGGAGACTGTTGGAAATATGCCCTAGAGGCAATAATAAATTAGTTATTATCATATTTCCTTGTTCATGATAATCGTTTATTATCCATGCTATAAATTGTATTGATCGGAGACTTAGATGCATGTGTGGATACATAGACAAAACCATGTCCCTAGTATGCCTCTAATGGACTAGCTCGTTGATCAAAGATGGTTAAGGTTTCCTAGCCATGGACATGAGATGTCATTTGATAACGGGATCACATCATTAGGAGAATGATGTGATGGACAAGACCCAAACTACAAACGTAGCATATGATCGTGTCAGTTTATTGCTACTGTTTTCTGCATGTCAAGTATATGTTCCTATGACCATGAGATCATGCAACTCACGGACATCGGAGGAGTGCCTTGTGTGTATCAAACGTCGCAACGTAACTGGGTGACTATAAAGGTGCACTACAGGTATCTCCGAGGGTGTCTGTTGAGTTGGCATGGATCAAGACTTGGATTTGTTACTCCGTGTGACGGAGAAGTATCTCAGGGCCCACTCGATAATACAACATCACAATAAGCCTTGCAAGCAATGTGACTAAGTGTTAGTCACGAGATCTTGTATTACAGAAAGAGTAAAGAGACTTGCCGGTAACGAGTTTGAACTAGGTATGGAGATACCGACGATCGAATCTCGGGCAAGTAACATACCGAAGAACAAAGGGAACGTTATACGGGATTAACTGAATCCCTGACATAGAGGTTCGACCGATAAAGATCTTCGTAGAATATGTAGGAACCAATGTGGACATCTAGGTCCCGCCATTGGTTATTGAGCGTAGAGGTGTCTCGGTCATGTCTACATAATTATCGAACCTGCAGGGTCTGCACACTTAAGGTTTGGTGACGTTTCGGTAGTATAGAGTTGTGTATGGTGGTGACCGAAGGTTGTTTGGAGTCCCGGATGAGATCCCGGACGTCACGAGGAGCTCTGGAATGGTCCGGAGGTAAAGATTCATATATAGGAAGTCCCATTTTGGTCGCCGAAAAAGTTTTGGGCTCATCGGTAGTGTACCGGGAGTGCCGGTAGTGTACCGGGAGACCTCCGGGAGGGGTATTTCGACCCAAGAGGCTTCATGGGCTGTGGGAAAGTATTAACCAGCCCTTAGTGGGCTGGTGGAACCTCCACATAAACCCCATGTGGCTGGAAGAAAGAAACCCAAAGGAAAAAGGTGGAAAAAAGGCAAAAAGGAAGAGTCCTAGTCCTACTAGGAGTGGAGGAGGAGAGTCCTCCTCCACCTCCCACTTTGGTCGACCCAAGGGCTGGATTTTTGGCAGCCAAAACTCCTCCTCCTATCCTCCTATATATACTAGAGGATTTTAGGGTTTTGGCACAGAATTTTCAGCCACATGCAAACCCTAATCTCTAGAGCATAGTTTCTCCTCTAGATCGGTTTTATGCAGTGCTTAGGCGAAGCCCTGCCGGAATTGCTCCACCACCATCGCCGGAGCGCCATTAGGCTGCTGGAGAACTCTTCTTTCTCTCCACTCCTTCTTGCTGGATCAAGACGGTGGGTATCGTCATCAAGCTGTACGTGTGCTGAACGCGGAGGTGCCGTCCGTTCGGCGCTAGATTGAAAGGACCATGATCAAGATCGCGAGACGGATCGTGATGAGTTCGCGGGACGGATCGTGATGAGATCGCGGGACGGATCATGATTGGATCGCGGGACGGATCGTGATGTGATCGCGGGACGCTCGGCGATTTGGATCGCGAAGACGTTCGACTACACTAACCGCGTTTCTTAACGCTTCCCACTTAGCGATCTACAAGGGTACGTAGATCCACTCTCCCTCTCATAGATGCTCATCACCATGGATAGATCTTCGTGTGCGTAGGAAATTTTTTGTTTCCCATGCAACGTTCCCCAACACGATCGAATGATGAAATTTTTTTGGGCACATCTTGACAAAGTCGTTGAGAGACACACTATCAACACGATCATTACGGGGAGCGCGCACGGTGTTCTGCTCAATTCTTTCCAGTAGCATGTCGGTCTCCCTTTTATTCCGTTTAGCTTCTAGCATCACTTCCGCCAGGGAAGGCGCATGTGGCAGGTTCTCTTGCCTTGGCTGGCTTCCCTCGCCATGCTCGGTGGCAGGCACGGGGTTATTCCTAGTTGCTGCCACCATCTTGGGAAAACAAACCCACAGCTTAGACATCAAGGACAACAACCCTAAGGAAGAAGATAGGAAAGGTACTGGACAACATGGCATGCAGGGGTAAAACCCAATTAACATGGTAACAACAACTGCCATATAACACCATGATTCATACACACCATGACATAGTTCAGTACAAGCCCAAGCTGGAATACAACCTACGGAGAGATGACACAACTCATCGGAGGCATTACAAGCTTCCTATACATTATCTATCTACACCTCCGGAACTCAACTCTCAACCTTGTCATATCCCACAAGACACGCACGACTGTGGTAACACAACTGCTAACATACTAGTACTAACATCCATGCACTCAAGCATCGCCATAGAATGCCTCATACAGGTTACCCCCATGACCTAGGAGCTGAACCTGAGGATCTAGAAACACTCTAGCCTGTGATCCCTGGAAAACATAAGGACACGGATGTGGCCTTGGTCCCCTTGCTGGTGGCAACAGCGGTCCTCAAAGAGGTGTGATGCCTCCAACATCAGGCCAGTCTACGTGTGCTGGCAGATGAGTCCGTGATGGGTTCAACATCTCCAAATCTCCATAGCCTGTCTGCACGACAGGTGCTAACTGCGTCAAAGCTATCCAAAGACGCGCACGTGTAGCATAAAGCTCCATGCGAAGGGCACGTGCATCTCGATCCTTGTTCTCCAACATATGACCAGTCACCTACAGCCTAGGGTCCTCATGGGAATGATCATAATAGGTTGCGCTAAGATAGCTATCCTCTCCTCCCTGAGAAGTAGGAACATAGCAGAACTCTGTGTTCTGAAGCAGACCATGGTGAAACCTCATGATAGTCAACATGGTGTAAGCGGCCTCCTGAACTGCCATATCTATGGTGACACCTAATCCATAGGTCCAGTGAAGCGGCTCTGCAGCTCCAAGATAGGATGGATATATCCTAACTATACACAGGAACTGACTCTGGTTGAAGTCCCGATACTGCTCTTCCACTATGTACTCCGGGTACCAGCGATATCCAACCTCCATCATGACTCTAACCAACATGGCCGTGTGACCCGGTACATCGATGCACCTGGTCAAACGGACCACCTGACAGGAAGGATGAGGGGGCATCTGAAACAGAGAATGATGCAAAGACATTAGAGATTCTAGCAGAAATCGGACAGCATAACGACTGTAATTGCTCAAAAAGGATTTTGAGACAACTGCAAAAGATTGGAAATGCATAACCACTGGACTATCTAGACTCAAATCTCTTCTCCATCTCTTTGTCAAACCAACAATACTCAAGTACTGACATACACTTGCAGTCAGGCTAGCTAGGGGTCCATGGTTAGTAACTCGTCATCCTAAGCATTTGAGAATAAGCCTAGTTCTTATCCCCATAGAATAGATGAGAATGACTCAACATAGAATAACTTGGGAAAAGGAGTAAAAAGAGCCTTACGTTCCCTTCCACAATCAATTCCCCTACTTTACTATAGTGTTTCTAGACTCAACTTCGACCGGTTTGGCTTGGTAGTCCTACAGTTAATCAGGCTCTGATACCAACGCTATCGGGACCTCGATCCTAAGTCATATGAATCCAGGTTGTAACATATCACACCACTTTGCGACCTCACGCACGGTACGCTCCATGGCTACAACCTTACCTTAGCCGGGACCGTTTGTGTCTTTTGGCTCACGTATGTGAACATGTCGTTGGCAATCAAACGACAGAGAACCCGGGCTGACATGACTAGTCATAGAACCCAAGTGGTACATCTGTACGGAAACAGGCGTACGTAACCCAGCAATGCAGGTGTCGATCTCAAGCGTGTGTAGACGAGTCATAGCAAGCTACAAGGACTCCATTACGCCGTGTGACATAAATGCCAACACTGCACGTAGACGAGTCGTAGCAGGCTACAGGGACTCCATTACACTGCGAGACATTTCCCCGAAGGGACAGACACATCAACAAAGAAGGATACATGCCAGTCAACCAATGTGTCCGGAGCAGTAGCAAGCTACCAAGGCTCGATGGAAGCACAAAGGGGAAGTTCCCCGTAAACAGTACTACTAAAAGCACATGACTAGGTGTCGGATCCCATACATACCGTTGCACGTCACACGTACGCACAGCATGCCCGATATGCATAGATATAACTATGGCATCACAACATAACCATACATTAACACAACTTTTATTTAAGAGACTCGGAAGAGTCTTGCATAATATGTTCTTACAGGAAGGGGTCACATGACCCAACACTCAAGTCATACAAACATTTCATACAAGCTAGTGGAAACTTAAAGCTGTTTGGGTACAGACAGTGAAAGATAAAAGGGGCACACGGCTTGACTAAACACACAGCCCACCACACGGGCAAGATCGCAGCTGGGACACCAGCTACTCGGCATCATCGACGTCTAGAAAGGAACCACCTGAGGGTTCCTGGGTTTCGTCTGCAACATTTATTAAGCAAACATGAGTACAAATGTACTCAGCAAGTCTTCAAATTAGACCTAATCTGTTATGCTCATGTATCAGCAAGAGAGGATGGTGGAGTTTATGCAGCAAGCCAGCTTTGACTCATGGCTAACCTACACTAATCAATTTTTAACTCTTTGTTAACATTTTAGTTATCGCACACGAGTCCACTAACTCCACAACAATACACCACCATGGATTGACTTCCGTATCCTACGAGAGTGCCATCCACGGTACTCACACTTGTCTTGATATTTTTATGAGTATCCATTTGATTATCTATGAACAGTATAAGATCTCCAAGTAGTCCATATCCGAGGACGCGACTATTCGAATAGTTTCAAACCCTGTAGGGGTGTACTTCTTCACACACGCTCTCGCCACTTATCGCTGTGTGCTCATAAAACCATGCACCTCGGCAACCTTCAAGCGGAAGCCCAGCGAGGGAGTCGGCCACGACCATCAATCACATAAGACCTCTAGTCCAGGCTATCGCCTATTTGAGACTGAACCCGCACGGAAGTCCGGCCAAAGTTTCCGCTACGGCCCCAAATGATGTGCGCAGGGTTCCCAAGCCCACCATTCGGGTGACCTTTGGTACACCGTGCCACTGCGTACCGCGTCGTAACCCACCCCTAGGGTCAGCGCTACGCACGGCCTCCAGCATGCTATAAACACCAGAAACTACTTGCAATACCTGGACCAAGGACTAAGCAAATGATAAGTCAAGAGGGTCAATTAAGTATCCTAACGTGTGGTAGTATCTAGTCTTGGATCACAAACACGGAACTCAATTCCTATGAACGGTCCTGATGAGACAACCCGCTATGTAATCCTACATAGCCTCTCATCGCTACTTTTTACCAAATCGAGTTCATCTTGATCATATCACATTAGTACAACATTGTTTCACTCCAGTTCATCACCCATGAAACAGACCTGACAATACTCTAAGGATAGCAAGCAAAGTAGGCAGGGTAAGCTAAGCACATCATGGCACAAGCATCTACCAGGTATGTTAGGTTGCAAGGTTTAGCTATTTACTGTGACAAGGTCAAGTCATGCAGAAGAATAGGATCATGTACCGTGTATGACTGACATGTGATCAATGTCCTAATGCATTAAACGAGAGTAGGAGCGAGAGAGTAGGTTATTATCGAAATTATCAAAGGGGGGTTGCTTGCCTTGCTGAGAAGCGGAGGGGTTCTCTCCTTCGTCGGGATACTCAGGGGTATCCTCCGAAGTAGGGCCTACCGCAATGCAGATAAACAATACTTAATACACACAAGTGCAACAATATGATGGATGATCATGGCATGGTAGCATGTATGGATGAGCTAATGCAGCTAGTGATCAAGTTAATTTGAAATGAGTTTGAATATAGGTTCAAAGTTGTTCTTCATCTCAAATTCCATATATTGGCCTATTGGTAAATGTCAATGTTTACCTATATAGGTTTCTCTAACATGCATGATAATAGCACCATTGGATTCATTGGGATTTTCTGATCAATTTTCATATATAAATTATTTTGATCTGATTTACAGATTAATTTATATGAATTTTCAAAGTTTTAAACAATTTCTGGAATTATTTTTAAACTGAAAAATGGGTTAATGGCGTGAGCCTGACGTCACCATGACGTCAGCTAGTCGGCTGACCACGCCAGAGTCAAACCTGACATGTGGGGTCCACATGTTTGTGACTCATTCACTTAACTGAATAATTAAAACTAATCCTAGTTAATTAACAACGCTGGGCCCACTGGTCAGTGACTAATTAGGTTAATTAATTTAGTTAATTAAGTTTGTTAACCAACTTTGATTAACAGGACCCGGCCCCACCTGCCAGTGACCCAGGGGTCAAACCGTTGGTGGTCAAACTGGTTGACTCGCCGGCGTTGAGCCGTTGGCGACGTTAGGGACGGCGGAGGGGGTCGGAAACCTTCCTCCGGCGACCAAATGGATGGCAGAGGGCACCGATCTGCTCGGCCTGCTCGCGCACTTCGAACCCGACACGTCCCAGGGGCTGGGGTGGTCGGAATCGGCACCGGCGATGAGCATGGCGGCTACCGAAGCTCGGGCGAGCACGGGCTCGTCGAGCCAGAGCTCAAACGAGGCATCTAAGGCCTCCCAGGGCTGCTTGGGACCATCCTGAGCACGACCGCGTGCTCAGATACAAGCTTGGGCCGCTACAACGGCGGCCAAGACCTCACCGGCGGCGAGGAGCTTTTGGGCTCGAAGGAATCCGATGCTAGAGAGCTCAGACGAGGGGAAAAGAAGGGGGAAAGGATCAGAAGCTCACGGCGGTTGCAGGGACGTCGAGAGCGGGCTCGGGGAGGCACCGATGAGCTCGAATCGTCGGAGAAGAGCTTCAGCGGCCGGCGGGGAGGAAACGGCGACAGGGCGCCATGGAAGGCTCCCGGCATCTCCTAGCTTCTCGGGGAGGACGAGGGAGCCGCGGCGGTTCTCGGGGACTAACTAGCGAGGCGAGGGGGCGGCTAACGCGATGGCGGCGAGCTCGAGCAGAGCTCGACTATGGCGGAGCAGAGGGGGGAGAGAGCGAGCGACGGGCGAGAGAGAGAGAGAGAGAGCAATGGGGACGGCTCTGGGGAGCTTATCCCCGTCGCGCTCGCGAGGGGGAAGCAGGCAGGCAGCTGCCGGCGTGGAGGCACGGCAGCGTGAGGATGCCGGCCACGCGCCCGTCCTCCTGGCCGCTAGGAGGACGACGACCTTCTGGGCCAGGTGGGCCGGCCTCGCCTGGCTTCTTTCTCCCTTTTCTTTTATTTTTCTCTTTGTTTTCTATTTCTGACATTTGTTTTAATTCCTTTTCAGGTACGAAAGACTTTATAAAATATCCCAATTATTTTATATATTGAAGTTTGAATATTTCAAACTTATCTAAAAAGTTTCAGGATATTTTGAAAACAAAAATAATGATAATGCTTTATTTATCACTTTCATGGGCTTTCTCAATTATTTTTGAATTACTTTAAACATTCAAATAATTAAAATGTCCCCTGGTATAATCTTGTTCAAATTTATCAGACATGGGGAACATTTTTAAAGGGCATTTTGGATTTGTTGAAATTTCACCAACTTTGAATTGTTTTGATTCAATGTGAGCTTGGGGTTTCTTTTTCTCCCCATTTCATGTTGATGCAAAATTGAAACATGATGCAAGCACATGCTATCCTATGACACCTAGCTAGGGATGTGACACTTCATGTGTTTGTCACACCAACCAATACTCGAATACAAGGATCACTGCAAACAAGCTAGCTAGAAGTCCATGGTTAGTAACTCGTCATCCTAAGCAATAGATGAGAAGCCTAGTTCTTAACCCCGTAGAAAAGGTGAGGATGACTCAGAGTAGAATAACTTGGGAAGAGGAGTAAAAGAGCCTTACGTTCCCTTCCACAATCAATTCCCCTACTTTTCTATAGTGTTTCTAGACTCAACTTCGACCGGTTTGGTTTGGTAGTCCTACAGTCAGTCAGGCTCTGATACCAACATTTTCGGGACCCCGATCCTAAGTCATATGAATCCAGACTGTAACATATCACATTACTTTGCGGCCTCACGCACGGTAAGCTCCACGATTGCAGCCGTTTGCGTCTTTTGGCTCACGTATGTGAACATGTCACTGGCAATCAAACAACAGAGAACCCGGGCCGACATGACTAGTCATAGAACCCAAGTGGTACATCCGTACGGAAACATGCATATGTAAACCAACAATGCAGGTGTCAAACTCAAGCATGTGTAGACGAGTCATAGCAAGCTACAAGGACTCCATTATGCTGCGTGACATAGATGCCAACACTGCACATAGATAGGTCGTAGCAGGCTACATGGACTCCATTACACCGTGAGACATTTCCCCGAAGGGACAGACACAGCAGCTGAGAAGGATACATGCCGGTCAACCAATTTGTCCGGAGCAGTAGCAAGCTACCAGGGCTCGATGGAAGCACAAAGGGGCAGTTTCCTGTAAGGAGTACTACTAAAAGCACATGACTAGGTGTCGGATCCCATACATACCGTTGCACGTCACACGTACGCACAACATGCCCGATATGCATAGATACAACTATGGCATCACAACATAACTACATTAACACAACTTTTATTTATGAGACTCAGATGATTCTCACATAATATGTTGTTACACATAGGGGTCACATGACCCAACACTCAAGTCATACAAACATGTTCATACAAGCCAGCAGAAACTTAAAGTTGTCTGAGTACAGACAGTGGAAAGGGTAAAAAGGCACATGGCCAGACTATTCTACAACCCGCAATAGGGCATGGGTCGCAGTTGGGACACCAGCTACTCGGCATCGTCAACGTCTAGAACGAACCCACCTGATGGGTCCTAGGCCTCGTTTGCAACATTTATTAAGCAAACATGAGTACAAATGTACTCAACAAGTCTTTAAAGCTTACCTAGTCTATTCATGCTTATGTATCAACAAGGGAACTGGTGGAGTTTATGCAGCAATGCCAGCTTTGACTCATGGCTAACCTATAGTACTCAATTTTAACTCTTTGTTCGTTTTAGATATCACACACGAGTCCACTAACTCCACATCAATACACTACATTGGATTCACTTCCGTCTCCTACGAGAGTGCCATCCACGGTACTCACACTTGTCTTGATATTTTTATGAGTATCCATTTGATTATCTATGAACAACATCAGTTCTCCAAGTAGTCCATATCCGAAGACGTGGCTATTCAAATAGTTTCATACCCTGCAGGGGTGTACTTCTTCACACACGCTCTCGCCACTTATCGTTGTGTGCTCATAAAACCATGCACCTCAAAAACCTTCAAGCGGAAGCCCAGCGAGGGAGTCGGCCACGACCGTTAAACACATAAGACCTCTAGTCCAGGCTATCGCCTATTTGAGACTGAACCCACACGGAAGTCTGGCCAAAGTTTCCGCTATGGCCCCAAATGATGTGCGCACGGTTCCCAAGCCCACCATTCGGGTGACCCTTGGTACACCATGCCACTGCCTACCGCGTCGTCGCCCACCCCGAGGGTCAGCGCTACGCACGGCCTCCAGCAAACTATAAACACCAGAAACTACTTGCAACTCCTAGACCAAGGACTAAGCGAATGATAAGTCGAGCGGGGTCATATTTTAGGGCCCAGCATGTGGTAGTAGCTAGTCTTGGATCACAAACACGGAACTCAGTCCCTAAGAACGGTCCTAATGAGACAACCCGCTATGTACTCCTACATAGCCCCTCATCCCTACCTTTTACCAAATCGAGTTCATCTTAATCATATCACATCGGAACAATATTGTTTCACTCCAGTTCATCTCCCAGATGAAACATACCTGACAAAAATGTAAGCATAGCAAGCATAGCAGGCAAGTAAGCTAAGCACATCACGGCACAAGCATCTACCAGGTATGCTAGGTTGCAAGGTTTAGCTATTTATTATGACAATGACAGGTCATGCAAAGGAATAGGTTCATCTACCGTGTATGACTGACATGTGATCGTTTGTCCTAATGCATTAAACAAGAGTAGGAGTGAGAGAGTGGGCTGTTATCAGAATGATCAAAGGGGTTGCTTGCCTTGTTGGGAAGTGGAGGGGTTCTCTCCTTCGTCGGGATACTCGGGGGTATCCTCAGAAGTAGGGCCTACCGCAATGCAGATAAAAAACAATCATTCAATCAATACACGCAAGTGCAACAACATGATGCATGATCATGGCATGGTAGCATGTATGGATGAGCTAATGCAACTGTTGTCCAAGTTCATTTGAGGTGAGTTTGAATATAGGTTCAAAGTCTTCTCCATTTTATTTTCCATATGTCAACCTATTAGTATTTTGTCAATGTTCACCTACATAGGTTGCTCTAACATGCATGATAATGGCACCATTGGATTCATTGGATTTTTCTGATCGATTTCCATATAAATTATTTTCATCTGATTTATAGATTAATTTATATGAATTTTTGAAGTTTTAAACATTTTCTGGAATTATTTTAAAACTATAAAATGAATTAGGACGTCACCCTGACGTCACTACGACGTCGGCAGGTCGGCTGACTAGCCCAGTTCAAACTTGACGTGCGGGGCCCGCACATCAGTGACACAGGCCTAATCCCCGTGCTGACCAGGGTTTGACCCGCAGCTGGGGCCCACTGGTCAATGGCTGGGGGCTAATTAGCAGGGGGATTAGCCCTTGATGGCCAGCCACGTCAGAGCCCACCGGAGCGGGGCCGGCGGCGACCAACAGCACGACGGCGACTCACCGAACTTGCACATCTGGCGGCCATTTGCCACGCGGAGGGCACCGGGAGGTAGCCCGCCCCCGCGCGCATCCAAAGCTGCGGTAGAGGGGGCTCGGGGGCCACCGGAGCTACGGCTGGCGATGAGCCGAGCGGCGGCGGATTTCGGGCAGCTTGGGCGGGGCGTCCATAGCGAGGGGCAGGCCACTATAGGAGGGGGAAACGAAGCAGGGGCTCACGGTGGGGTTGCTGGGGAGGACGGCGAGCTCGGGGACGCGCAGAGGGCCGCGAATCACCGGAGACGAGCTTCGGTGGCCGGCGGGGAAGAAACGGCGACGACGCGTCATGGAGGGCTCCCGGCATCGTCTAGCTTCACGGGGAGGATGAGGGGGGACACGGCGGAGGCTTTGGCGAGCTCAGGAGGGTGCGGGGGTGGCTGGAACTATGGCGGCATGGCGGCAATGAGCTCAGTCATGGTGGCAGAGAGGGGAGAGAACGAGAGAGAGAGAGCGCTGGAGGGAGAGAGGGAGAGGAGAAAGAGGCCACGGCGAGGAGGACCTCGCGCTGGCGCTCTCCGAGGCCTCCAGGCCAGCAACCAGGCAGGGAGGAGCTGGCCTGGCGCGTGCTCGCGCGCGGCGAGCGCGTGCCCCTCTCCTCCTGGCGAGAGGACAGGGATGACTGACGTGGGCGAGTTGGGCCAGCTTCCCCTGGGCCTTTTCCTCTTTTTTTCTATTTACATTTCTGTTTTATAAATCTTACATTTGTTTTATTTCTTTTTTAGGTAAAAATGCTATTATAAAATATCCCAATTATTTTATATAATTAAGTTTGAATATTTCAAACTGCTATAAAAAGTTTCAGGATATTTTGAAATCTAAAATAATGATAATGCTTTATTTGGCATTTTCAGTAGCTTTATCATTTATTTTTAAATTGCTGTAATTGTTCAAATATTTAAAATGGCCCTGATATATTCATGCCCATATTTATCAGACATAGGGAACATTTTGTATGGGCATTTTGAATTTTGTTGAGTTTTCACAATCTTTAAATTAATTTGATTCAAATGTGAGCTTGTGGTTTCTTTTAATCCCCATTTCATGTTGATGCAAAATTGAAACATGATGCACACACATGCTGTCCTATGACATCTAGCTAGGGATGTGACACCCGTTCGTTGGGATTGTGGGAGGAATATCCTTCCTTGGTTGCCTGCCAAATAAAGTCTTCTTGCTCTCCTTTGTACAGGTCGGCAAGTGCGGCGGCTAACGCCGTCGGATCGACAGGTCCTTGTTTTCGGGAGCGCGTGGTGTCGCATGTCCCGTTGTATTGCCATAAGGGGTGTACCCTCTGTTGGAGGGCTTGCACACCTCAGGAGATGGTGGCGACAATGACGTCAATCATGGTCAGCCGATGGTGGGCGAGCATCCACACCTGCATGGTGAGGCACTGCACTTCAGCGCTTTCTTCCTAGGATGAGATCCTAGATCGCGAGTTGTACCTCTTCTTTGGGAGGATGTCGGACTATTCGGGAAGACCTGTCTGAGTTGGCTCGAACAGGGGAACATCTTCGATGTAAAACCATTCCGAAGTCCACACTTCGCATTTCTTCGGCCTGCCCACCGGATACCCCATCCCACTATGCGGCACACTTTGGCTACGCTGACCTCCAAAATTACCTTGTCCCGAGTTCGGGGGATGAGCCAAAAGTATTTCCTCCACAAATAGAAATGTGCCTCGCACCCTAAGAACATCTCACAGAGAGCGACGAAGCCCAAGATGTGTAATATTGACTCTGGAGTGAGGTGGTGGAGTTGGATCCCGTAGAACTCCAGCAACCCCCTTAGGAATGGATGGATTGGAAACCCGAGGCCCTGGAGGAGGAAGGGGACAAAGCATACCCAAGCAGACCTGTGCGAGCCATCGACAGATATGACAAAGGAAGAAATCCCTGGGTCTCTGTGGGGACCTCGACTCATAAGTCGTGATCACCGAGTGTACATGCATAGTGATCCCAGAGATCAATGCTCACTGAACACACAAAAACTGAATAACAAGAGTCTTACATCCATTACATACCGGTTTACTCAAATATGGCCTTCATGGCCAAGTATTCATATGATTGCAGCGGTAATCTTCAATGATAGCGTGAACCCATGGCATCTGCCTTAACCCTACAGGCATTCTGACTGGGAAGTGTCCTAGCTCGCACGTACGTCACCATGGTAATCTTGATCATAACCCAATCTTTCATGCCTGGCCAATAAAATAACCAGTGGAAAGCCAATGAGTACTTTGAATGTACTCGCAAGCAACCCATGTTTGGAACAAGGCAATAACAATGTATGATGTAGCACTAATAGGTAAGTTTTGCAGAAAGCTAGTTTTGAGTGCAATGACATGATCAAGTAACTTAAGTGAGCATGCATCAACCATAGACATGTGTTCATAAGAACACGTCATAGTCATCATCATAAGCAGGGGGTTGGACAACTCATATTCAACCATCACTCCAAGTCCTTAGACTTGTCTCATGTACCGTCTGCACATCTCATGTTCAATCATCATGCCAAGTTATCCAACTCGACTCAAGTATCATCCTTGTCACCACACACACACGCACACACACACCAAGTTTTGAGGAAACATCTGGACGTAGCACAAGAGCGGTCATCCAACTGTCCTTGACCGTGGACATGGCTATTCGAATAGTTTTACACTCTGTAGAGGTTGCACACTTTAACCACAAGACTCAGGGAACTTCCGTGTCATCCACGACTCGCGGTACTTCACATACCCGAGGTAAGCACCCGAACAATGCTTTTCCCCTAGCGATACTAAACAAAGAGTCCTCTCGATTGGTACCCATCCCTCACAATGTACATCACACGAGCCTCGCTCCAAATCGTACCATCCATGTGGGGACCAACGATGTGCCCGGTGCCTGTAAAGGCAGTGCATGATCGTCCATTCTGGTATGCCCCCGTATTGAGAGTGACCATGCCACTCCCGCCACTAGTAACGCGGGCTCTATGCTAGTACCCACCAAGGTAATCAACAAAGCCCCTTCCCATATAGGGTTAGAGTGGTTGTACATCTAAGGTTGGAATAACGGTCGCAGCTTACACCAATCTGTTTTTCGAAAACCACACACACTCACTTGCTCTGGTGCACCACTTATTTATCCAGTGGTAACACAACTCAACATAATCTCCCTCAGGCATTAGTGGCACCCGACGGGTTTTTTGAAAAGTCCTTGAAACCATTTTGTTCCCGTCACCATGCATATGCCCATCCCACTTGTGTAGCACTACTAGCAACCTAACTACTCCTACCCGCACAACCCTCATAAGGAGATAGGGTCATGCATGATGCAAGTGTCAATGATAAAAGTATCGGAGGCAACCCACCGAAGGGGAAACACCACTTCATGATCAATTACCGGAACAACAAGTGCTATATGTCATGCATGAAAAAGTTTCTTAACATGGTCTAAGGGCTGCTTGCCTGGCTTATCCAAGTCTTCGAGGTCTTCACATGCTTGTCCTCCACTCCGAGCACTTCATCTACTTCGTCAACTATCGCCGGAAACAACCGCAATAAGCAACACAACAAGCAGAAAATAAAAGTGCTATATAAATAGGAGTTTTATTATTCTAGGACTCCTCTGGTCATGAGAAAAATAACCAAGGAGGTTTGTGGTAGTTGTGGGTCATGGAGGAGTTTTGAATGGTGGTAATGAAGGAATCGATGATTCTATAAGATGCCCATAGAAAAATATTTTTGTAAAAGGAGCGGATGATCCCAACAAATAGGGCCTAATTTTAGAAACACCTAAGAAGTGGTTTCACTGGGTTTGGAGTTGATATGATTTTCCTAGGATTTTCCGAGTATGTGATAATAGAAAAAGGGGCTATTTATTTGGTATAATAGAATATTGCATAGGAAAAAATGTTGATTATAGCTAGAAAGATTTTTAAGTTTCTGGAAATTTGAAACACTCCAATTGGAGTTGGTATGAAGGTTCTAGGATTTTTGTCAAAGGGGGACATGAATAGTTCAAATTTGAATTTAAATTTGAACAGTAGAGAGAAGTTTGTGGGAAAAATATGTAGGGTATATTTTTGGATAGAGGAATATTTTAGGAACCTCTAGGATTTTGAATCACCAGATTTGCAGTTAAAATGAATTTAATATCTATTTTTGAACTCCCTGGAAAAAGAAAAGGAAGGGAAAAAGGTTTATCGAAAGAAAGGGGCTAAACTGCGCACCTGGGCGAGGGATAGCCACTGGGCCGGCCCAGAAGCATAGTCGGGCGAAGCAGCGGCGACGTCATAGGCGTCTTTCGCGAATACGCCTTCGTCCGCGGAAAACGGCTCTTATGGAAGCCATCTCCATTTACACTGATAACGGGGCCGCCTAGTTGCCGCATCGGCTGACGGGTGGGTCCAGGGGAGGACGGGCCCACTGGCAGGTTCGTCGTTCTACTCCCATGCCCTTACGCATGGCCGCGGAGAGGGGCGAACCTCGACGGCGATTGTTGACGACTCCATCCACTGATCGAGTTGCCCGGCCTACCGGCGTGCTCAGGGGGCCGAGGCAACCGTCCTCATGCCATTCATGGTCGCCGAGGGGCTCTGAGCTGAGCAGGGCATTGGTCGTGGTGGAGACCGGTGGCAGTCATGGTGGATCCGACGAATCCGACACGGGGGAAAGGATTTGAAATGGGGGGTCAGGCCCCTAAGGTCTTGGGGTATCTAAGGGAGGAGAAAAGGAGGTTGAATGCTCTGTGCCGTCCGGATGGCAGCGGCCCGCAGCAGTGGTGCTCCGACTCGGATTGAGCATGCAGAGCGGGGGAATGGAGAGGGGTGACTAGGGGTTCAATTGGGAGAGAGAGGAACTGAGAGAAGAGCTAAGAGGAGCTAGGGGTGGCTTTAAATAGCCTGGGGGCAAGCTCACCGCGGACCAAGGTCCGGCAGGTCGTGGCTGTCCATAGCATGCTCCGGGGGTCTTTGTCCTATGTCAAAGGCTCTCGGGGGCTTGGTCTTGGTCCAGGGAAGGAAAGAGGGGGAGCGGGGAAGCGCAGATGCCTCACGCATGCGGGGCTGACCATTGGCCGAGCTGACCGTCTTCGGCACGCGCAAGAGGAGGAGAGAGTGGAGAGGGCCGACCAGCTGCTGTGACGAGGACATCGAGGCGACCTCGAGGGACATGACCACGGCGCCCAAGGCTGTCGGGGGCATCCATTGGGCGGCAGCTATAGTGCGGGTGCGCACTATAGCGCGCTCTGGAGCACCCCTTTGACATGCCAGTGCATGTCATCTGCCTCCAGGGCGTGCCCTAGCATGTCCACTAGCGTCTAGGGGAATCTAGGAGGGTAAAAGAAAGTGTAAAATGCATTGGATGCTGCCTGGGTTCCTTGGCTGAGAAGAGAAGCTGAGAAAGAGAGGAGAAATTGCTGTCCATAGGGGTAAAAGGAGAGTTTTACCATGCCAATCATTGAGCTATGGCCATGCCAAGTTTACTACAGGTGAAGCAGAACTACTAAGGGCTTTGATAAAATTTTGAGCTCAAGGGAAAGAGTAAAAGTGGTCAAAATAGGGAATCCTAGAATACACCACAAGGTGTTTGATGGAGTTTTGGGCAAGAAAAAGGCCTCCACTTGTTGTGGGTTTTAACAAGATAAAATTATGGGTAAAAATAGGAGTGATCACAAGTTTTGAGCTCATTTGAGAAAAGTTGGCAATGCAAATGTTGTAAACCCTAGAAATGGCCAGAAATGCATTTGCTTAGATCTAGCCATGCAAATCCATTCCCCTTGATGCGCCACTCGATGTGGTGACATATTTTAGGGACTGTAACATGCACAAAAATTTTGGGGCCCAATGGGGAAACTTAGCAATGTAATATTACCAAATTCTTGAAATCAACAGAAAGGGGTTTGGGGTGATTTGGACAAGTGAACATGTTCTGCTTGATGCACCACTTGCTGTGGATGCATTATTGGAGTACTATATCATGTCCACAAAGTTTGAGCTCAACACGAGGAAGTTGGCAATGTAGAGTTGCTCAAATTTGAACCTAGACAAAGAGGGTTTTGGGATATTTTGTGAATAAAGACAATTGGTATTGAGTTGAAACTTAGCACAATGACCACATATACCATATGTGACATGCTAGAATTTTCTAGGATTTAATTGAGAATATTTATTATAGAAATATTTCAAGACCTTGAAATAGGCAGAAATGATTTTGAAGGGTTTTGTCCAATACTTTGAACATGACCATGTGTTGAGACTCTTATATATGGACAATATATGTCCACTGAGTCTTCCTAAATTTTCTCAAATATTTTTAAAGCATTAAAATAATTTTTCCCTATCAAAGAACATTTCTGGCCTTAAGAAAAAGCCTTTAAATAAAATAGTAAAATAATTTTTAAAATTAATATTTGATGGTTTTGGGAAGTTATATATATAGTGGGTTTCAAATAAAGCATTTGGGGAAAAAGGATCCACCCAATTTGTTGACTTGCAGTACAAATCTCAAATCAGGGGGGTTTGCAAACCTAATTTGAATAAAACCTTTTTGGCCAAAATAATATTTTGTAAAAATATAAGTAAGTCCTATTCACATGGCATGATCATTGTACAAGAGTGGGGATCAAGGAAAAGAGTTTTGAGAGTAGGAGGGATTTTATGAATATAGAGCACTAGCAAGCAATCAGACAATCAGCAATCAGGTCAAGCATAACAAGCACACAAAAGTTTTAATTGGCCCTGATTTTTGAGCCATGATATCTTAGTCATGAGGCAAATCACAGGGTGTGACAGTCTCCAAGTTGCGGAGCCGTAGGAGGGTGACAGAACAGCTAGTCCAGTCTCCTCGGCGTGTGTCGTAGGGGCGTGTGGAGGAGTTGGGGGCGTTAGCCATGTTTTGTGTGGAGCTTCCGCTGGGAGTTTCTTTCGATGAAGAGGAAAAGAATGTGGTCCGAGCCACGATTTTGTGTAGTTAAATGGGCGGTGCCTCTGTTACGGAGGGGTTGGATTGTAAAAAACATGGACCACTCGCCTCCCCACGACACGAGAAAATCGAGGAACATGTGCAGTTATTATAATGAACCTGCGCCTGCGACGCTTGGGATTTTACCGAAGACTGGTCGGTTGCCGAACAGAGAGGGAGTCACCTCACAAGCCGAAGATGACGACATGAGGAGATTTACCGTATATATATATATATATATTGGCGTTGAAGGCTAGTCCGGGGGCTACTGAGGGAGTCCAGGATTAGGGGGTACTCGGATGGCCAACCTATTGTTTGTGGGCCGGACTATACGGGCCACAAGATGAGCATCGAATGATTAGAGGATCACCGACGCTAGATGGAAGTTTCAAGGAGCCATGACGTACTCTCCAAGTTATTAGTCATAGTTATGCATGTTTATCTCTTCGGCATGTAATCGGCCATGTGTAGGCATCCTCGACATCTATATAAGCCGAGGGATTTAGGGTATAGAGGACAACTAATCTAGGGTTAGCTATACAATCTCGAGGTAGATCAACTTTGTAACCCCCATATCATCAATACAATCAAGTAGGACGTTGGGTATTACCTCCATAGGAGGGCCCGAACCTGGGTAAATCTGTGTCCCCTTCATCTACTATTACCGTCGATTCTAGTCTCACAGTTTGGGACCCCTACCCGAGATCTGCCGGTTTTGACACCGACAGCAGCTGAGGCCGAGCTGTCTTTCCTCTACAAGCAGGTTGAGGGTGTCATTTCTCTCGCGGAGAAGGCCTTGGACAAGGCAAACTGCGCCCCGAGGCTGCAACACATGCGCTCCCAGATGTTCCAGACCCTTTAGGGAAGGGCCCGCTGAGCCATGGGCAGTATCTGCAATGAGAGCGCTTCCAGCCTGCTTGTTTCCTATGATGCCGACTACCTTGGCTTCTTCACTAGGATTGTGGAGCGCCTTGAAGGAGGCGCGGAGAAAGTCCGCCAGCCCGTGGAAGAGAGGAGCTGTGACCTCCTCACGCGAGTGTCTTCACGTGTCTTTAGCCACCTTCTTTGCTTCCACCCCAACTTCAACTTCGAGGCTGTGATAGCCCCCATTCCTGAGGTGATTCAAGGTGTTGTGGGGGACTGGGTAGAGGATCACATGGACGACTTCACCATGGATTTTACCCCCGCTGGAGGTGAGGGTCGGCCGGTGGTGGTAACAACAACAGCGACGGTGACAACGGCGATGGCGACATCGCATCTCCCTAGGTTTTCTTTTCCTATTTACCTGTAAAGATTTTGAATATGACCCCGGGGGGATGTGAAAGTACTTTGGAAGAATCTCCTTTATGATGTATTAAGTAACATTGTACTCCCTTATGCCGCCTTTCCTTCATTTTTCATGGACCCGCAGCCCCCGAGGAGGGGCAGATCATTACCGTTATACCAGGTCATGGTGCCTGGCCAAGGTCGGGAGGCTGGTGTTCGACAGAGACCTTGGCCCACACGCGCTCGCCATCACGCTCAAGAGCGTCGCGCGAGGACTCGGACGCCAAACCTTGGCAAGGTGTGCGCACGGCCACGCCTATGGCTAGCGTGACATGTGCCCTCAGGGAGGGGCCTCAATGCCGCTAGGGCTGGCTCAAGCGTGCATACCGTGTCTAGTCCCCGGTCAAGGGCGTGCAAGAGAGAGAACTAGAAGTTGCCGAACCTCTTAGGAGAGAGACTCCAAATGAGAAACACTACAAGGGGAAAAATCTCACCTCTTTTTCGAATGAAGACATGGAAACTTTAAACTTCATTCCAAGAAGTGGCAATTCAGTTACAAAAGAGAGCAAAGAACAGCCACGTCCAACACCTAGGCTAGTATTCCCACTAGCGCGGAGCATGGGTCCTCCACTAGGCGTGGGCATAATCGTTGTAAGACAATGTCGTCCACCAGCACGGAGCATGGGGCTTCCACTTGGGTGTGCCTGGGAGCCCACGCGGGGCCGAGGAGCGGCGCGCCGGGAGACTCCGGGGCGTTTACAACCCCAAACTCATTATTGCGTGAGAGTGTCACGGGTGGAGGAAATTGGGCGGACACCCCAGGCATAAGGCTCATGAGGTCCTAACCCGGTCTTTAGGTGCCCTCGTGCATGTCAGCGTGGCGCTCCCATGGCCCGAACACGAGTGCCATCACGCACCGCGCGGCCACAGGAGCGCAGTTGCGTGCCCCCACGGCCCAAACATGAGCGTTGTGGTGCACCCCATGTGTCTGTAAGGGCACATCTACAGGATCATCATTGCGGGGGTCGCCAAATCGCCCGCCTAATGGTGGCGTGAGCTGAGCCGTCCTCCCTTCTTCTGCTTGCGGTGATTCCCTGAGGGGGCATGACACTAAGGTGGGATGACTGATACGGGTGGCCAGCCCGTGAGCCAGAGTCGGGGCCCTTAGATTTTTCGACGATTCACTGCGAGGTCGAGTCCTACGTAGACGTCGTGTCTAACTCCCTACAATTGTTGAGGAAATCGTTAACTGGTAGCTGCTCGGTCGGATGGCGAGTAGGGGATTAATAGCCTAATCGGCATGTTAATCGGCCATTTAATAAATTAATCGGGCAATTTATCAGTTAAGCGGCTACTCAGTAACCCTGCGAATAGGGATTAACCGGCAAGTTAACTGGTTAATCGGATGAATTCTTAAACATGGCTCCCTACCTCAGAACCATTCAGGGGCGGTTGAGGGAGTCCTAGATTAGGAGGTCCTTGGATAGCCGACCTATTGAGTATGGGCCAAAGTATATGGGCAAGTTACCGGACACCAGAAGATTTGAAGGCCCAATCTCTAGGATGGAAGCTTCGGGAGGAACGGCTTGCGCTCCACATTTGGTGTAGGAAATAGGCATGTTTATCTCTTCAGCATGTAACTGACCATGTGTACAACCCTAGGCATCCATGGCGTCTATATAATCCGGAGGGTTTTAGGGTATAGGGGACAACTCATCTAGGGTTAGCTATACGATCTTGAGGTAGATCAACTCTGTAGCCCCCATATCATCAATACAATCAAGCAGGATGTAGGGTATTACCTCCATAGGAGGGCCCGAACCTTGGTAAATCTATGCCCCCTTCGTCTCCTGTTACCGTTGATTCTAGTCTCAGAGTTCGGGACCCTCTACCCGAGATCTGCCAGTTTTGACAGTGACATTGGTGCTTTCATTGAGTGTTCCTCTGTGAGCGAGATGGAATCAACACCTCGCCTTGTCATCAACGAAGAGGTCCAAAGCATGGACGCTTTCGTCCCCGGACAGATCTTTGCCTTTGGTAGCATTGTGCTGCATGCTGATTCCGCTGGCCATCTAGGCCGCGTCGAGAGCTTCGCCCCTGATCAAGAGGTCAGATTTGGAAACTTAGAGTTCTCCGTCGACTCTCGGGGTGACTTGTCACTAATCGGGCTCACAACCTCGCTTGTAGCCGCCGAGGACTCTAAGGCCTTAACCTTGAGCCCCATCTTCGGACATGCCAATGGGGTCACCCACGGCGATGAGCCAATCTCTTACCCCGGTCCATCCAATAAGCCAAGTGATCAGACGCATGTTCTTGTCGAACACTACCCATGTATGGACATCATGGAGGTTAACTCCACGAGCTCCAAACAGCTAGATCCGATCGGGCCCTCGGCGGTCGACGAGGCCCTGGAGTGATTCTCATCGATGAAGCTTATCGGTGATCCAGCCCTTATCTACGCTCAGTTCTATTACGGCGGAGGAGGGACGAATTTTTCGACCCACCAACCACCCACTTGATAGCCATCATCGAAGATTTGACCGATGTGCTGGACTATGCCTCCGAGGAGGCAGACTACAGGGATGAAGAGGACCGTGCCCCCACCCTCGTTAACACTGGGAGTTGGACCGCCACTTCTACATACGACGTCTACTTGGTGGATACTCCTGCCACCAATGGAGACAACACTCCCCACAATGACGGCGACAAATCAGACGATGCACCATCAAGGCATCGAAAATCGCATAAGAGGTCCAAAAGCAAGAAGGGAAGAAGATCTATTATCAGCAACGTGAATGGTAATGCCCCCACTGATCATGACAATCCTGATGTCTCCGAGCACCCATTTGAGGATCCCGAAGGGCCTGAGGACCAAAACAACCCCGATGACGTCAACGACCCTAAAGGCGATGAGTACCTTCCCCCCATCGAGGAAGAAGATATACCAGAAGCCGATGACTTGTACATCCTCGATAACCTCGGAGATCAGGAGGAAATCAGGCAGGGGCTCATAGCAACGGCCGAACGGGCCGACCTTAATGATCGATGGATGAAGGTCCTCTCAGCCAAGGAAGTGTACGACACTGGTCTATCAAACCAGCCCAAAAAATACCCTCGGAGAAGGCTGCTTCCATAGTTCGATGATTAACTTACTAACACTGTGTCTCCAAACCATATTCCATAGGACAAGCCAGATCGCCCTCCTCATGGACAGGACAGGATGGCCAATGACACCGGTTATATACCGGCGATGCCCCGAAGGCGGGGTAAGGAGCCATTTGAACCCAATGACAGGTTTGACCCGCGTGATGTCCTAGATCAGAGAGCAGGCCATACTAGATCCATCTACAGATCCAGAGATTACTCACCAGATAGATGGGGTGGGTATAGTCCATTGTTTGACCAAAACAACAAAGTCCAGGAACGTAACCGGGCCCATACAAACGCCGAATACAGGCATGACATAGCATGGTTCAGAGGCGCGACTCACCTACTATGCTTCACAAATGACGTAACGCGACATCAGTTCCCCGAGGGGTTTAAACCCGTGAATATATAACAATATGATGGGACCACTGACCCAACCGTATGGGTTGAGTATTTCCTCCTCCATATTCACATGGCACGAGGAGTCGATCTCCATGCCATCAAATATCTCCCCCATAAGCTTAAGGGGCCAGCTCGGCACTGGCTAAACAGCCTCCCCGAAAACTCCATTGGATGCTGGGAAGACCTGGAAGACGTGTTCCGCTCTAATTTCCAAGGAACCTATGTTAGGCCTCCAAACTCTTCCGATCTTAGCAATGTCGTCCAGAAGCCCACAGAGTCTGCTTGGCAATTCTGGAATCGGTTCTTGACTAAGAAGAACCAAATTGTCGACTGTCCAGATGTTGAGGCTATAGCCTCTTTCTAGCACAATATTCAGGACAAATGGCTGGCCCGCTAGCTCGGCCAGGATAAACCTCAAACCATGTCCGCCCTTACTTCCCTCATGACCTGCTTTTGTGTGGGCAAGGACAATTGACTGGCAAGACGCAACCACCATTCCGAAGATCTTGTAGCCTCTGAAGCTCGGGATAGCAACGGAAAGCCAAAGCGCAATAAGAATAAATGTCGGCACAACAATAGCGATGCCGATGACATAGTCGTAAATGCCAGATTCTGCAATTCCCGACTAGGGCAGCGGGAGAAGCCTCCTAAAGGCAATCGCGATGGACCGACCCAGCTGGAAAAGATTATGGAAATGCCTTGGCAGATGCATGGGACTCCGGAAAATCCCGTCAATCACACACACCACAATTGTTGGGTGTTTAAGAAGGCTGGCAAGATACCAACCGAGGACCAAGGCAGGATCTCTCGCAGTGAGGATGAGGATGAGCCTTGTGGTCCAGTTGGTGGCGGACAAAAGAAATTTCCTCCCAAAGTCAAAACAGTGAATATGATATACGCCACCCACATACCTAAGAAGGAGAGGAAGCGGGCCGTGTGGGAGGTCTATGCTGTGGAGCCTGTAGCTCCGAAGTATAACCCATGGTCGGCATACCTAATCACCTTTGATCGGTGCGACCACCTGACCAGTATCCGTCATGAGGGCTCGGCTGCCCTCGTCCTAGGACCCATTATAGACGGGTATCACCTCACAAAAGTCTTAATGGACGGAGGAAGTAGCCTTAATCTGATTTACTCAGATACGGTGAAAAAGATGGGTATAGATCCGTCAAGGATCAAACCTAGCAGCACTACCTTTAGAGGAGTGATCCCAGCCGTTGAGGCTCGATGTATGGGTTCTGTAACCCTAGAAGTTGTGTTCGGTTCGCCGAATAACTTTCCTAGCGAAGACTTGATCTTCGACATGTACCCTTCTGCAGCGGCTATCACGCGCCGCTGGGCCAAACAGTGTTCGCTTGTTTCAACGTTATCCCGCACTATGCCTACCTCAAGCTCAAGATGCCGGGCCCTAAGGGGGTCATTAATGTTAACGGCAATATAGAGCATTCCCTTAGAACTAAGGCACATGCACTGGCCCTGGCAGCCGAATTCAGTTACAAAGATGACCGACAAGTCCCTGCATCTGCCGTAAAGGCACGTAAGGCTAGGAAGCGAGTTCGGATTCAGACCGAAAACTCTGATCCTCTCTCCTCCCCTCAATAGGGACTCCCCCCCACCGCACAATCCTAAGACCAGCAAAGTACGTGCCATGGAGGCACAACTTCGCACTTAAAATTACATGGTAGCGATGGGGTAAATATAAGACGGGTGTTCGGTTGGACCAAACTTCTACCCTCAACATGTCTTCGGATGAAACGCAGGCACTACTAAAGGGTCTTCCCATGGTGTAAAGCTCATCTACAAATTCGGCGGCTTCTCAAGACCTTGTTAACAAGATCCGTTCACCGAACACTATCGCCCATCAATGTGCATCTAAAATCAGGAGTCAACTAGCAATAGGGCATATCAAGGACGTTAGACCATCAATCGAAGACCCCTGGTACAACAACTCCTGTATATTTCTATTTCTTTCACATACCTATAAACAGTTGCTTCGACAACGCGCGAGTTATAAGAGTTGTTGAGAAAATGCAAAATTGCATGGCACAAGTTTGCCCCATCTGTCCTTTTTTCGGCCCATATTTTTCTTTCTTCTCTCTCCTCTCACAGGCCTGTTCGGTATGATACAAGGTCACCGACTAATAGACCGGGGGCTTGAGATTAAACATAAATCGCCATATATGTTATGTGTTTGGCGACTTTGTGTTTGCTTTATATGCATTGTTTCTGAACTATGTTTTTGGTCAATAAGTTGGGTTGCCTGGCTCCTGTGCTTGCCCCTTTACATTTCGCTCGTTCGGCTAAGAGGGAAAAGGGAGCACCCTTGTGATTTTTCTTCCGGATAGTCTAGTCAAGCACCTCAGGGGAGAAAGCAAAAAACGGACTATCATAGTTTGCGCGATCCGGTCTGTGAATGCTGAGCTGGAAGTGTTATACTTCAATCCTCGTACGCGATTATTCTGTGTTATACGAGGAACTTGCCCTTTGTGGAGATATTGTGATGCCATCTTTGGCCACGGTTCGTCCAAACATCACAACACTCCGGTGGCTAATCGTACGCTTCATTAGTCCTTTTTGCGCCCCTCCAGCTAAGTGAAAGAAATAAAGCACTATAGTCTGATTGCCTAGTCTACGACACTATACCGCCTTCGGGTTCTGATAATACGGCCAAGGGACACAATGCATTGGCATGGACACCCCATGTAGTATCTACGTGGGGGCTGAAGACGATGACTCGCATCTTTCAGTATTAAGCAGCCACATAGGAGTTATAAAGGAATGCAAAACAATATAAGAGCAAATACTAATATCATTAAACGTTAACGCAAGTCTTCGGACACGTTACAAGTTCATACAAATAATTTTTCTCCCAAACACTGCGACACTATCACCCGAGGACTTTCCATCACTCCATCGAATTATAGCTCGAGGCATCGATGCTCCTTCCCAGATGGCGGCGGGTCGGTGGCGACCTTCATTGGATTTAGCCCCGGGCAGTGCACTTTGGCCTTGGAAAGGGCCATCCGTACTCCTTCGATGCATGAGGAGCGCTTGACGGTGTCAAGGCGGGGCATAGCAGCGATCATTCTCTGCACCAGGCCGAAGTAGCTGCCTGGTAGTGGCTCACCGGTCCATAAGGGGATGCAGAGGTCCTTCATGGCCAGCTCGTCCATCTGGTGCAGCTCCATCAGCTGCTTCAGCTGCTCCACCAGAAGAGGAGGACGCTCGGGGGCCCCAAACTGTGCCCAGAACATCCGAGCTTCATCTTCCTCTCCCCGGGAGGCGAACAACTAATTGGCTTACGCGCCTGAGGATAGCCACACCCAAGTAAGCAATTCGAATCCGCTATCCCCGAATACGCACTTTAGTGAGTACGACTTACCATTGGCTATTTCCTTGATCTGGCACACTTGCCCCTCGTAGAACCGTCTATCCACCCACTCCTTCTGGAGTTCGGTTTGCAAGATGGATAGTTCGGCCGAGCTCGCCTTGTTCTTCTGCTCCAAGGCCTCGCATCTCTCGTTGGCATCCTTGAGCTCCTGCTGGACCTCTGCCACGCAAGCTTCATGCTTGACACTATTGGCTCGCATGGCAGAAAGGGCGGCAGTCGTTTCCTTAGCAGCTGCCCTCTCGGCGGATGTCTTGTCCTTCGCGAGTTGGAGCTCGGCCTTGAGCGTCTCCACCTCCTTTGCCGAGGCTGCGCGTGCATTATATAAAATGAAGAAGCTATATTCGGACTATAGAGCTCAGACAAAGGCGTTCGATTCTGTTTTGAGATACCTTGAACCTCGTCGAGCCTTTGGATAAGGGTCGTCACTTCGTCTTCTGAGCACTTGAGCTTCCGATTCAGCTCTTCTAGCTCGGCGCCATTTTTGGCCGCCGCCAATGATGAAGCCTGCATTATATACATAGTTAACAGATTACATGGGCTCTCAGTGCCCGAATTATAGACAATCCACGCATCTAGTTTGGTACTGAATTTAGATATGACCCCTAGGTGAGCTTTTTCACCTCACCTAGGGCTCGGGGGCTGCCATGTATACAATACGAATGAATAAAATCTTTGCAGAATAAACACATCGGGTGACTTACTTGAAAACCCGTAAGGAGACCTTTGAAGGTCTCCTTCAGTCTGTGGTCGACGGACTGTATGCTCTATAGAACCGCACCCATAAGGGTGTGGTGATCCTTGGGGATGGAGGCGCTCGATAGAGCCTCCTCCATGACCGACCACCTGTTGGTCTGTGGCGTCGGGGATCATCAGATTTCCCGATCACCTAGCGGGGATTAGACCGGTGCCTCCGAAGGCATAGTGCGCTCCGGAGATGTTTTCTGAGGGGACTGAGCGTCCGCTCGCCCGGCCTCCTCGGTATTCGGGTGGGGTGTTGCCCTCCGGTCTTTAGTGGCCGAAGCGTTAGCCTTGGCCACGGTACGATCTCCCTCGCCCCTTGTGTCCTCCTCCATTGGAGTAGGCTGGGACGACACCTCCACGGCGTCCTTCGTGGCATCTAGAGTGGTGGGGTGTGAGGCATCCCCGCTCTCTGCCAGTTCGGCGGGCGGGGTCTCCCCGTCCAATATCACCTCAGTGGGGATAACCCACGGGGGTGTAAGGCCAATAACCTGCATGTTAGCAAACTCTAAATCTACTTTTGATAGACAGGAGGGTCCTTGGATCCTAACCTAGATGAGGGGGGGGGGCTTGACCCGTGGGCTCCTTCGTGGAACCTCCTCGAGGTCTTTGGACGCGGAGCCCGAGTCCAAGCTATAGTCGAACAGGACCACCCGCGTCTGCGCGCCCTCTTCAGGGCATGAGAAGCAACCTGCTCTAGGGCGCCCAAAGATGTCGTCCTTTTCCTAGCGTAGGGGTAATTGCCCCCCCCTTGCCCTCAGCCTCGGCCTCCTCCTCCTCCTCTTCCTCTTCCTCCTCCTCAGCTTCCTCCTGATTTACGAAGGCGGGCGTGTCCTCATATGCGACATCAGGCAGGTCTCTGATGCGGAGGCCAGCCCGGCCTAGTTTCTTCTTCTTCTCTTTCTTCGTGGGAGCCTCCTAAGGCTTCACTATGAGCATTTTGGCTAACATCCCGTCCCTCTCGTCTTCAGGCTGAGGCGTCGGACTATTGATGTTGATGGCTTTCTTCAGCCATCTCTGCATAGACAGATCAGATGAGAGGTTATGAATCTTCAATGTAATAAGGCCGCCCAAGCCAGGGTGTATCGTACCTCGGAATCAGGCTTGGTGGCGTGTAGACTCTTGTCCTCCTCTTCGGCTGGCCAGCTCTTCATTGATTTGAAGAGCGCCTTCCACAGCTTCTCCCGCGTAGTGCAGAAGAGATTCCGGACTGTGGGCTCGGCCTTGAGTTCTCGAGCCCACAGGGGGGTGTCCCACCGCTGGCAGGGGAGGATGTGTCTTCGGAGCTTCACCTGGACCACATCGGTTAACTTGGTTCCCTCCTCGACCATGGAGTGGATGCGCTTCTATAGATCGGTCACCTCCGTGCCCGATCCCCAACAAGGCCCTTTTCGAGCCATGAAGCCAATCAGGTGGGGGGACCGGATCTCAATGCGGCGGCGGGGTGCTGGCCCTCTTCTTGTGGTTCGATGACGTAGAAACCACTCCTTTTGCCACCCCTTGATGGTGTCGATGAGGGTGCCCGACGGCCACCCAACGTGGGCGAGCTGGACGATGATGGTGTCGCCGCAATCTGCGTGCTTGCCGCCGACGCACTTGGGCTTGATGTTGAAGACCTGCAGCCAGAGCCCGAAGTGTGGCTTGACGCGCAGGAAGGCCTCGTAGACAAGGGTGAACGCCAAGATATGCATGATGGAGTTCGGCAGGAGGTTGTGGAAGTCGAGGCCGTAGAAGAACATCAACCTCCTAATGAAGGGATGGAGGGGGAAGCTCAGCCCCCTAATAAAGTGGGGGATGAACACCACCCTCTCGCCTGGCTTGGGGTGGGGATCACTTGGCCCTCATCCGCCACATGATGAGGGATGTCGACGTAAAGGTAACCGACCTTCTTGAGGTCAAGGATGTCACGATCGGTGACCGTGGAAGCCTCCCATTGGCCATTGGAGCCCGCCATTGGTGAGCTCAGAGGCGGGGGCGGAAGATTTGGATCTGGGCGTTGGAGGCTCAGAGGAATGGAAAGCAACGGAAGCAGAGAGGGAGCGTGAATAGCCGCGAGGGTTTTCTTCCCCTATATGAGGCTTATTTTTTGCATCCCTTCACTACACCGTGGATCCCTTGTCATGCCCAAGATGCGGTCCTATCCTTATTTCGGCACGAGGGCCTAGACGGGGATAGAAGCGCATCTTGATGCGTTCGCAAGAATGGATATCATTACAAGTACATGTACAAAAGAGATGAGTATCTGGAATTGGCTTACACTCGCCACAAGCTACATCAGAGTCACATCAATACAATAACAAACTCAAAAATCATACATAAGAGCAAGGTCCGGCTACGGACGAAATCAAACGATAAAATGACATCCACCCTTGCTATCCCAGGCTGCCGCCTGGAACCCATCCAAGACTGAAGAAGAAGAAGAAGAACTCCAAATCAAATCAAGCAACGCGCTCACGTCAAATCATCGCATTACCTGTACCTGCAACTGTTGTTGTAGTAATCTGTGAGCCACAGGGACTCAACAATCTCATTTCCAAGGGTATCAAGACTATTAAAGCTTAATGGGTAAGGTATGGTTAAGTGGTGAGGCTGCAGCAAGCGACTAAGCATTTATTTGAGTGGCTAACTTACGAGTATAAAAATTAAAGTATGGTGTTCTACGCATAACGGACGTGAACTAGTAATGATCACTAACTAATCCTGAACACCTACTTACGTCAAACATAACCCCATTGTGTTCTCTTTCGGATAAGAACTCACGAGAAGAGACAGTCACGGTTACGCACATAGTTGGTGTATTTTATTTGAGTTTACTTCAAGTTTGCTATGACCGAGTGTAAAACAAAGTATCCAAGTTTGCCACATAACCACGGGCACGGCTTCTCCAAAAGATTTAACCCTGCAGGGGTGCTCCAACTCATCCATCACAAATTAACCACATGCAGTGGGAATTACCTCAACCACGGATTTCGTGATCTTCCTAGGCATTTCCAAAGGAAATCCAACACCTCGAGATAGCCCGAAGAAGATCAGAATTCCTCACTCAAGACGTTTGAGAAAGGTAAAATAAATCCTGCAAGGCCGCCCGATGTGTCGATGAACCCGATAGGAGCCGCGTATCTCGTTCTCAGGACACGACATATGGGACTAGCTACAGGGAAAACCAATCCTTAAGTTTCATCGAGGCGGCCCCACAGGCAGCCCATTTTGGACCAACACTCATGAGGAGCACTGGCCCGGGGGTTGATTAATTATCCACGGGTAATTACTCCCTATGCAAGTTCATTAGTTATTAGGCAAATGTTGTACCAATGTTGGGCCTTGCCAGATAAGTTTTCTCCCAAAACGAAAATCAAGGAGGTCTCCATAACAACCCCGAGCATGTTAGGAGTGCTCATTTATGGAACATAACACCGGTTCACAAGAAACTAGGGGCGGCAAGAGTGGAACAAAACACCAAGCAAAAGGCCAAGCCTTCCACCTTTACCAAGTATATATGTGCATTAAATTAAATAGCAGCAATATTGTGATATAACAAAAGAAAGTCCATGTTGACACATGGAAGCAATGCACCTGCAACTAGAAACGCTATAAGAAGGGCTGAGCAAGCGGTAACATAGCCAAACAAAGGTTTGCTAAGATGTGGAAGGCTTAGAGGCTTATCATGGCAATGTTGGGAGGCTTTTCAAACAGGTGGTAGGTAGCGAGACATAACGATAAAAGACGAGACAAGTAGCATGGCAATGATAGTAATGGTATCCAGGGAAATGTGTCATCTTGCCTGAGATCTCGCTCGGAAGAAGACTGAGTCCATGAAGAAGACGAACCAACGTACTCGAACGGATCCTCACACTCCAAACGATTTTGGAACTCTATCGAGAAGAAGCAATCCAAAACAAACGATCAACACAAGATACCCCACAACATATGCAAGACACGATGCACAAACAATATGATGCATGTCCGGTTTAATATGCAAGGCAGGACAATCACAACAATCAAATACTACACATTAAAATGAAGCTCAATATGCAATGAGTTGCATATTGACGAAACTCCACGTTCGAATTATTTAGTTCACTCATGTTAGGTACACGACAATATTAAATGTTTTTAAACATGGTTGGAGGTGAAGCATAAGTAAACTAGCTATCTAGGCATCTTAAATGAGGCCGGAAACAAATTATAGTATTTCCGAAATGACCTCATATGTTAATTTCGAAATTGGTCCAGATCTGAAGTAATCATATTTTGCATGTGTTAAACAGCAAAATAAATATCACAGTGTTATTCTACACGTTATTCTAGTCGATTTACATATATAGAACATCTCAAACGGAGCTACGGTTTAAAAGATATGAGCAACACAAGATGCATATGTCATGAATGCAAATGCATGGGAAAAACTACCACAAACATTCCAAAACATGAATGCAACAAGTTATTATGAAACTACATGAGATTCTAAGCAAGTTACATATGCAACATGTTCAAAACGGAGCTACGGTTCAACAAATACAACCAACACAAGTTTTAGTTGAAATCTGCCGAAAACAGCAACTTAGCATTTTGCACACATGAAAACAACAAGTTACAATATTCTAAAATGCACAAACTAGGCATGGGTCAATAGTATATAACACACACTTCATTTCATCTACACATATCATATTGAAAACAAGCATGGATCACATGGTAGGAAGCTCACAAGGAGGCTACTTGAAAACAGTTTCAGACTTGGCGAAAATAGCAGTTTTTGGAAGTGCAGTTTTTATCACGAAGGCATATTAACAGCAGTAAAATTATATGCTAAAGGTCATATTATGGCATGAAACTTAACAGCATGCTACAGGACAATGTCAGCTACAAATAACTCCATTATATCTACCACAAAAGGGTTTTAGATCACTAGCAAATCACATGGCAAGACAGCAACAAAATTTTACAGATTCCAGACTTAGAAATATTTTGGACCCTCAAAATAGCAGAATTTTTGTAGCAAGTTGACACCACGAAAACAACACCTAAACATGCATTACTATGGCAAACAAAATGTCCAAGGGCTAGGACACATATCAAAGGGCATTTCTCATGTTAAAACATATTTCATATCATGCACGGATTAAATCTCACAAAATTAACAAAGGGGCATCACGGCATAAATGACATGCACACAAACATGCTCAAATGACAAAACTAAATGCACAGATAATTCCTATGGATTTTTCTACCCCGAAAACATATATAATATGTATAGGTTCATGTAGAAAATTAATCACAATTAAATATGCGAGTATTAGGCCTAATCACGTTATAACAATCTATTAATGCAAATCAAGTGCAAACAACATGCTAACATTTTTATCATGCACGAAGATGCAATGCCGATGATATGAACATTTTTATTAGATGGTTGGATTAATTCCGATGCACGTTAAATGAATACGCGAAAATGTAAAATCACGTCAATGATGCAAAATAGCAGGAAATGATATGTTAATATTTTAGTCATGGATGCAATGGCATATTAATAATCTACATATTATTCTAATCATTTTACATGTTTAAATATTTTAATACGGTTAACGGATAAATAGATATGGCATTTTAAAAATCATGCAACAAGCTAACGAAAATATAAAAGAAAAAAAAACGCAAGGGGGGGGGGAAGGGCTGGCTCACCCTGGCCACATGGGCCGGCTGGTAGCGGCTGGGCCTGGGGAGGCTGAGGCCCACGCGGGAGGCGCAAGTCAACGGGCGGGGGCGAGCACAACGCTCGTCGTCTTCCCCCTCCCGACCCGATCGGGGAGGTAGGGGCGGCGGCTCTACGACGAGGGAAGGCAGGAGACGACCGGCGGAGGCTAGGGACGGGGGGATCTGGCGGCGGGGCGGCGGATCTGGCCGGAGAAGAGGCCCGGCGGCGACGGGAGGCCGGCGGCGGAGCTTGGCTCCATCCATGGCGGCTGGACCTGCAGGAAGAGGGAGCAGGGCCGGGTGAGCTCGCAGGGAGAGGGAGGAAGGGAAGGAGAGGAGAGGGAGAGGGCGGCCGGCGAGGGCTGCGGCGGCTCCGGCCAGGGGCGACTCCGGCGACCGGCAGGGAGCTGCGGGATCGGGGCTCGACAGCCAGGGGAGCTGCGGGAGAGCTCGGGGACGGGCTGATTCGGGCCTGGTCGGGCCCAAATGGGCTTCGCCGGGCCTGGCGGCTGGAGGAGGAAGAGGGTGGCTGCAGGTTTGGCATGGGGAACGAGTGGATTAGGGTTAGCTGCCCAATTATGAAGGGGAAGGGGCTATATATAGGTTCCGGGCTACGGTTTATGATCTCTGTCCGTTTTCGGACTGTGAGCTGTCGATTCGACTGTCCGGAAGTGGAGGGTCGGGGCTACGGTGACTGTGTAGAGGGGCTAGGTGGGGAAGAGAGAGAATAGTGGCCCGTGACACGAAGTTTTAAAATACCGAAAACGTCCGATAAACCGATAACCGCACTGCTACGACTTACCGACGGGGTATCTAACGAACTCAAAACGTGACGAAATTTGACGGGCGGTCTACATACAACATAACAAGACCACACGCCAAGTTTCAACTTGATCTGAGAATATTTTTGCGCGCACTTAAAAACGGTTTTATTAAATGGTGCCGCGGGCGCGTGCATGGGTGGTTGGTCTCAAAATGGTCAGCGACGAGAACGGAGGGAACCGACAACTACGAACGGATGCAAGTTTGAAAGCGAGTGACGATGCAATGCATATGATGCGAATGATGCGATGATGAATGCGACAACCAGATGAACACATGCCGAGAACAGAAACACAAAGGGAATCTTCTTGAATCTTATGGAGCATTAGTCCCGGGCTGTCACAACTCTCCTCCACTACATGAGGATCTCGTCCCGAGATCTAGAATGAAAAGGGGAAGAGAAAGAGCAAAAGATAAAACTTAGTTGTTTCTCTGACAAACGATTGAAACCATGATCATTGAAGGTTTGAAAGAGATGAAGAATGAAGAACAAGCTAGAATTCGCAAGAAATTTCGGCAACACTTCGATAGGAAAGAGAGGAAAAATTTCATATGACGGAAACAAATTGAAAGAGAGGCACCAAACTTTTATTGGATTAGAATCAAAACTTCATAAGATGGAATGAATATGAAAAGATTTCACAACACTCCGGTTAAATTAATAAGCAAGAAAGAACATGATCTTGATCAAACTAAATGCGAGAATAAAATAGCAACACCACAATGCCTCCGGAACAAAAGAATAGAAGATAGATCTTTGAAGAGAAGAGAACTGAGAAGAAAATGACAACTTCCAGCACAAATGAATTTGAAAGCATAGGATGTTTGGAGTTGATGAATAATCAACAATGAAAATAATAGCTTGTTATGGGCTTATGGAAAACATCTCAAAATTATGTGGTGACAACCTGCCACAACAGAAACAATTGATTGCTTGAGAACAACAAGATATGCAAAACTTCTTTCACCAAGAAGAGGAGGAGAAAACTTGAATCATTTATGACACCATGATAGCAATAATCCTTAGGAATGCTTTAGGTGAAATCCAATCCAAGATAACTCAGAGAAAACAAGATGGTTTTACTTATCTTATTCTTGACAATCTTCCTTCGAGACTCTTCATAGTCAAGAATTAATAACACCACCTCAAAAGACAATGAAGAAGGAATTGAACTTATAAATCCAAGATAAAGAACACTTAAGCATCTCCAACAAGAATCTTGAAGAACACTTGAAAATTAAAGAAATCTTGATGAACAACCATGAAGAACCTCCCGAAAACTCTGAAACGAAAGGATGATAGAAAGAATTCAAGGATGCAAAAGGAGCAAGATTGGGGCCCTCCAATGATTAAGATGATGCTTCGGGACAAGATACTTGAGACAAACTAGGAACTCCGGAAAAGAAAGAAGAACCACTTAGGATAAAAATTTGATAGCATGAACCACTCCAAAAGAAAGATTGAAATCCTTTGTATGAAACAAGAATAAGAATTATGATATGACTATCCTTTATCAAGTTAAATTGATGACACGCAACGGATTTCACACATCACTTATTCTTCTTGAAAAAGAATGAAGAGAGAGATAGATCAGAAACTTGAAGAGTCTTGCATGAGAACACCGATAAGAATTAGAAACTAAAGAAGACACATGAGAATGAAGAGATCAATATTTGCCTAATAGAAACTGAAAGGGACCGGAATGATTGAGATACGAATGTAGGAACAACAATTGAGAAGAATTTGAGAACGAAAGCTGAAAGCTGAGAACCAAGAAATCTTTTGAAATGATGGCCTTCGTAGGATCAAGCAATGAAAACAATTATGAAAAGCACCGGATATATATGGGAGGAATAACTCATGACCAAAACAATTTGAAATGATAGCAACAAGCTGAAACCATGAATCCTTGGAAGAACGAACAATGATTAAATAAACTCTCCTTCGGTCTTCAAGCACAGAATGATCATGAGAAACACCACCACGAATTACTGAGATACTCTAGAAGAATTAACAAGGAAAGGTTGAGCCAACAATGAAAAATGATTTAGAAGCGATCTTGAAGAAGGCATATGACTGATGAAATTCATTCTTACGTCATATTTGAAGATAATTTGATAGCATCTCCAGAAATATTAGAAGAGTCAGGTAAGATCCTGGAAAAAAATCTGTGGGTTATGGGCCTACTAGAAAGAAACCACCATTGAAACAATTGATTAAAAGAGAGATTGCATCGGTACAAATTAAGAACTTGATGATATGAGACCCTTGAAATAAGTTAAGATGACAAGAATGAAAATGAATGTCTTCTGAGATATCTTCAACACTCCAGATAGAATAGAGAGGGATGAATAACCAAGAGAGGCTTGATAAAGAATTCCAACATGGGAGAGCAAATAGAGAATGAAAATGATATGATGAACACCAAGAACTAGAATTGAATCCACTGGAAAATAAAACAAAGATGAATACTAATAAATGATAACTTGAGCATTGAGCATCTTCATAAAGAATCACCAGAGAAGAATAATAACAAGAACAAGGAATATGAGGATATATTTTGAAATGAAACACTTGATAATCTTCACAAGAATCACAGGAAACAAGATAGAAGAAAAGATAGCGGAAGCATTACATGAATAGAAAAGACACTTGGATGAGAATTTAATCATTGAAGAAAAAGGGGGGGAGGGTGGTAAAAACAAAGAAAACTTCGAACAGATGAGACAACTCCGGGAAAGAATAAGAGGATTGGTCTTGCAAATATTGGATATGATAGAATATCTTGAAGAGAAGCACACTGGTTGAAAAGAATTGATATGCAAATTTGATTGAGCAAAAGAATTAGCAATCCCACAGAAATATGAGAACACTACTTCGGAAAGATGTGAAATCACCACTTGACATGGAAGCAACTCGAATTACCATATTCAAAACAAAACAAAGGATGAGGCTTATGAAACAAGCCAGAACAATACATACTCACTATGTACTTGCTGGAAAGATAATCCTAGGTACCTACTTGAATTCCCACCTAAGAACTTCCGAAAACTTTCTTGTTTATGCGATTCGGGTCGTGGAATCAGGAACCTACCCTAGGTAATCAGCTGCAACTGCATCCACAACCTTCCACACCATAATTCAAGAAATTCCGCAAACTCATCTAATCTCGAATCCTTGAACTCACAACGATATTAAACCATGGTGGTACCCCGGACGCCTCCCCAGTACTGGGTGACTCCGACCTTATCTCACCACGACAAGTATTGAAGCAATTCCGAACATCCTCCGTCCTGAGATATCAAGGAAGATGAATGATAACGATGTGCCAACATTCCCTGGAACTCGACCCCCCGGAAGAAATCAAGTCAGACAGGAGGCACCAAGACAGAACCCTTACGCATCGGTATCATATAGACTCCAAAATACCCGCGTGATCCTAAAAAATTTTTGAGCGAGAAGAGGAGTAGAATCAAAATTCCTAAGTCGAATACCTCACCAGAGCATAGAAGAGGAGTAAAAAGAATCCTACTCTCCGATATAACTAGACTCAGGACAGTTTCTTTTACTAGACTCGACTCGGCCAAGTTCGCTCAATCAAGGGGCTCCTAGGTCGGTACAGGCTCTGATACCAACTTGTCATGCCCAAGATGCGGTCCTATCTTTATTTCGGCACGAGGGCCTCGACGGGGATAGAAGCGCATCTCGATGCGTTCGCAAGAATGGATATCATTACAATTACATGTACAGAAGAGATGAGTATATGGAATTGGCTTACACTCACCACAAGCTACATCAGAGTCACATCAATACAATAACAAACTCAAACATCATACATAAGAGCAGGGTCCGGCTACAGACGAAATCAGACAATAAAATGACATCCACCCTTGCTATCCCAGGCTGCCGCTTGGAACCCATCCAAGACTGATGAACAAGAAGAAGAAGAACTCCAAATCAAATCAAGCAACACGCTCACGTCAAATCATCGCATTACCTGTACCTGTAACTGTTGTTGTAGTAATCCATGAGCCACAGGGACTCAGCAATCTCATTTCCAAGGGTATAAAGACTATTAAAGCTTAATGGGTAAGGTATGGTTAAGTGGTGAGGCTGCAGCAAGCGACTAAGCATTTATTTGAGTGGCTAACTTACGAGTACAAAAATTAAAGTATGGTGGTCTACGCATAACGGACGTGAACTAGAAATGATCACTAACTGATCCTGAACACGTACTTACGTCAAACATAACCCCACCGTGTTCTCTTTCAGATAAGAACTCACGAGAAGAGACAGTCACGGTTACACACACAGTTGGTGTATTTTATTTGAGTTTACTTCAAGTTTGCTATGATCGGGTGTTAAACAAAGTATCCAAGTTTGCCACATAACCGCGGGCACGGCTTCTCGAAAAGATTTAACCTTGCAGGGGTGCTCCAACTCATCCATCACAAATTAAGCACACGCAGCGGGAATTACCTCAACCATGGATCTCGTGATCTTCCTAGGCAATTCCAAAGGAAATCCAACACCTCGAGATAGCCCGAAGAAGATCAGAATTCCTCACTCAAGATGTTCAAGAAAGATAAAACAAATCCAGCAAGGCCGCCCGACGTGTCGACGAACCCGATAGGAGCCGCGTATCTCGTTCTCAGGACACGACAGATGGGACTAGCTACAGGGAAAACCAATCCTCAAGTTGCCTCGAGGCAGCCCCACAGGCAGCCCATTTTGGACCAACACTCATGAGGAGCACTAGCCCGAGGGTTGATTAATTATCCACGGGGTAATTACTCCCTATGCAAGTTCATTAGTTATTAGGCAAATGTAGTACCAATGTTGGGCCTTGCCAGATAAGTTTTATCCCAAAAGGAAAAATCAAGGGGGTCCCCATAACAACCCCGAGCATGTTAGGAGCGCTCATTTATGGAACATAACACCGGTTCACAAGAAACTAGGGGCGGCAAGAGTGTAACAAAACACCAAGCAAAAGGCCAAGCCTTCCACCTTTACCAAGTATATATGTGCATTAAATTAAATAGCAGCAATATTGTGATATAACAAAAGAATGTCCATGTTGACACATGGAAGCAATGCACCTGCAACTAGAAACGCTATAAGAAGGGCTGAGCAAGCGGTAACATAGCCAAACAAAGGTTTGCTGGGATGTGGAAGGGTTAGAGGCTTATCATGGCAATGTTGGGAGGCTTTTCAAACAGGTGGTAGGTAGCGAGACATAACGATAAAAGAAGAGACAACTAGCATGGCAATGATAGTAATGGTATCCAGGGAAATGTGTCATCTTGCCTGAGATCCTGCTCGGAAGAAGACCGAGTCCATGAAGAAGACGAACCAACGTAGTCGAACGAATCCTCACACTCCGAACGCTTTCAGAACTCTATCGAGAAGAAGATATCCGAAAAAAACAATCAACACAAGATACACCACAACATATGCAAGACACGATGTACGAACAATATGATGCATGTCCGGTTTTAATATGCAAGACAGGATAATCACAACAATCAAATATTACACATTAAAGTGAAGCTCAATATGCAATGAGTTGCATATTGATGAAACTCCACATTCGAATTATGTAGTTCACTCATGTTAGGTACACGACAATATTAAATGTTGTTAAACATGGTTGGAGGTGAAGCATAAGTAAACTAGCTATCTAAGCATCTTAAATGAGGCCGGAAACAACTTGTAGTATTTTCGAAACGACCTCATATGTTAATTTCGAAATTGGTTCAGATCTGAACTAATCATACTTTATATTTGTTAAACAGCAAAATAAATATCACCATGTTATTCTACATGTCATTCTAGTCGATTTACACATATATAACATCTCAAACGGAGCTACGGTCTAAAAGATATGAGCAACACAATATGCATATGTCATGAATGCAAATGCATGGGAAAAACCACCACAAACATTCCAAAACATGAATGCAACAAGTTGTTATGAAACTACATTATATTCTATGCAAGTTACATACGCAACATGATCAAAACGGAGCAACGGTTCAACAAATACAACCAACACAAGTTTTAGTTGAAATCTGCCCAAAACAGCAACTTAGCATTTTGCATACACGAAAACAACAAGTTACAATATTCTAAAATGCACAAACTAGGCATGGGGCAATAGTATATAACACACACTTCATTTCATCTACACATATCATATTCAAAACAAGCATGGATCACATGGTAGGAAGCTCACAAGGAGGCTACTTGAAAACAGTTTCAGACTTGGCGAAAATAGCAGTTTTTGGAAGTGCAGTTTTAGATCACTAGCAAATCACATGGCAAGACAGCAACAAAATTTTACAGATTCCAGACTTAGAAATATTTTGGACCCTCGAAATAGCAGAATTTTTATAGCAAGTTGACACCAAGAAAACAACACCTAAACATGCATTACTATGGCAAACAAAATGTCCAAGGGCTAGGACGCATATCAAAGGGCATTTCTCATGTTAAAACATATTTCATATCATGCACGGATTAAATCCCACAAAATTAACAAAAGGGCATGACGGCATAAATGACATGCACACAAACATGCTCAAATGACAAAACTAAATGCACATATAATTCCTATGGATTTTTCTACCCCGAAAACATATATAATATGTATAGGTTCATGTAGAAAATTAATCACAATTAAATATGCGAGTATTAGGCCTAATCACGTTATAGCAATCCATGAATGCAAATCAAGTGCAAACAACATGCCAACACTTTTATCATGCATGAAGATGCAATGCCGATGATATGAACATTTTTATTAGATGGTTGGATTAATTCCGATGCGCGTTAAATGAATATGCGAAAATGCAAAATCACGTCAATGATGCAAAATAGCAGGAAATGATATGTTAATATTTTAGTCATGGATGCAACGGCATATTGATAATCTACATATTATTCTAATCATTTTACATGTTTAAAATATTTTAATACGGTGGATAAATAGATATGGCATTTTAAAAATCATGCACCGGCTAACGAAATTATAAAAGAAAAAAAACGCAAGGGGGAAAAGGGCTGGCTCACCCTAGCCACATGGGCCGGCTGGCAGCGGCTGGTCCGGTTGGGCCTGGGGAGGCCGAGGCCCACGCGGGAGGCGCAGGTCAACGGGCGGGGGCGAGCGCAGCGCTCGTCGTCCTCCAACTCCAGACCCGATCGGGGAGGCAGGGGCGGCGGCTCCACGGCGAGGGAAGGCAGGGGACGACCATCGGAGGCCAGGGATAGGGGGATCCGGCGGCGGGGCGGCGGATCCGGCCGGAGAAGAGGCCTGGTGGCGACGGGAGGCCGACGGCGGAGCTCGGCTCCATCCATGGCGGCTGGACCTACGGGAAGAGGGAGCAGGACCGGGTGAGCTCGCAGGGAGAGGAAGGGAAGGAGAGAAGAGGGAGAGGGCGGCCGGCGAGGGCTGCGGCGGCTCCGGCCAGGGGCGACTCCGGCGACCTGCGGGGAGCTGCGGGATTGGGGCTCGACAGCCATGGGAGCTGCGGGAGAGCTCGGGGACGGGCTGATTCGGGCCCGATCAGGCCCAGATGGGCTTCGCCGGGCCTGGCAGCTGGAGGAGGGAGAGGGAGGCTGCAAGTTTGGCACGGGGAACGAGGGGATTAGGGTTAGCTGCCCAATTAGGAAGGGGAAGGGGCTATATATAGGTTCTGGGCTACTGTTTACGGTCTCTGTCCGTTTTCGGACTGTCGGTTGTCGATTCGACTGTCCGGAAGCGGAGGGTCGGGGCTATGGTGACTGTGTAGAGGGCTAGGTGGGAAGAGAGAGAGAATGGTGGCCCATGACACGAAGTTTTAAAATACCAAAAACGTCCGATAAACCGATGACCGCACTGCTACGACTTACCAACGGGGTATCTAACGAACTCAGAACGCGACGAAATTCGACGGGCGGTCTACCTACAACATAACAAGACCGCACGCCAAGTTTCAAATCGATCCGAGAATATTTTTGCGCGCACTTAAAAACTGTTTTATTAAATGGTGTCGCGAGCGCGTGCATGGGTGGTTGGTCTCAAAATGGTCAGCGACGAGAACGAAGGGAACCGGCAACTACGAACGGATGCATGTTTGAAAGCGAGAGACGATGCAATGCATATGATGTGAATGATGCGATGATGAATGCGACAACCAGACGAACACATGCCGAGAATGGAAACACAAAGGGAATCTTCTGGAATCTTCTGGAGCATCGGTCCCGGGCTGTCACATCCCTCCACTTCCCGAGGCGCATGCATAGTTGCACACACACGATTAAACACGTCCCATGTAAAATGGGGCACGATCTGTGCATTGATAGATCGTGTTGATGAAACGGTCTCGAACCGTGCATCTTGTGCTTATAACCGGCCTATCGGTCATGGTGGGCCGTGACCTTTCGTCAGAAAAATTATCAGGGGATGTTATCTTTTCCCCCGACGTTTGGTCTTCAAAACCAGCCTGCCTTACAGTATTCGGACGTTCCACTATGTGGAAACCTACTTATCATCGGAGGCCAGACTATAGTTCAGCGGGAAGGAACTCACCTTGCAAGCCGAAGACTCTGTCCGCGAAGGAATGGGAGTTAAAGACCCTTGGCGTTGGAGGCAAGTTTGGAGGCTACTGAGGGAGTCCTGGATTAGGGGTCCTCAGATAGCTGACCTATTCAGTATGGGCCAGACTATATGGGCTAGTTACCGGACACCATAAGATTTGAAGGCCCAATATCAAGGATGGAAGCTTCGGGAGGCATGTCTTGCACTCCATGTTTGGTGTAGGAAATAGGCATGTTTATCTATTCAGCATGTAACCGACCATGTGTACAATCCTAGGCATCCTTGGCATCTATATAAGCCGGAGAGTTTTAGGGTATAGGGGACAACTCATCTAGGGTTAGCTATACGATCTCGAGGTAAATCAACTCTGTAACCTCCATATCATCAATACAATCAAGCAGGACGTAGGGTATTACCTCCATCGGAGGGCCCGAACCTGGGTAAATCTGTGCCCCCTTCTTCTCCTATTATCGTCGATTCTAGTCTCATAGTTCGGGACCCCCTACCCGAGATCCATCGGTTTCGAAACCGACAACAGTCGTGGGGGCTCGCTAGCCCCCGGTAGCAGCAAAGAACCAGAGCCAGAGGCTTAGACAAACAACCATCTCAAGTGAAGGTTAGCCAAATTTGTTACGCGCCCAGATAACACCTTCTCAGGGCGAAACCAAATACAAAGAATAGCTTTGCCCGAACAACCCAAAAAGCTAACGAATGTGTCACCAAAGGAATCTCAGACCACTTGACGACACACGTCATGGGGATCCGTCCGGCGGGTGGGGGCGCAGAGGAGTGGTCGCCTCGCTGCTTCGGGGGCCATGGGAGGCCTTGTTGCCCGCAGGCAGCCCGAGCGACTATGGTGGTGGCCGCAATGCTGGTGAGTTGATAACGGTCACCCAGCACCGAGCACTTGAGGCGCATGCGGTGAGCGCCAGCCATTGAGTCTGTGAAGCTGGAGCGAATCCAGAGCTAAAGAACGGCTGCACACCCCTACCTAGTGCGGCAAATGTCGGAATTGGGGCTCCGCGGACCCAAGAAGGTTCGAACTCTGGGGCATATGCGAAGATCTCAACCAACTCTAGTCTCAAGCTTGTTACCCCATGACCAACCTCGTCGAGTGCGTGAGAGCGGGCAAGAAGATGAACACCGAGATTTACCCAGGTTCAGGCCACCTTGTGGTGTAAAACCCTACTCCTGCTTTTTGTGGATTAGCCTCACGAGGAGGATTGGGATGAACTAGTATAGTGGTTGAGAGATCTCGCGAGGGCTCAAGGGTGGGGATGAATCAAGTCCCTCTCTACGGTGGAGGCTAGTCCCTATATATATAGGTCTGGGTCCTCTTCCGTTATTGCACTCGCGGGACGGGATCCCACAACAACCAAATTTGAAAGGGGACAAGAGGTACAGTTTATCCTGACTAAAGGTGGTCTTCACCTGCAAAGCTTTGGGGCGTGACACAGAGGTTGACTCAGCGATATCCGTCCTGATGAGCTCGTGGTCTTGGTCTTGCTGCACCAGAATGGAAAGCTTTGGGGCCTTCCTAAGGAAGCTGTACCTGCCCTTGCTCCCTTAGCGCGGAAGAGGAAACTTTCCTCCTGTGCGCCCACTGGCGCCTACCTGACCTCGATCATCATGGCACACATCATCCCAGCCTCATGAGGTCGGGTCTTGCATAGAAAACTCCGCTCCTCGGGAGGAGAGCCTGGGGAAGCTGCTCCTCTGGAGGTCTTGTCATTGTTCGCCTCGCGAGGGTCTTGACCTGGGGGTGCCTGCCACTGGGCCGTACCGGGTTATCGAGGTGGGCCATGTGCTGGGCCGCAGGGAGGCGGATCTGGGTACCCCCGATCCGAGAACGCTGACATGCCCCTTAGGGTTTGGCCCCACCAATCCCTTAGCCGCATGGGCCTAGGTGGGAGGGGCGCCTGATACTCATGATCTGTGTTGAGTTTTCCGTGAAGAGGAATGGGTAATCGCAACACAAACTGGGTAAGTGTTTTCCTCAGTTATGAAACCAAGGTTTATCCAACCAATAGGAATACCAATCCTCAACCGTCTTCAGTGGTTGCACACAAAAGAACAAACAACTTGAACCCAATGCCAGCAAGAGGGTTGTTAATCCCCTTGATCTCGTTATTTGCAGGCAAGTGAGTTGTGTAGATAATTGTAGATGATAGTAAAGTGCAAAATAAAGTAAAAGGTAATAAATAACAAAAAGGTAATGATAGCGTTTGTGACTTTATTAGAGAATAGACCCGAGGGTCATAGAGTTCTCTAGTGGCATTGTCATCGTTTTCTCACGGCATATGCCATGGGGTGGCTTATCGAGTGTGGTCCGGGCCGAAGGATCCGGTGGACTCCGGTAACGGGATCGGGAACAAGCGGTGCGACAAACAAGATGTACCCAGGTTTGGGGCCCTCCGTGGGAGGTAACACCCCTAGTCCTGCTCGTCTAGTTGATGAACTAGGAGGACTACAATGGTGCTCCTAGAGCTATTGGGTGGAGGAGGAAGAAGGGGCTAGCTGGCTCTTCCAGTTTCTCTACATGCAGAGATGATTGTGGAGAATGGTAAAAAATGCTTCCCCCTCGCATGGGGGCACCTTGGGGGTTTTATAGGCCAATGCCTCAGCTTACAATATGCTTGGACAGTACTAAGGTGGGGGACCTGGCTGACAGTCTCTCTGGCTGGCTGGGGGTCCCACCGGACGAGCCGCCTCGTTGCTCGTACGACTTGCCGGCTGCGGGACCAGCTGGGGACCACCAGCTGGCCACCGCTATTGGCCCGCAGCCACCTGCCCTGACACAAGCCGTGCTATGCGGCGTCGCCTTGCCACGTGGGTGCAGGCAATGGAGTGGATGGGGGCGTGCCTGCATTGTTGCCCTGCCTCGTCATGATCGGCCATAGTCAGCGGCACGACAGCTCGAGCTGTAGCCATGCGTCTCCCTTCGTCAGTGGTCACTGTAGCCACGCAGGGCCTGTCACGGGGTCGAGTCTTGTCACCGTACATGGGTATGGTGGGAGAGGACCGGTGCTTGCTCGCCCGGGGGTCAGCAGGAGAGCTGGCCGCCGATACGCCTGTCGGCTGCTCGTTAGGTGGCCACGAGCCAGCCGGGCATGGGCCAGCCGGCACCGCACCAGCCGGCCATATGCCAGCCGGCCCGACACGCTCCAGCCGTATTGTTTTTTGAAAGAGGTTGAACCTCCCCGTCAGTAGTCCCCGAAGCCGGCGGGGCCCTGCGCCCTCCCAGCGAAGGGGAGCCACTGGCTTCATCCTTCCCTGAAAAAAGTGGCGCAAGCTTTGGACCAGTGGTCTGGCTGGCCAAAATGCATTGGTTGCCGCGCCCGACACCTTGGGACCCGGGGTGACGCTTCGCGGAGCCCACCGGGCCACGGCACGCGATGTAGAGCGCTACAGGCACCATGGGCCCCGTCACAAGGGATGCGACGAGACGTCTCCAAGGGCCTAGCCCAGTAGGCCTCGGATCGTCAGTAGGGGATCCTTTTTAGCTAGATCCCAACAGCTGTGGCCCATGATGCCCACGTCTGACGGACTTGTCAAGGGCATGGGCGTAGTTAATCCCCACACCCACTGGCCTTCTTCCCCTTATTTTTAAGGGGAGGGGGAGGGGCAAAGGTAGTTAGCACTCCCCTCTCCCCATCGCCTTCCTGTTCCTGCTGCTGCGTGCCTCGAGCCCGCTCGCTCTGCTGCCGCTCGCCCCCTTGCGATAGTTGCGGCCGCCGGCGGATGATCGCCGAAAACTACGATGATAGGAATCTTCACCGTTCTTGCCCCAATGCGCATGTCCACGGAGGAGATAGCAGACGGCCCTTCTCATAGTTGGGGTGGCTCCGCCGTGACGGCGGAGGACATGACATAGCTCTGCCACGCCCGCATGTTGTCGTCAGAGGACCATGTTGTTGCCCGTCCTCCGGGCAGCATGGTTGTTGGTGTTCTAGGAACGATGGCACCCAGATTTGCCTGCTTGCGGCCTAGAACATGGCCCACCTCAATGACCAAACGCGGTCAGGCGCGGCCCCACTCGACACAAGGCCCTCGTGAGGGCCCTAGCCTCTCGAGGAAGGATGGAGACAAGACCCACAAAGGATGGGCCTTCTTAGGACCCCTCCAGAGCGACGGAGATTTCTATGCAAGGCCCGGCCTTAGGAGTCAAGGGTGATGCAAGGAAGGACATGCAGGCGCCAGTGCGCTAGACGACGCGGTTTCCCCTGTGGTGCAAAGGGAGCCAGGACGTATGCGGGTTCCCAAAGCACCGCCCAAAGGTTTTCATTCTAGTGAAAGAAGATCACAACCACTCGTCCCGCAGGGCGGATGTTATCGCTGAGCCCGTCCCTGCGCTGTCGATAGCCACTTTGCAGGCGAAGACCGCCTTTGGGTTGGGCGAGCATGAACCCCTGCCCCCCTTTAAAATTGGCCATTGTGAGATCCATTCCCGCCATGGCGATAAGAGAAGAGGACTCGGGCCACCGCTATATAGAGAGGGTAGGCTGCTTCGTAGAGGGTGGATCCATGAGTTTTACCACACGACGACCACAAAAAACCACAAAGAGCCTCGAACACCATCGAGGTCCCTCAGGAGGCCCCGAAACACTATACTTGTTCATCCACCTCACCTCCTCAAGAGGCAATCCACCAAAGGTAGGAGTAGGGTATTACGCTTTGCAGCGGCCCGAACTTGGGTAAATTGTCGTGTTCATTCTCCTCCTCGTCATCGGGCGAGTTCTTTGTTGTGTTCATCGGATAGCGAGCTAGGAAGATTGAGGCCGCGGGGGATCTTCATACACGCACCTGTGTTCGAACTTTAACGGTTTTGTGGAGCCCAAAATCCAACATTTGGCGCGCCAGGTAGGGGGCATGTCGGAGTCTTCCCCAAGCCAAGATCTTCTCCCACCTCGATGCTCTGATGTCTGATGCCCTCCGAGCCCGCGCCAAGCGACGTGCCACCTGTGTCGCCCATACGGCGCCAGTGGGTCGCGCCGCTTCACGCAGGTCACCCTCGCCCGCGGCGAATGCGGCCACGGGCCCCCATGCCCATGAGCAGCAAGACTCCTCCCAGCCGGTCACCATGCAGTGTGATGCCTACACCGCCACTCCGTCGATCATCCTAGCTTCAGGGTCATCCTCCCGTATCCGGCTGGGGCCGGTGCGCGCCCAAGGCGCGCTCGCCATGGCTAACGAGCTGCTTCACTACCGCCCCGCTCCTGACTGTTTTGATGAATGGCTTCGGCGCATCGCGGAGCTCATCAGCGCCGTCGGCGAAGCATCGACACCCTCCTACTCACTTTGACCCCAACCGTTCCTGACAAACAACGTGGTACAAGATGCACAGCCTCCGCCTACGCGACACGACGCCGACCCTGAGCCCAGGCGAGAAGCATGCCCCCGTGACCGGCCTTGTGAACCAAGGGCGACGCCGGGAGATGAAGTAAGCTGCCAAGTGGTCCCCTGACCGCACGCCAACATGCGCGCATTCCTGCGCTGCCAACCCGACGTCGCGACTGGACGCTGCTCCAGGAGGCTCTGCAGGAACGTGAAGACCAAGACCCTCCTACGCAAGCAGCACCCGTCGAGCCAGTGGGGTGCCTTGCCATTGACCCGGAGCTCTACCCAACCGCCTGGCCTTGCAAGTTCAAGCCGGACCTGCCCCCGCGCTATGACGACACCCTAGATCCAGCCGAGTTCATACAGCTCTACTCGCTGAGTATCTGGGCGGCAAGAGGAGACGACAAGGTCATGGCATGTTGGTTCCCCATGGCGCTCAAGGGCAGAGCACTCTCCTGGCTCTTCAACCTCCTGGAGGCGTGCATCACTTCCTGGGATGATCTGCGCAAATGTTTCATCGCCAACTTCCAAGGCACCCGCGACCGTGCGCCCATAGCGAACGATCTGCGACGTATCAAGCAGCAGGATGGGGAGACCCTACACAAGTTCATACAACGCTTCACGATGGAGTCACTGACCTCAAGATGAAGGAAGAGCTCGCCATGAAGGACGAGCTGTGCTCTACCTTGGAGATGTTCAACCTGGCGAACAAGTGTGCCAAGGCCGAGGAGGGCCGCCTATTGCTCCGCGAGCCTCTAGTGGCGGAGCCAGAAGAGAAGAAGACCAAGGCCAAGGAAGAAAAGCGCATGGCCCCAGCGGTGCTTGCGGCCGAACCCGAGGCAAAGCGCAGCCGGGGAGAAGAACACCCCCCAGGAATAAGGTCGACATGCATCTTCCATGGCACCAATAATCACGACACCGCCGACTGCCAGGAAATCCGGCTGATCCGTGCCGAGCACTTCAGCAGGCGCCTCGGCCGAGGCGGCCGAGGCTTTGTGCACGGCGGTGGCCACGGTGGAAGCTTCTAGGACAACCGGGAGCCACGTCAGGGGTGGTGCGATCAGCCTTAGGAGGACCAATAACACGGTCAAACTCGGGACGACCGGTGGCGCGACCCGCCTTGTGAGGACCGCTGGCGCGACGACCCTCCTAAGAGGCCACGATGCAGTCAGCCTCGCGAGGCTCGCTCGCGTGTGGATGGACTACCTCTGCTTCCTCCGCCACCCAGAAGGAAAAAGGAAGATAGGCAGGATGATGGGGCTGGGGGCTTCCAGGAAATCACGATGGTGGCATGTATCTTGGGCGGCGCCCAGGCCCCAGCATCAAACCGTGCCTTCAAGCAATTTGCACGAGAGGTGAATGCGTCTCTCCCGAAGCCTGAAGCGATGCGCCCCCTCAATTGGTCCCAGACCGCCATCACCTTCGACTCAAGCGATCAGCTCATGTGTTCATTTATGGATGGCAAGCTCCCCATGATGTGCACCCGGACCATTAGCAACGTCCTCGTCACCAAGACCCTCATCGACAGTGGGGAGGGGCTCAACGTCCTCTGCATCGAGACCATCAAGACGCTCCAGGTGTCGTACGAACAACTCATGCAACCTAAGCCTTTCTCGGGGGTCACAGACGGGTCCACAGTACCTGACGGGGTTATTACCCTGGGTAGGCCAAAGCAATAGGGTTCTCCCCCCCCCCCCCGCTTCAAAGAAAAACTATGCAACCAGCTGCCCAAGACCATCTGGGGCACGGCCGACTCGAGCTGCCGCCGGCTAGCGACACAGACGTCTGGTCGAGGACTCGGCTCGACCCCCGGCTGGCTGGGCGCGGCCGGCTGCCTTCGGGCCGCCTCCTCCATTTACCTCGGAGCGGACATGCAATGTCCCGTCCCACTGCGCACGGGTTCGGCGACATGACGCGACCGCCATGACAGGCGACACTATATCCACAATGGCCGCTGATGCACGGGTGTGCATGGCTACAGTCCAGCCGTCCAGGCCGCTGACCTTGGCGAGCGCGACCGGGCGGGGAAACCGTGTCGGCACACCCTCGCCCACTCAATTACCTGCCCCGGCGTAGCTATAGTGCAGCCGGCCGTACCAAAGACTTTGGCTGGCTGGCACTAGACGATGCCTCTCGGGCGACCCGTGCCGCGGCAGGTGGACGAGGGCCAATCGCAGGGCCGGCTGGCGGGCCCTTGGGGGAGACGGGACCGCACAGCCGGTGGACCCTATAGACGACGAGACGGCACAAAGGGCGAGACCCCTTGTTCAGCCGGAGAGGCTGCCAGCCGGGTCCCTCCACCCTTGTACCTTCGAATATATCATAGAGCTGGGGGGTTGGCCTATAGAACCCCCCAAGCCCCCCATGCAACGGGGACGGACAATCACTCACACCCACACACCCACACAAAGTCTCTTTACATATCATCTCTAGCAACGGAGGAAGACGAGCCGGCTGCTCCCTCTTCCTCCTCTAGACCCAGCACTAGGAGCATTCTTGTAAACATCTCAATCCATCCAACTAGACCAAGCAAGACTAGGGGTGTGACCTCCCATGGAGGGCCCTGAACCTGGGTACATCGTGTGTCGCCACCGCTTGTGTCCAATCTCGCACCCGGAGTCCATTGGCGTCCTCCGACCCCAATCACCCACGATAAGCCTACCCATGGCATCTGTCGTGAGAAAACGACGACAGTTGGCGCCCACCGTTGGCACTGACCCAGCCGGCATGGGGCTGTGCGCGACCGCGGTCGGGTAGTTGCAGAAATCCTGGGCGGCAAGATGCCCGTCTACGACACCCCCGCAGCCAACCTGCGGGCTCTTAAGGTGGCCTACGAGGATCTGGCCACCTTGGAGGGCGAAGAATGTGCCGCCCACGAGCGTCACATCAAGGAGCTCATTGACGCCACCGACGCACAACAGCATTTGCTTGCGACGGGTGGCGCCGCCTCCGAAGGCCCTCGGCTCGAGCGCGAGGGTACGGGGACTGCTGGCCGTCAGTCGGCTCAGCACTCTTGCTCCCCTCGCGTCTTCGGCCGCCGGGTCAAAGCAAACAACCCCTGGCCCTCTCATCTGCCGGGAAGCGAGCAGCCGACTATTAACAACCGGTGCACCAACAACCCGCCTCGCAGTGGCCGCCACCATGAGGTGCTGACAACTGGCGCAGCCACGGGCACACTCCACCCCCGCGACGTGAGCCGGAATGGTCGGTTCCGCCCGCCATGTGTCCTGAGCTCTCGGCTCGGCTTGGGTTGCACGTTCCCCAGTGCGAGAATGATGCTCGCCTCCGTAGCGACCGACTCGCGTAGTTGGCCCTCCTCGAGGAGGAGGGCTCGATTAGCCCGGCCTGCTTTGGCCCTCAGATCCGCAACGAGCCATTTCCGACCGGCTTCACACTCCCCCGAGACACCCCGAAGTACAACGGGGCCGCCAAGCCCGAGGACTGGCAGATCAACTACACCACCGCCATCGGCATTGCCAGGGGCAACAAGTGTGTAGCCGTCTGCTATGCCCCCCTCATGCTGATCGGCTCGGCCCGCACCTGGCTCAACAGCCTGGCGGCCGGCAGCATCAACACTTGGACGGACTTCGAGGAGGCCTTCGTCCGCAACTTCACCGACACCTACAAGCGGTCTGGCGGCCCCCGTGAACTCACCATGTGCGTTCAGGGGCTGGACGAGTCCCTTCGCGACTACCTCACTCGATGGACCGAGCTCCGCAACTCCTGCGAGGGGGTACACGAGGTGCAGGCCATACAGTACTTCATCAAAGGCTGTCGAGACGGCACCCTCCTCAAGCACAAGCTTCTGTGCTCTAAGCCGGCCACACCTGCCGAGCTCATGAACAAGGCAGACAAATACGCCACAGCCGATTCAGCCATCCGGGTCAAGACGACCCCGCCCGCCAAGGAGATGACGACGCCGGCAACGTCCTGGATTGCTGCCGACAACCGGCAGCCGCAGAACAACAAACGCAAGAATGACCAGCCGGATCCCCGCTACGGGAGCCGGCAGGTCGCCACACTACTAGAAAAAGGACTGTTAGTGGCGCACCTATTTTTGCCATTAATGGCGCACTATAGGTGCGCCACTATTACCACGCCACTAGTAACAAATACTAATGGCGCACCTCTGGTGCGCCATTAGTATTACAGGTAACAGTGGCGCACCTTGTAGTGTGCCATTACTATTGCTACAGGTGCGCCACTGGTAACTTTTTTTTTTGAATTTTGAAGGCGGGAAAATAGTAGTGGCGCACCGTCTAACCCCCACCGTGCGCCATTGCTATTTTTGAATTTTGAATTTGGATCTGGATCTAGATCTGGCTTGTTTTTTTGCTCGTTTTTTTGCTTGAATTTTTTCAAATTTCATTCTCGACCTGGATCTGGTACGTTCTTTGTGCCGGGGGAGCTCCACATGTGGCCGGAAGTAGAGGAGGAGGGAGGAGAGACCGTGAGGAGGAGAGGAGGGAGGAGAGACCGTGAGGAGGAGAGGAGGGAGGAGAGACCGTGAGGATCAGGAGAGGAGGGAGGAGGAGGTCGTCGGAGAGGAGGAGGAGGACCGTGAGCAGGAGAGGAAGGAGGAGCACCGTGAGGAGGAGTGGAGGGAGGAGGAGGTCGCCGGAGGAGGAGCACCGTGAGGAGGAGAGGAGGGAGGAGGAGGAGGAGGACCGTTAGCAGGAGAGAAAGGAGGAGCACCGTGAGGAGGAGAGGAGGGAGGAGGAGGTCGCCGGAGGAGGAGCACCGTGAGGAGGAGGTCACTGGAGGAGGAGCACCGTGAGGAGGAGGAGGTCGCCGGAGAGTTGGAGATGGAGTGGAGGAGAGGAGGAGATGGAGTGGAGGAGGAGGAGAAGAATGAAGGGGTAAGTGGCTGGCCGGCCCTTTTAAACTTCTGTCCCAACTTAGCAGTGGCGCACCATGCACTGGTGCGCCATTGCTATTTTTTTGAATTGTGAAGGAGGGAAAATAGTAGTGGCGCACCATGCACTAGTGCGCCATTGCTTATTTATTTATTTTTTGCAATTTTTTTCGAATTTTTTTGCCTCCAGATCTTAAAAGCGTCGTAACTTTTTTTCTGTGAGGTTTTTGAGGATTCCAGAAAATAGATAACAGGCGTAGCCGGTTGAATTCGGATGTAACTTTTCGAGTAGATAATTTTTCATATTAAAAACTTTTTCATCGGAGGTCGTATGCAAAAGTTACGGCCATTTTACCGAAACACGGCGGCCTTTTGCAAAAGAATTCAAAATTCATGTTTGTTAATTTTCCTAACAACTAGAACACATAACACATGGGCATATATTATTTTGATTTTTTTTGAATCTTTATCATTTTTCTTTTATTTAATTAAAACCTAAAAGGCGATCCAAGGGGAGTTTGTGTGTGTTTGTGTGTGAGAGACGTTAGTAATGGCGCACCCTCCCTGATGCGCCATTGCTAACCCTAGCAATGGCGCACCAGGGAGGGTGCGCCATTACTAACCTCTCACACACGCACGCAGGCACACCCCCATCACACATAGCAATGGCGCACCACACCTAGGTGCGCCACTAGCATAACAGTGGCGCACCTAGGTGTGGTGCGCCATTGCTATGTCTGGTGGGGGGATGGACCAAAAAAATAGCAATGGCGCACTGCTCATGTGGTGTGCCATTAGTAAAAAAAATAGCAATGGCGCACCTAATTCTGGTGCGCCACTGCTATATAGCTGTGGCGCACCACCATCATGGTGCGCTACTAGTAAAGATATTGGGGATAAGCCTTTTCTAGTAGTGCCACCATCGAGGAGCAGGGTCGGCTGCCCAATCTTCCAGCTAGCGCCAGCGCAGTCGCAAGACCACCTGGCAGCCGAAGCTCACCTTCGAGTAGATGCTCGACCTCCCCTACAAGAACCACTCTGGGGCCAAACCCTCCACGCACACGCTTCGGCAGTGGAGCTTCTCACAGCGATTGGCCCGGGGGGCGGCCTTCTGGCTCCTCCCGCGCCGCCTGCCCGCCCGCCAGCCGCCGACCCGGCGCCGGCCCCGGCTCCGGCCCAGAACGACGGTCGTCTGTTGGACCATTTCCCTAACCAGGACGGCTGTTACGTCATCTTCACCAGCGAAGAGACGAGCAAACACGCTCAACGCCGGCTCCATCATGAGGTGAATGCCACCATGCCGACCACTCCCCAGTTCATGCACTGGTGTGAGCGGCCGGTCACCTGGAGCCGGGCAGATCACCCTGTTGTAATGCAAAATCCCGGTAGCTACGCCCTGGTCCTCGACCCCACCATCGCCACCGAAAAGCGCACCTACCACTTCTCACGGGTGTTGGTAGATGGTGGCAGCAGCATCAACATCCTTTACCTCAACACGATGCGCAAGCTGGGGCTGAAGATAGAAGACCTGCAGGCGAGCCAGATGGTCTTCCATGGCATCTTGCCTGGGAAGTCCTGTTCCCCTGTCGGCAAGATCACGCTCGACATCCTCTTCGGCGAACCCGGCCACTTTCGACGCGAGCCGGTGTTGTTCGAGGTCGTGGACCTTGCAAGTCCCTACCACGCGCTATTGGGACGGCCGGCCCTTGTCAAGTTCATGGCGGTCCTGATGTGAACTGAGGTCCGATCTTTCGATGAGAGTGGGGATAACTACGATTTTGTGGGACTCGACCCTCACGATCCGGGTAACAACCGTACAGGAAGACCCGTACACGACCGATATCCACGGCGATCGCTGAACCAACTCCACGGTGTTATCGACCGAGCCAACGGCGTGATCGACCTATCCACGAAGGATTTTTCCTTCAGGCAAATCGAAGAACATGCAAGAAAATAATAACCAAGCAATCTGAAATTATGAATATGCTAGATGAATAGATCTCACAATATGGGGTTCCAATAGGATGTCTTGACGGTCGCACTAATCACTACGAACGAAGACAAATAAAATAGCAATAGCTAAACTTCTCTAAACAAAACCCGCCCCCTAAACCTAACATGGACTGGCTATTTATTAAAGGACCGTACGGCCAGTGGCGTCTCGTGTAGTCTTTGGAATTCTTGTCGCTGACGAAAGCAGGCACCGAACAGTCTTCGTATTAGGACATGAGATAGCCTGTGCATGCACGCACATGACCTTCTTCTATTTGGCTTGACCACATGCATTGACTTCTAAAATTTACATACTCATGTGCTTCGAAATCTTGAGTATAATCTCGCCTTTTAATACATCACGTATATGTGTTTCCAATAATTCTGCATAAAGCACAAAAATGTGTAGTAGTTTTGCCTCTGATAATAAAATATAATATTATAGAATTATCAACACAAATTACCTGAAAAATGTCACGTGTAATGCCCACATCATCCTCCCTTTCTTGAAAACAAAGCCGTCCTCGGCTTTCATTTATCTGGAACACATCATAGAGGAAAGCGAAAATAGATGCAATGTGTATAGGCTGCTCCAAAGGCGTTAGCGCATGAGGGTGTGATAATTTTGTAATAACACCATTATGAATATCATGATAATTTTTGCCATATCAAAACATAACAGTTTGGATATCATGATAAATATTATCCCACACATAGTCTATATATGAATTATAGGGACAAAAATGAATTATTTGAGCGTGTGGTATGTCTGGTGCAGAATTTGGGACACTCAGCGAAACGAATTTAGAACTGATAGCAAGCATATTATGCATAGTCTGATTCGTTGGTTTAGATTTGCCATCATCTATTATTTCATCGGGGGTCATAGGAATCAAGTTAATGGTTTTCCCTTCAAACACGAGAGTATACGAATTTTTTCTATCATGATGGGTAACACTATTATCATATTGCCAAGGTCGACCTAACAATAAACAACAAGCTTGAATAGGAACGACATCATAGTCAACATGATCATGGTAAGAACCAAGTGTAAAATTGACTCTCACGCGACGCGTTACCTTCAACTTACCACGGTCGTTGAACCATTGGATGTAATACGGATGTGGGTGTCTCGTAGTGGTGAGTCAAAGCTTCTCTACCATCTCTATACTCGCCAAATTATTGCAGCTTCCACCATCAATGACCACACGAACGGAATGCCCTTTGACAACAAACTTAGTTTGAAAAAGATTATGACGTTGAGGCATCTCAGCATGCCCCACCTGGACACTTAGTACTCGCATGGTTACAAGACTTGGGTATTGATCTGCCATGTCAGCATGACAATGTATCTCTTCCAAATCATGCACCTTAGTGTCACCTGCATTATTAGTGGCAAGCATAACGCGTGTATCTTCATCTAAATCACTACCTGAAGAGTACTCACCATCTTCCCGCACAATGAATGTACGTTTATTTGGGCAGTCCTTCATCAAGTGCCCTCCACCTTTGCATATATAACACTTCATGTCCCTTGTGCCTCCAGACGAAGTGGTGGGTACTAGAGAAATTGCTTTCGAAGCCTCGGAGGAATGTGGAGGTGATTTTGAACTTGTTGGATGTGCACCATTGTTCAAGATAGGTGGTGTTGCCCCAGTTGTGGACGAAACAGTGGGAGAAGATGTCCATGATGAGCGATGACCTGCAGAAAAGTTACCTCATCCCGTGTTGTAGCGTCCATGTACTTCCCTTTCAGCTTTACAAGCAAAATGAAACAAACAAGTAATAGAATTGTACTCCTTATAGTCCAGTATATCCTGAATATCACGATTCAAACCACCTAAAAATCTAGCCATCATAGCATCATCGGTTTCAACTAATCCACATCGCATTAAACCAGTTTGCAACTCTTGGTAGTAATCCTCTACAGAACTACTACCTTGTTTTAAACATTACAATTCATTCAATTTGTCACGAGCACAATATGTAGGAGCATAACGTTGTCGCATAGCTCGTTTTAAAGCATCCCAAGTAGTAGGTATATTGTTTGCATTAGCACGGCAATACCCACTCCACCAAATAGAAGCAAACTTTGTAAATTCACTAGTGGCTGCCCTAACTCTTTAATTCTCGGGAATATCATGACATGCAAATTTTTGTTCAACTGAAAGTTCCCAATCAAGATAAACATCTGGATCATATTTACCGTTGTAAGCAGGCATAGTAAATTTAATTTTAGCACTAGAGTGTTCATGATCTCTAACATCATATCTGTGTGGATCTCGTGCCATACCTTGATGGTTGAAACGTAGATGTCAATGATCACAGTCATTGTGGCGGTTGACCATTTGGTCATCTTCAGTGTCACCATAATAATCCCCATAGTTGTCTCCATGTTCTTCGTTAGCGCGTGGATGGGGTTGTTGGTGCTGGTTTATGGTGGCAGCATCGGTGACAGTAGCTAGGTGTTCAGGATGACCCACGGGCACACGTCGAGCGCACGAATTAGCGACGACACCCATGGAGTTATGAGGAACAACGTTGTTGTTGATAAGGGGTGCACTCTGCAACCCGTCCAGACATGACAAGATGTCCTGTAGATGTGTGTTGGCAACACCTTGTGCATCCTCTATGGCCTTGAGCCTCTTTTCTGCCTCAATCTGAGCACCCTCAAGTTGGGTGAGGCGCTCGTTGGTAACCTTCACATCCGCGCTTAGGCCCTCAAGCGTGGGTTCAGTCCCTGCCATTGTTAGTGATAGAGAGAAAAACACAGTGTACAATCCCTATCAACTAGTAGGACGTGGTGGAAAAAAACTCGCTCACACTCAAGCCTAGTATCAAATTCTTACTTGTTCTTACCAATGCAACAGGTGGTGATCGGAGCGTTGGTGTTGGCTTCAAACAACCGATGAAGATTGGATAGAGCGATAACCAAGAAACAATAGAGTCAGGACCTGTACTTATTGGTAGGAAAAGGTGTAGCTTGGCAAAGGCTTCTCAACTCACAATATTAGTGGCACAATTTAGCAAAAAGCAATGCATGTTGAATAACTGTTCAAACTCCTAACTAGTGCTGGCAGTGAGTGGAATTGGTGACGGAAAAATGCACGGTAGCTCTAATGAGCTAGATATAAGTGAGGTATAAATACGATTATAACAAAGCACGAAAAAAGATGATATATGAAACAGGGATCAAGTAGCAGCAACAATAACGTCCAGGAAATAGAACACAGAGTCCAAAATATATGCTAGCCGGCCTGTTTTTCTTTTTTTTTCTTTCATTTCTTTTCTTCTTCTTTTTTCTCCTTTTCACTTTTTTTATCTTTCTTTTTTTCCTTTTTTCCTTTACAAGCCAGGTACTAGCAAATGAAGAAGAGAAACGTTGACCTGAGTGCTACTAGGGTCGGACGAGTACTATACTGAGATGGGAAAGGCAAATCAGCCTAGAAGGAAAGTAAGGCACAAGGGATGGGACGTCTGCTGCATGCATGCGGGAGTAATCACGGGAGACGTTGGAACGACAGCACGGAAACTTTGCTGCAGCGAAAGTAATCGTGTATGGAAAACAGAGTGGACTATCGGGCCGGCGAAACAGCGGACGACGCGGAAAAAAACACACGCAGCAGACGAAGGACACGTAACAGAACGAGATCTAATCTTTTTTTTTTCTGATGATGATCAACGAACACGCGGACGAAAAGTTTGGTGGACAAAAACAAGTATGATTCAATAGATTTTTTCTTCTTCAAAACTAATCTAAACCAGCACTAGTATGAGGATGAATGCAACAAAAAATTCAACAAGCTAATACTAGATGCAAACTGCTAAAGGCTAAAAAGATATGTGCAGTGGATGAACTAATCTAATTATCATTATTTTGGCTTTTTGTGGGTTGTAGGATGAAAAACAATCTAATCTAATAAAACTGTAAATCTCTCACCGATAAAACTGAAAACTGATATCACTTGATGTGAACTGGGGTCTGATCTTTTGATAAGAGTGGGGATAACTACGATTTTGTGGGACTCGACCCTCACGATCCGGCTACCAACCGTACAGGGAGACCCGTACACGACTGATATCCACGGTGATCGCTGAACCAACTCCACGGTGTTATCGACCGAGCCAACACCGTGATCGACCTATCCACGAAGGATTTTTCCTGCAGGCAAATCAAAGAACATGCAAGAAAATAATAGCCAAGCAATCTGAAATTACGAATATGCTAGATGAATAGATCTCACAATATGGGGTTCCGATAGGATGTCTTGACGGTCGCACTAGTCGCTACGAGCGAAGACAAATAAAAATAGCAATAGCTAAACTTCTCTAAACAAAACCCGCCCCCTAAACCTAACATGGACTAGCTATTTATTAAAGGACCGTACGGCCAGCGGCGTCTCGTGTAGTCTTCGGAATTCTTATCGCTGACGAAAGCAGGCACGAAACAGTCTTCGTATTAGGACGTGAGTTTTTTTTTTGGAGCGGGAAAGCCAAATTTTATTCATCAAAAGCCACCTGAAGTGGGATACAAAGCGGGTCATGGGGACTTCCAAGCCATAAGTGGCGTCCTGGACTCGCGTAAGAGCAAATCTAGCTAAAGCATGAGCCTCATAGTTTACAGCTCTACCTTCAAAAGAGAAATTACAGTGAAAATCAGTAGCTAACTCCTTAATCTCGCTGATGATAACGCCGTTAGTACCTCTCTCGTGTGGCTTGCTATGTCTGCAATGACCTGCTTACAATCGGAAGCAATCAAGATATTGTGGAGTAGCAGATCTCCCGCTAATGCCAAAGCCTCTCTACATGCAATAGCTTCAAGCGTGGACGGCTCCGTCACACCCTCGATAACCAGCGCAGAACTACCCATATAATTGCCTTCTCTGTCACGACACACTGCCGCTGCCGATCCACCTCGCCCCGCTAGGACAGCCGCATCAACACTTGCACACCCCATCGGGGCCGCTTGGCCTTTGGTCTAGATCCATGTGATGACCCATTCGATACAGGTCCTCCTTGGGTAGTAGCGGGCTGTTCTTGAGCAACAATGCATAGGTCCTTCATGTACCTCCTGATGAAACTGAGTGTCGAGTGGGGACTTTGAAAGATAGCCTCGTGTATTGCCTTGCACCTTGCGTGCCATATCGAACAGAGAGTAACTGACAGCAACGCGAACCTGTCTTGCGGAAGCAATTCCATCAAGGTAAACAGCCACTGCTTGGCGTTTGTCTCTAGCGATGACATGATTTTATGTGTGACATCTTCATCCGATATAGCCCAAACACTCCTCGAAGCTGAACATTCCATCCATGAATGGCGCCATGAATCCGGAGCCCCACATAAACCACATAAGCTCGAGTCCCCCTATATGTCTATGAGCTCGAACATCGTTGGTCGGGAGAGAATGTTTAGAGAGCCGCCACGGGAACATTTTGACCTTTGCTAGAACGTTAGTATTCCATAGTCTTTTCTACGCACTACCCTCCGAGTTGGTGCTTGAGGAACCCATCGTCCCTTCTAGCTCCGCCTCTCGTCGTAGCTTTGTTGATACCAGCATCCGGTACGCTGATTTGACTGAGAAAACCCCGGTTCTCTCGAAGTGCCACGCCCAAAAATCTGACATGTTTCTTGTACTTAGAGGGATCCCAAGTATTAGCTTTTGGTCCATTGGCATGAAGACCTGTTCCACCAGTGCTCGATTCCACGAGGCTGATGTACTGTCAATGAGGTCAGACACCCGTTCTAGAGGGTTTGGTATGCGGCTGCCGTAAGGAAGCAGCATCTCATCCCTTGGTAGCCAGTGATCTGCCCATATATGTGTCGTTGTTCCATCGCCAATACGCCTGATGAGACCTTGTTTCAGAGTATCTCTGCCTTCCATAAGCGACCTCCAGACTAAGCTAGGGTGACTGCCGAGTGAAGCCTCCAGAATGTCAGTGTTAGGGAAGTAGATGCTCTTGAGCAGCCTGGCGCACAGAGTGTCTGGGTTTTGCAATAATCTCTAGGCCTGCCTGGCCAACATGGCTAAGTTAAAGAGCTCAAAATCTTTGAATCCTAGGCCCCCCATGTCCTTAGGCCGTGTCACTGTTTTCCAAGAAACCCAATGTGGTTTCCGTTTCCCTTCCTTACTTCCCGACCAAAATTTTCTGATCAGCATATTGAGGTGCTCACACAGTCCTCTCGGAAGCGTGAAACAAGACATTGAAAATACCGGGACAGCTTGCGCCACTGACTTAATAAGAACCTCCTTCCCTGCCATAGACATCATCCTCTCAATCCAGCCCTAAACTTTACTCCAGAGGCGATCCTTCAAATATTTGAAAGCACCATTTTTTGAGCTACCCACATCGGATGGCATACCCAAATATTTTTCGTTAAGGGTTTCATTAGGAACATGTAGAACTTCTTTAATCTCCTGTCTAACTCCCTCCAGGACACCCTTACTGAAATAAATGGAGGATTTTGAGTAGTTGATCCGCTGTCCCGTAGCCTGACAATAAGCATCCAGAACTTGGTGCACCTCTTGCGCCCCCACAGTATTAGCCTTGAAAAATAGCAGGCTGTCATCAGCAAATAATAGATGGCTCACCGGTGGCGCTGAAGGTGCAACCTGTAAACCACTCAAATTGGAGGACTTAGTTTTAGATTTTATTAGGCACAAAAGACCCTCTACTGCTAGCAAGAACAAGTATGGAGATATAGGGTCCCCTTGTCGGATTCCTCGTGATGGCGTGAACTCTCGAAGTCTCTTCCCATTGAACATGACCGAGAACTTGACTAAGGTTACCAAACCCATGACAATATCCACCCATCTGCCAGTGAAGCCTAATTTGCTCATAACTGCTCTGAGGTAGGTCCACTCTACCCTGTCGTAAGCCTTCATCATATCCAGCTTAAGGGCACAAGATTGATGTTTTTAGCCCTGTTCCTCTTCATAAAATGAAGACACTCATAAGCTGTAATGATGTTGTCAGTTATCATTCTACCAGGAACAAAAGCAGACTGCTCCTCTGAAATAATGTCAGGGAGGATCACCTTCAATCTGTTGGAAATCACCTTGGATGCGATTTTGTACAAAGTATTGCACAAACTGATTGGCCGAAATTGGGTTAGCAGTGTAGGGTTTTTTACCTTCGGGATCAGAACTAGGATAGTATCATTAATACTCTCAGCTGATTCGGCGCCTTCAACTATCCACAGAACCACATTGGTGACATCCGTCCCACATACTTCCTAATGATGCTGAAAGAAATGAGCTGGGAAGCCATCCGGTCCAGGGGCCTTTGTTGGGAACATTTGAAATAATGTTGTTTTAACCTCCTGCTGACTGTATGGGGCATTAAGAAGTGCATTCATCTCAGGAGTTACCTTAGTTGGGACTGCGCAATCACCTCCTCCATGTTGTGTACTCCTTCTGACGTATAGAGGTTCTCATAAAATTCAGAAGTCATGTTCTCCATTTCCACTATATTGTCTGTAACTTGACCATCAGGACGTTGTAAGGCTTTAATCTGGTTTTTCCTCTGGCGTCGGCTCGCTCTTAAGTGAAAAAAGTACGTGTTTTTATCGCCATGCATTAGCCACTCAAGACGAGCCCGTTGTTTCCAAAGAATCTCTTCTCTGTAGTATAATTCTGTGAGCCTGTTAACAATCTTGGTCTCCACCCGAGATGGTCTTGACCTGGTTGGTGAAGTCCTAATCTCCTCCAGGTCTTTCTTTAACTGGGCTATTTCTCATCGCACACTACCAAAGTGATCTCGATCCCACCTGGGCAGATCCCCCGACAGCGTCGACAGTTTCGTTTTGAGTGTTCCCACCGAGTCGCCAGCAGCCCCTGACCATGCTGACTCCACAACTTCCTTCAACGTCGGGTCCCGTTCCCAGCATTGGTCATACCGGAACTGCCGTCGCACACTTGTGCATGCATGCTCAGTCGCATGCTTCAGGAAGATTGGGCTGTGGTCACTTGTCGTTGCTAACTTGTGCTCCAAGGTCGCTGTGGGGAAGGCTAGAAGCCTAGAACCCAGGCCGGGTTGGCCACAGCTCTGTCAAGCCTGACCCGCGTATATGTTCCACCACTGAATTTTTTCTCCCATGTCCACCAATTCCCAGTAAAACCAATGTCAGATAACCCACAGGTGTCCAGCGCATCACGAAAAGCGTCCATCTGAGCTTGACTCCTCTCTCCCACTCCGTCATGTTCATAAGCTTGTAGTACCTCATTGAAATCTCCCATAACTACCCATGGCAGCGTGCTTGATCCAACTATTCCTCGTAACATATCCCATGTGTTTATATCGCTGTTTAACTTGGGCTTCCCCATAGACGAAGGTTACCCTAGTTTTCGTATCCATGAGAGCATCAACTGTCACGTCAATGTGATATTCCGAATAACCAGCAACTTCAAGCTTTATTTCATCATTCCAAAATATTCCAAGACCTCCACTTCTACCATTACTACTAACTGCAATTTTTTTATTGAAACCTAAAGTGTCTACCAAGCTTTCCACTCTAGAGCCCTCTATTTGGGTTTCTGTTATACATAATATAGAGGGGGCAAGTTGCCTCGTGATATCACGAAGCTCTCGAACTATCGCGGGGTTGCCAATACCGCGACAGTTCCAACATAACAGACTCATTGCGCATGGCGCGACCCTCCTTGGGGGCCCGCCAAACGCGCATCAGAAGTGGTGTTCTTATCCTTGCCTTTTTCAGTCGGAATCGTCTTGGTTCTCTTTGGTTCTTGCTTCCCCGATGGGCTCTATGGCTGATTTGAAGAGGTTAGGGCTAGCTTCTGCTTCCCATCAGTAGCAGCTGGGATGGCCGGCGTATTGCTCCCGTCACAGGGTTGGCCAGGAGCCGATAACAACAGCGTTTGATTTGGGGCTCCCCTTTTCCTGTTCTTGTCACCATCCTCCATCTCTGTATCGGTCCTTTCGACCCTGGGGTCTTCATCATAGAACTGCCTAGACTGAGAGCTGTGTCTACCTTGGCCTCTACCAAAACCTGCACGGCCGCGACCGCGTCCTCCTCCAGAGCCCTGTTCTGCTCCTGGGCCTCGCCCTGGTCCTCTGAACCATATAGCTTGGAGGTCTTTGAAAACCAGAGCTGCCAGGAGATGGATACCGTTTCCACACTCCTTGTACTTGTGGCCAAGGTGACCACAAACCGCACACCAATCCAGCAGTCTTTCGTACTTTACCCTGAAAATTTCTCTGATGACCTCCTTGTTCTTCTTTATGAGCAGCGACACATCATTCTTTAAGGGCTTTCTAACGTCAATTCTTATCCGAACCCTATAAAAATTACCCTCGAAATCTTGGGACTTTGGCTCAGCGAAGATGAACTCACCGACCGTGGCCGCCAAAGACTTGATCTTGCAGAAGTGCCCATCAGGTATTTGGATCCAGATCTCCACCTTGTTCAGCTCTATCATGGAAGGTTTTGTGAAACCATCATACGGTGATATGACCACCGTCTTCCCCTTGAAAGTCCAGGGCCCCTCCTCCATCACACGTTCCGAATCGCCCAAGCAGGAAAACTGCAAAGTGTAGAGGTTATCCTCGAGGGGGCGGATTTTCACCTCCTGTGCAAGATCCCAAGCCACTCGCATGTTGCGAAAAAACCAGTATTGACTGTAGGTTTTGTCCGTATAGACCCGAGCCAGCGCCATCCATCTGGTTGCCTCCCGTGGGAGTTCGTCGGCCTCGATCACCACATCCTCTAGGTCATCTTCCTTAAGCCCAAGCTCTTTCATCATTGCCTCCACATCGCTCACGGCCGTGCCCGAGCTTGGAGACGGTTCATCCATCATAACTCTCTCCCGAAGAAAAACTGTGTTTCGCGAGCGGTGCTACCCTAGCGACTCCCTAGATCTCCTTCACCAGAGACAAACTCCGGTGGAGAACGATTGTCGGGGAGGGCAGGATATCGAAGATCTCCAAAGCGACCGCCGTCGCCTGGAGGACCGGAAACCCTAACTTGAGGGCAAAACAGCTATTAGGACGTGAGATAGCCTGTGCATGCACGCACGTAATATTCTTGGGGCAGCCCATGTGTGCACACGCACGTACATGGTCCCTTGGATGCACGTACATGACCTTCTTCTATTTGGCTTGACTACATGTATTGACGTCTAAGATTTACATACTCATGTGCTTCGAAATCGTCAGTATAATCTCGCCTTTTAATACATCGCGTATACGTGTTTCCAATAATTCTGCATAAAGCACAAAAATGTGTAGTAATTTTGCCTCTGATAATAAAAATATAATAGTATAGAATTATTAACACAAATTACTTGAAAAATGTCACGTGTAATGCCCACATCAGGTCCCCCATTATGTCTACCTCAAGCTAAAGATGTCGGGCCCTAAGGAAATCATCACCATCACGGGTGACTAAAAGAAGTCGATCGAGTGCGCTCGAGACGGCAGTTGGCTGGCCGAGGCCCTAGAAATCACCGAGGAGAAGCGGCATCTCGACCGGCTCGTGGCCCTCGCTGCCAGCCAACCGGCCATGTCCCCCCCCCCTCGCAGTCCGTCGCCAAGGCCTCATTCCAGCCATACAAGGACACCAAGCAAATCCCGCTCGACCCGGCCAACCCCGCTCAGTGCGTCACCATCGGCTCCCGCCTCGACAGCAAATAGGAACGCGAGCTCGTTGACTTCCTCCGTGAGAATCGGGACATCTTTGCATGGTCCCCCAAGGACATACCGGGTGTTCCGAGGAAGTTCGCCGAGCACAAACTACACGTCCGGCCGGACATCAAGCCGGTCAAGCAACCCTATCATGGAAGTTTTCCACCCGGACTGGCTGGCCAACCCAGTCCTGGTGCTGAAATAGAACAAGACCTGGCGCATGTGCATCGACTACACTAGACTAAACAAGGCGTGCCCCAAGGACCCATTCGCCCTGCCGCGGATCGATCAAGTCATCGACTCCACGGTCGGCTGCGACTTGCTGTGCTTCCTGGATGCCTACTCCGGCTACCACCAGATCAAGCTGGACCCGAAGGACCGGCTCAAGACCTCCTTGATCACGCCCTTCGGGGCCTACTGCTACATCACCATGTCCTTTGGCCTAAAGAACGCAAGCGCCACCTTCCAGTGGTGCATGTAGAAGTGCCTCCTGCCTCAGATAGGAAGGAACGTCCATGTCTACATCGACAACATCGTCGTCAAAACCAAGAAGCACTTCAGCCTCCTCGACGATCTCCGGAAGACCTTCGTGAACCTGCGCGAGTACAAGATCGAGCTCAACCCGGAGAAGTGTGTCTTCGGCATCCCAGCCGGCCAACTCCTGGGTTTCTTTGTGTCCGCCCGCGGCATCGAAGCTAACCCCGAGAAGATCAGTACAGTTGAGCGCATGCCCAAGCCGACCTGGCTCCGCGACAATCAGAAGTTCACCGGCTGCCTCGCCTCGCTCAGCTGGTTCATCAGCCAGCTAGGGGAGAAGGCCATGCCCCTCTCGGGCTCCTTCGCGAGATGGCTCTGATCGACCTGGGTCACACCAAGAAGCCGGGCATGTTCGATTGGCCCGACGAGGCTGACGACGCCTTCCGCGGCCTCAAGAAGGCTCTCACCCGTGCGCCCATCCTAGCCGCGCTGACTGAGAAGGAACCCTTGCTCGCCTACATCACGGCGACCACCCGCATCATCAGCGTCGTCCTGGTGGTCGAGCGATCGGAGGAGGGCAAGTCCTTGTCGGTCGAGCGCCCCGTCTACTACCTCAGCGAGGTCCGTTCCGCCTCCAAGCAGAACTACCCCCACTACCAGAAGATGTGCTATGGCATATACTTCGCCGCCAAGAAGGTCAAGCAGTACTTCCAGGAGAACACTATTATCGTGGTAAGCACGGCCCCGCTCGGCGAGATCATGAGCGACCGAGACTGCACCGGCCGGATCGCCAAGTGGGTCATCGCTCTTTCCGATCATAAGATCTGATACGAGCCACGTACCGCCATCAAGTCGTAAGCGTTGGCTGACTTCCTCGTCGACTGGGCGGAGACCGAGTTCGTGCTGCCTCCCCCGGACTCCATGCATTGGCGGATGCATCTCGACGGGTCCAAAATAAGGACCGTCCTGGTTGCCAGCATAGTCCTCTCCTCTCCAAAAGGCGACCAGCTCAAGTACGCCATCCAGATCCACTTCGCTGCCTCCAACAATGTGGCCGAGTATAAGGCCATCGTCCACGGCCTTCGGCTCGCCAAGGAGATCGGCATCAGGTGCATCCTATGCTTCGGCGACTCCGACCTCTGTGGTGCAGCAGGTCTCTGGTGAATGGGACGCCAGGGACACCAACATGGCCAACTACTGCTTCCTTGTACAACACCTCACCGGCTCCTTTGAGGGCTGCGAGTTTCATCACGTCCCCCGGGCGGACAATGAGGCGGCCAACGCGCTGGCAAAGATCGGCTCCACCTGGCAGGCCATCCCAGCCGGCATCTCCCTCGAGCGGCTGCTCGAGCCATCGATCAAGCTCTCCCCAGAATCGGAATCCATCTTCATGCCAGCAGATGCCGCCGGCCCATCGGCGGCTCCGGCTACCCCTTCGGCATCTTCGCCACCGGCTCCCTGAACCTTGGCCGCCTTGCCGGCACCAGCTGAGCCTGCTGCGTCCAAGGCCGCCAGCTCCAATGACATGGTCATCAGGATGGTAACCGACAAGCCGGCCTCGGGGACTGGCGAGTGGGTCCCGAGGGCTGGCGTGCCGGTCCTGGGGACTGATCTTCAAGGCCCGGGGGATCCCAAAACGGTCCCCGTCTCGGCTCCCTCGTGGGCCCAGCCAATCTTGGCATTCCTCCTACGCGGCGAACTCCCCCCGAAGGAGGCCATGGCGAGGCAAATCCAGCGTCGAGCCTCGGCATACAGCATCATCAACAACAATCTCGTCCATCGCAGAACAACCGGCATCTTCCAGCGGTGTGTTGAGCCGGAAAAAGGTCTAGAGATCCTACCACGCCGCCTCCAGGACCCTGGTGGCCAAGGCCTTCCGCCACGGCTTCTTCTGGCCCACTGCTCTTGAGGCGGCCAAGAAATTGGTCGACAAATGCGAGGGCTGTCAGCGCTTTAGCACGCAAAGCCACCTACCGGCATCGGCCCTCCAGACCATCCCCCTCGCATGGTTGTTCACCATCTGGGGATGGATATGGTGGTCCCTTCAAGACCGCACAAGGCGGCATGACACATTTGCTAGTAGATGTTGACAAATTCACCAAGTGGATCGAGGCACGACCAATCAAGAAGTTGGACGGCCCCACGGCCGTCCGGTTCATCGATGACATCATGGTTTGCTGCGGCGTCCCCCATAGCATCATCACCGACAACGGCATGAACTTCGCCAAGGGCGCACTCGCGTGTTTCTGCTCCAAGCAAGAAATCCATCTCGACCTGGCCTCCGTCGCTTATCGACAGTCAAATGGCTAGGTCGAGAGGGCAAACAGCATCATCCTGTCCGGCATCAAGCCCCGGCTCGTAATGCCAGTGGTAAGGTCGGCCGGCTGCTGGGTCGACGAGCTGTCGATTGTCCTTTGGAGCCTCAGGACCATCCCAACCGATCAATCGACTACACGCCTTTCTTTCTTATGTACGGGTCTGAGGCGATCATCCCCACCGACATTGAGTTCGACTCGCCTCGGGTCGCCCTATACACGGAGAAGGACGCAAAGGAGGCAAGAGAAGACGGCATTGATTTACTCGAAGAAACCCGTGAGCTGGCCTTGAGCCGGATGGCAATCTACCAACAGAAGCTCCAGCACTACCACAACAAGTGGATCCGGCTGCTCTCCTTTCGTGAAGGGGACCTGTTCCTCAGGCGGATCCAGCGGACAACCGAACAACACAAATTGTCCTCCCCATGGGAGGGCCCATTCATCGTCAGCAAGGCGTTGCACAACAATGCGTACTACCTGATAGACGCCCAGAAGCCGCAGAAGTGCAAAAGAGACGCCTCTGGCAAAGAGACCGAGAGCCCATGGAACGCGGCGCTCCTCCATCCGTTTTACTGCTGAAATAACCAGTGTATGTATGTATCCCTCCCCTTTTGGGCTTATGAGTACAATAGGTGCCCCAGGCCGGCTCTTGGGGCACGCCCTTTTTGTTTCCCTCGAAGGTCTCCTTACTCACCGGCTCCCCAACCCGGCTCTCGGGGCCGGGGGCTCGCCAGCTGGTCCTAGGTCGCCTCTCTCGAAAATTGACCAAGTAGTGTGAGCCGAGCAAGCCCTCCCACCCCTCCCAGCTACAGATCTAGCTCCCAGTTGTCCGGCTGACGGGGCCTCGAGGCGGAAAAGCTTAGCTCACACGAAAGATCAATCACAAAGGAGATGATGGCTAGGCAGCCGGATCACTGCCTCGCCTCTGCCACTCTACTTATCCTAAAAAGCTCTTGTGATTCCTAAGTTCAGAACCAGCTCCCTCAAGGCAGATGCTCCAACCTAGCTACAGACCGGCTCCCAGCTGTCGGGCTGGCGGGGCCAAAACCAAAGGGGAAAGGGGGCGCAATGGAAGGAACCAAAATGGCAAAAAAGGGTAAGGACGAGCAAGCACACGCAATAAGGCAAACACACCAGATATTCACAATATGAATTTTAAAGACAGAAGAGGTCCACGGCCATCACGGTTCAGTACATTACACTCCTAGTGGGTGGACTTAAAGCCTAACATGCAGGAGAAACAAAGAAAAAGATAAGACGCCCGAGGGCTCAGGCCACCGGCGCATTGCTGGGCGGCTCGACTCCCATCCCGGAGGTGGTCACGACCTTCGGGTCAGCCTCCTTGGCCTTCGAGGCGGCCTTTGCGGTCTCAGCCGTCTCGCCGGTGGAGTCGGTGCTCTCATTGGCAACCTCCTCGTCCTATGGACCTTGGGGATGCCGAAGGAGTCTTCAGGCACCGGCTCGCCATCCTCGCCAAGGGCCGGTAGGAGCTCATCCGGGTCGACATACGACGCGAGCTTGTTGGCCCGGCGGACAAGGGCTTGCTCATGGGCCTCCCGCTCCACGACCGGCTCGACCCACATGGTCGCCAGGCGGCCCAATTCCATGGTGCGATACCACGACGTGACGAACCACGACGCCATCTGCACGCCGGCTCGGGCCGCTGACGCCTTCCAGGCCTCCAGCAGGGCCACGGCCTGCTCCACCCATAGGGCCACGTGGTTCTCCGGAGCTCCTCCGGGGCCCGGCCATATGGCGGCGATGATCTCCTTGCCGTCCATCTTTAGCCGCTCCACGCTCCGCTCGAGGTGGATCAGCTGGTTTACGATGGCGAGCCCAAACTCCGCCACATCCCACGTGGTGTCCTCCTCGATGGACCGCCCGCGCGCCCGAAGGCATTCCTGGTGCTCCTCGATGGCGCGCTCAGCATGGCGCTGAGTTTCCGGGAAGCTCCCTAAGAGAAGAAAGGGAAGAAGGGGAGAGAAGTGAATCAAAAACAAGAACCAGCAAAGAAAAAGGCAACCAATTGGAAAAAGGAAAAACAGACACTTATGTTCGATGGCGTTGTCCACCTTGATAGCGAAATTGAGAGACGCTTTCTGCTGTGCCGCCAGCGCCGCCTTCGTTTCGGCGAGGGGGCCCTTAAGCTCCTCAAGCGACCTTTAGTGGTGGGTCACCTCATCTTGGAGGGTGGCGGTCCGATGGGCGGCGTCGGACGCCTCCTTGACGGCCTTTCCCTTGGCCGTCACCTCCCGTGCCACGTCGGCCTTGAGGCGATCTTGGGCCACCTCCCCATCCACCAGCAGCATGGCCAGCCAGTCCTTCTCCTGACTGGCGCCTGGATGCTTTGCGCCAGAGATAGCCCCCGTCTTCTTCACCCGGAGGGCGGTCAGCTCGTCTGCAAAAACAAAACGGGCATCAGCCGGTCCTTCTACGCCGGCTTTGGCTTCCAGCCAGCCGGCCTGGCTCCCGGGGGCTACGTGCCCCTCCCGCAAGACTCGGCATACCTTGCACCCATGTCAACTCCTCCTCCAGCCGGTAGAAGTCATGCTTGCCGTGGTCGTGGATGGAGACCGCCTCCTCGAATAGCTTCTTCCGTTGGGAGTTCCCCTCCTATTCCACGAAGCCAAAGTCAAAAGGCGCTCAAGGAGATCCAGCCCGGCTGCCCGTCAGCCGGTCAGGCGGCCCGCATCTCAAGGGCTACACCCAGTGGGTGCGCTTGTGCGCTCTCACTGGAAATTTTAACAAGAACGACCATGCTTACCTCTGCGCGCTGCAGGGTGGCGTCAGCCGCCTCCACGAACCGGGTCAGTTCCTGGCGGCACCGGTCCATAACAATCCCTAACTCCCTGAATAAGGGGACCGGCATCTTGCCGGGGGAGCCGGAAGGGTGGGGACGCGCGCCAACGCCTTCCAGTCCAAGAGCACCTCCTGCATGGTCCTCAAGTCCTCCGGGACCGGCCGTCGTTGCCACCTGTCCCCGGGCTCACCACGGTGCCGGTCGCTGAGGGTGGGTTGATGAGAGCAAGAGCCCAAGAGTCGCCTGCTCCTCCCTCGCTCGGCGCCATCTCCACCTCCTCCTCCCGCCGCTTCGACGCGATGACCGCGACGGACGGCGCCTCCGTCTCCATGGCCGCCACCTCCGGCGCTGCCTTTGATGCCGCTTCTGGCGCCGCCTTCGGGGCCATCGGAGCCTCCGACACGTCTACCTGGGTCGGCTTGGCCGCGGGCGATGTCACGATCGGCACCTCCTGCCGGGTCGCCTCGGAGGCAGGCTCCGTGGCAGCAGCCCCCGCGTGGGCCGCCTCCTCCGTGGCCGGGGGCGCATGCGGCTCCATGAACGCCCCACGCGGCTTGCTCGACGGGGGCCTCAACAAACGGGTCGATTCTGACGCCCGCGTGGGGTCTGCGGACCTCCTTCGCCTCCCACTGCTCGAAATCCCGGAATGCGAGGCCCCGCCTCGCGTTCCGGACTTTGAGACTCGCAGCTCCGTGAGCCTCCTCTTCTCCTCCCGTTGGGTGGCCATGTGCTCGCGGGCCAGCCGGCTGGTGGTGTTCGCCGGATCCACCGCCGACTCCGCCTCGTGGAGTTCGATGGGGTCCCTCCGACGCACAAGGGTAATTCACCCACCGGCTCGCGACCCGGAAGGAGATGTACGCAAGGAAGAAACAAAAAGCTCACCCAATAACGACGAGCAAAACCCGCTTGGCACACGTTGGCGGCTTCCGTGCGGCCACCTTCACCCTCTGATGGACGGGCGGTGGGGCCTTCGACTCCTCCTGAGCCGGCATCTTCGCCCGGCTAGAGGCTCCAGCTGCCGGGGCCTGAGCCGGCCGCTCCTCGCTTGGCCCACGCCGGCCCTGCTGAGCTGAGGGGGAGGCGCGTTTATAATAATCACATCATCCTCTGTCCAGTCCCTGGTCGAGGGACCAATAAGGAACTCACAAGCTCTGCTGGGCTCCCTAGCTGCGCCGGACCCTCTGACTCCACTTGGGTCGCCGACTCCTGGGTCTGCAGGCTCCTTGACTCCTCCCGATGAGTCCACCCCCTCTTCTGGCGGGCCTCCTAGCTTGTAGTCTTCGGAGTCAGAGTGCTCGCGCTCCGCCTCGAAGACTTATGGTGTGGGCCGTCCAGCGTGTTATGTCGCACCAACAGCTGCGGTTAGCACGGAGAAGTAAGGTCCGCTGCCGGCTGCCGGCTCGAAATAATCAAACAAAGAGAAGTTGGCTCGTCGAAGACTTACCATGGGGATGGTTGATGCAGTCGGACGGCTCCATGCCAAAATATCCATGACGCGGGCTTCAGCTTGAACGTCATGAGGGCGTTCACCCACGTCGCCACCTGAGCCGGCGTCAGGTCGACGGTCGTCAGCCGGCAGGGGTCCCGGCGGCCAGACATGTCACTGATCCGGTGCGGCCTCAATTGGAGAGGCAGCACCCGACACGAGATAAAGTCCGCCACCATATCGGAGGCGACCAACCCCTCGACACTTTTCAGCTGCGCGAGCCGGACGAGCTCCGCCAGAGCCACGCCACGCGGGGCGGCTCCCAGCCAGTTCATCCCGGAGGACTGCGCGTTGACGGACGGTGGCAGCCGGATGTAGTCCAGGTTTGGGTCGGCATTCTTCATGCAGAAGAACGTTCGATGCCACCCCTTGACGGATTCGATTTGAGAGAAGGGCGGGAAGCGCGCGGTGCCGTGGCAGCACACCGCAATGGCCCTGCATGCACTGCTCTTCAGCGCCTTGAGGTAGAAGAGGGCGTTGAAGAGGTCAATAAAGGGGTGGACCCTCAGGTATACCTCACACAGCGTAACGAAGCCAGCAAGGTAGAGGATAGCATTAGGGATGAGGTGGTGCGGCTGGAGGTCGAAGGTGTCCATGAGCAACCGGAAGAAGTGGCTCACCGGGAGCCCAAAGCCACGGAAGAAGTGCCAGAGGAAGAAGACGTGCTCCTCGGACTGAAGCGCCGGCACCACCTCGTCGCTCCGTGCGCGGGCGACCACACGCTCTGCCGGCGGCAGCATGCGTGTGCGGTGGAGCTCCGCGATGGTCCCTCGGTGACGATAGATCCGGCCCAGCTTCCTCCACGCCCGTCAGCCATTGCGGCGGAGGGGCGGCGTGCCGGCGTGTTTGTGGGCTCGGGCGCGGTGTTCGCAAGGGGAGTGAGGATGATGAAGAGGAAAGGAGCGTGGAGGCAAAGGGGGTGCGGGTATCTCCGTCCCCTACCGTTCCTCCCCTTTTAAATGGAGAGGCCACGACCGGGGGACGTGAGGATTAACTGCGCCCATTCCCCTGGAAACTCCGCATGCGAGTGGGTGGCACGGGCCGTAATGGCTGCTTCGGGGCGCAGAAGATCCTAGCCTACGCCCCGAGTCCTACTGGGCTACGCCCGGGGCCTAGCGGGCTAGGCCCAGGCCGATGTCTCGTCTCCCCATGTGCGTAGGGCCCGCCACATCATTACTCGCCGTGTGGCGAGCGGCGGGCTGGCTCGGGTCCCGGGGCGACACGTCGGAACCCGAGACGTCGGGTCCAACGGCCGACCCGGCCGACGTTTCAGCATCACACTGGAGGCAGGTACCGCTGGGGGGAAGCCGCCGGCTCCCATCCGTCTACCGGACGCGGGCCCCGCTAGCTTCGGGGACTACTAACAAGGTTATTACCCCTAGGTAGGCCAAAGCAATAGGGTCCCCCCCGCTTTAAAGAAAAACTATGCAACCAGCTGTCCACGACCATCTTGGGCACGGCTGGCTGGAGCTGCCGCCGGCTGGCGACACGGACGGCTGGTAGAGGAGCCGGCTCGACCCCCGGCCGGCTGGGCACGGTCGACTGTCTTCGGGCCGCCTCCTCCATTGACCTCGGGGCAGACATGCGACGTCCCGTCCCATTGTGCACGGGTACGGCGACACGACGCGACCGCCACGACCGCCACGACGGGCGACACTATAGCCACAATGGCCTCTGACGCACGGGTGCGCATGGCTACAGTCCGGCCGTCCAGGCCGCTGACCTTGGCGAGCGCGACCGGGCGGGGAAACAGTGTTGGCACGCCCCCACCCACTCGATTACCTGCCCCGGCGTGGCTACGGTGCAGTCGGCCATACCGAAGACTTTGGCCGGCTGGCACTAGACGACGCCTCTCGGGCGACCCCTGCCGCGGCAGGTGGGTAATGGACAATAATAGGGCCGACTGGCGGACCCCAGCGGGAGACGGGACCGCACAGCCGATGGACCCTACAGATAACGAGACGGCACAAAGGGCGGGACCCCCAGCTCAGCTGGAGAGGCTGCCAGCCGGGTCCCTCCACCCCTATACCTTAGAATATATTATAGAGCCGGGGGGTTGCCTATAAAAAACCCCAAGCCCCCCATGCAACGGGGACGGACAATCGCTCTCTCTCTCTCACACCCACACCCACACGGAACTCACTTTACATATCATCTCTAGCAACGGAGGAAGACGAGCCGGCTGCTCCCTCTTCCTCCTCTAGACCCAGCACTAGGAGCATCCTTGTAAACATCTCAATCCATCCAACTAGACCAAGCAGGACGAGGGGTGTTACCTCCCACGGAGGGCCCTGAACCTAGGTACATCGTGTGTCGCCACCGCTTGTGCCCAATCTCGCACCCGGAGCCCGTCAACGTCCTCCGGCCCCAACCACCCATGATGAGCCTACCCATGGCATCTGTCATGCGAATACGATGATAGTACCCATCAGGCAGGTGCATCTGCCTGTCACCTTCGGCAGGCGCGCGTCCACACTAAGATCATCCTCTTCAGCGTCGCGCACATCCACCTCCCGTACAACGTGATCCTTGGGTACCAAGATCTTGCCATGTTCATGGCAGTAACCCACCACGGCTACAACGTCCTCAAGATGCCAGGGAGCGGCAGCGTCATCACCATTGCTTGTGATGAGAAGGATGCCGTCTGTACCCTCGAGCGTGCTTACCGCACTGCGGCGGCTGAGCACGCGGATGACGAGGAAGATGCACTGCCTCGTGAGGACCCACGTAATAAGAATAGGCAACTCCTCCCCACTGGGCGCCCTGGAACCTTAGGCTCTGTGCTCGGCAATGGGGTCCCGTCTCCTATCGCAGAGGAAAGCACGCTCGGCGCCCCTCTTGGGCCGGGCCCGGGGGCTCCCATCAGGGAAGTTTCCGGCCTGGTCAGTGAGGCAAGGGAGGCGCTCGAGCACAACCTAAAGGCGCGCTCCATCGCGTGCCAGCTCGAGCTAGAATCACGACACGTGGGGCCCAGTTTGCAAGAGTCCATCCTCAGAGCGATTGAAGAGCTCCGGGATGCTGAGGCCGTGCGAAGCGGGGACTGCCCTGCACCGCCAATCGTAGTTGCCGTCATCAGCATGGTCGATCAGCCGCGTGTCTGCGTCAACGCGCTCACGATCGACAAGGCCTCGGCTCAAGGCCCCTTCTCGCCAGTGCGTGCCGATCATGGATGGGTCTACTCAAACACTTATGTCCGCATGCCCTTCGTACTGGCGAAAACCGTCGCAACCTTCTAGCGCCTTCATCGAGTCATGCTCATGTCTTGCCTGGCAGGGCACAGTGAGGAGTTGGAGAAGGTGCTCGGACCAAGTGAGGGTTCCGAGCCTCAGGAGATGGCGGACCTATGAAGGTCACGCTCATGGAAGCGGGAGATCGGGCAACGACGGTGGCCCCGGCTCTTCATTGGCATGGCCGCTAGGTGACTTTTTGTAGGCTATTTTCATGTTACTTTTTGGTTCACTCCGTCCAAGGGTGCCCACTGGGCCACATGATCTTTAGCTGATCAGGGCACGCCCCTGACATTGCTTCGTTTATGCATATTTCAATGGTTTCTCGTTCATCTATTCCATGTCCTGATGCTCTAACTTGCTTGCACCGTTAGGCGGTCAACCCCCTGCTTGGGGGCTCCGGCCGCAGTGTGTCACCTTAGCATGGATTCTCGGGAGGCCCCACAGCCTCCCAAGGAAGCAACCGATAGGGTAGAAGGGGGCCGCTTGAACGTCAAAGGGGGCTCCTGAGCATTGAGCCTTAGGAGCCTTACCGGTCATAATGCTACCCAACCTCCTGGTGTCGTCCTTGGTTTCCGATCAGCATTGGGAGTGCCGGGGCTTTGCCCCATGAGGTTCGTCCTTGGTTTCTGGTCGTACCTAACGGTGGTGGGGAAATGTGCGGGATTGGGACCTGCAGACGTAGAGTGCCACAAGGGCCCCCAACCAGCCTCACTCCCGAAGAAGAAGAAGCAAGCGGGGTTTCAAATGGCCCCATCTACAAGAAGATTCACGCACAAACCGCCTTTGAGGTCGGGGCATCGCGAGGCCAAAGCACCCTTGCGATCTCCCAGATACACCTCCCAGTTCTTCCGTGTCGACCACATGTACGAACTCTATGGGCTGTACACGCCCAGGGCCCCCCGAGGACGCAGAGGGGTCCCCTCCCACGCAATGTGGCAGACACAGCCCAACGCTGGCGGCAAAGTCAACATGGTCTACCAATGACTATGCCCATGCAAGGTGGAAGCCACAACTCTATACTGGTGGTCAACACGGTCCACCAATGACTATGCCCATGCAAGGTGGAATCCCCACGCCCGGTGCGGGGGATAAACAACTGGGGGCGCCCTAGCGGCTGCATCAAACCATAGGAGGGTATTGGAAATATGCCCTAGAGGCAATAATAAATTAGTTATTATCATATTTCCTTGTCGATGATAATCCTTTATTATCCATGCTAGAATTGTATTGATCGGAAACTCAGATACATGTGTGGATACATAGACAACACCATGTCCCTAGTATGGCTCTAATAGACAAGCTCGTTAATCAAGGATGGTCAAGGTTTGCTGGCCATGGACATGAGATTTCATTTCATAGACGGGATCACATCATTAGGATAATAATGTGATGGACAAGACCCAAACTATAAACATAGTATATGATCATGTCAGTTTATTGCTATAGTGTTCTGCATGTCAAGTATCTGTTTGTATGACCATGAGATTATGCAACTCACTGATACCGGAGGAGTACCTTGTGTGTATCAAACGTTGCAACATAACTGGGTGACTATAAAGGTGCTCTACAGGTATCCCCGAGGGTGTCCGTTGGGTTTGCATGGATCAAGACTGGGATTTTACTCCATGTGACGGAGAGGTATCTTAGGGCCCACTCGGTAATACAACATCACTATAAGCCTTGCAAGCAATGTAACTAAAGAGTTAGCCATGAGATCTTGTATTATGGAATGAGTAAAGAGACTTGCCGGTAACGAGATTGAACTAGGTATAGAGATACCGACGATCGAATCTCGGGCAAGTAACATACCGAAGGACAAAGGGAACAACATACAGGATTAACTGAATCCTTGACATAGAGGTTCAACTGATAAAGATCTTGTAGAATATGTAGGAACCAATATGGGAATCCAGGTCCCACTATTGGTTATTTGACCATAGAGGTGTCTCGGTCATGTTTACATAGTTCTCGAACCCGCAGGGTCTGCACACTTAAGGTTCGGTGACGTTTCGGTAGTATAGAGTTATGTATGGTGGTGACCTAAGGTTGTTCAGAGTCCCGGAGGAGATCTCGAACATCACGAGGAGCTCTGGAATGGTCTAGAGGTAAAGATTGATATATAGGAAGTCCTGTTTTGGTCACCAGAAAAGTTTCGGGCTCATTGGTAATGTACCGGGAGTGCCGGGAGGAGTACCGGGGACCATCGGGAAGGGTGTCTCAACCCAAAGGGCCTCATGGGCTGTGGGAGGATTCAACCCAGACCTTAGTGGTCTGGCCGAGCCCCCCACTAAGGCCCATAAGGCTAGGGGTGGGAAAAACCCAATGGTGGAGAGGTGGAAAGAGTTTCCAAATGGAAAGGAGGAATCCTACTCCTAATAGGATTGGAGTAGGACTCCTCCACCTCCAATTTCTACCAAACCTTGAGGGTTTGAGGCTTCCTCCTCCCCTCCCTCCCTCCTATATATACTAGAGGATTTAGAGGGAAGAGCGAACCCTAATTACCACGTGTTCCCTCTACTTCATCTAGATCGGTTTTCTCCTCTAGTCTAGTTCGATGGTGCTTAGGCAAAGCCCTGCCAGAATAGTTCCACCACCATCGCCATTGTGCCGTCGTGTTGCCGGATCAAGAAGGCGGAGATCATCATCGAGCTGTACATGTGCTGAACGCGGAGATGTCGTCCGTTTGGCGCTAGATCGGAAGGACCGTGATAAAGATTGCGAGACGATTTATCATTTGATCGCAGGATGGATCGTGATGGCATCGTGGGTGGATCGTGATTGGATCGCGAGATGGATCGTGATGGGATCGTGGGACGCTCGGCGATTTGGAACGTGGAGACGTTCGACTACATCGACCACATTTCTTAACGCTTCCCGCTTAGCGATCTACAAGGGTATGTAGATCCACTCTCACTCTCGTAGATGCTCATCACCATGGATAGATCTTACATGTACATAGGAAATTTTTTGTTTCCCACGCAACGTTCCCCAACAGTGGTATCAGAGCTAGGTCTATGTGTAGATGAGATCTCGAGTATAACACAAAGGAGTTTGTGGGTGTTGATGCTTAGATTGCTTCCTCCCTTGGTCGTGTTTTGGTTCAGCGGTGTTGTGGGATGAAGCGGCCGGACCAACCTTACCCGTACGCTTATGAGAGACTGGTTCCATTGACTGACGTGTAACTTCGTTGCACAAAGATGGCTGGCGGGTGTCTGTTTCTCCTACTTTAGTTGGATCGGATTCGACAAAGGAGGTCCTTGAGAAGGTTGAAAAAGCAACTTATGTGTCACCATTGTGGTTTTTTGCATAGGTGAGAATTGTTCTTTCTAGATACCCGTAGCAGCCACATAAAAATTGCAACAACAATTAGAGGACGTCTAACTTGTTTTTGCAGGATATGTTGTGATGTGATATGGCCAATTACTAAAATATATATGTGATGTCTGAGATGATCATGTATTGTATAGAATATCATGACTTCCATGTCGATGAGTATGGCAACCTATAGGAGCCTTAGGGTTGTCTTTAATTATTTTATGACCTGTGTGTCAATCATTAAGCGCTATGTAATGCTTTACTTTATCGCTAAGTGGTAGCAATAGTTGTAGAAGAATGGTGGGTATCACAACCCCGATGGCGACACGTTGATGGAGATCAAGATGATGGAGATCATGGTGTCATGCCGGTGACGATGCAGATCATGCCCGTGTTTTCAAGATGGAGATCAAACGCACAAGTTCATGGCCATATCATTTCACTTATGATTTGCATGTGCTGTTAATCCTTTTATGCACCTTGTTTTGCTTAGGACGATGGTAGCATTATAAGGTGATCCCTCACTTAAATTTCAAGATAAATTGTGTTCTCCTCGAGTGTGCACCGTTGTGAAAGTTCATCGTGTTGAGACACCACGTGATGATCGGGTGTGATAGATTCTACGTTCACATACAACGGGTGCAAGCCAGTGTTGCACATGTAGAACACTCGGGTTAAACTTGACGAGACTAGCATGTACAGACATGGCCTCGGAACACAAGAGACCGAAAGGTCGAACATGCGTCATATAGTAGACATGATCAACATGATGATGTTCACCATTGAAACCACCTCAACTCACGTGATGATCAGACTTGAGTTGGTGAATTCGGATCATGTATCACTCGAATGAGCGAAGGGATGCCAATTTTAGTGGGAGTTCTTAAGAAATATGATTAATTGAACTCATTATCATGAACATAGTCAGTAGTGTCTTTGCAAATTATGTTGTAGATTACTAGCTCACGTTGTAGCTCCCTTGAATTTTTATATGTTCCTAGAGAAATAGAGTTGAGAGATGTTGGTAGCAATATTGTGGACTGGGTGCGTGATCTGAGGATTGTCCTCATTGCTGCACAAAAGGCTTATGTCCTTAATGCACCGTTCGGTGCGCCACCCCCTCCAGCGTCGTGTGTAGATTTGTGAAAATCTGACAGGCACGTTCTGATGACTAATTGATAGTTCAGTGCGTCGTGCATTACGGCTTAGAATTGAGGCTCCAAAACGTTTTGAACGTCATGGAACATATGAGATGTTCTGAAAGCTGAAATTGGGATCTCAGGCTCGTGCCCGTGCTGTGAGATATGAGATCTCCAACAAGATTCTTTGCCTGCAAGATGAAGGAGAATAGCTCAATCGTTGAGCATGTCCTCAGATTGTCTGGGTACTACAATCGCTTGAATTGAGTGGGAGTTAATCTTCTAGGTAAGATTGTGATTTATATAGTTCTCCATGTCACTATCACTAAGCTACTAGAGCTTCGTGATGAACTATAAAATGCCAGGGATGGAAATAATGATCCCTGAGCTGTTCGCGATGTTTGACACCCCGAAGGTAATTATTAAGAAGGAGCATCAAGTGTAAATGGTTAGTAAAACCACTAGTTTCGAAAAGGGAAAGGGTAAGGAGGGAAACTTCATGGATGGCAAGTCAGTTGCTGCTCCATTTAAGAAACCCAAAGTTGAAACCAAACCCGAGACTAAGTGCTTCTATTATAAGGAGAGCGGTCGCTGAAGCGGAACAACCATATAGACTTGGTAGATAAGTGTCACACCTTGTGATTTTGCCTCATGATTTAGATATCATGACTCAAAAATAAGGGCCAATTAAAACATTTTCTGTGCTTGTGATGCTTGACTTGAGTGTTGGTTTCTTGTTTGCTTTCATGTGCTCTATATTCATAAAATCCCTCCTACTCTCAAAACCCTTCCTTGATCCCCACTCTTGTCCAATGATCATGCCATGTGAATAGGAATTAATTATATTATTTTAAAAAATATTATTTTGGCCAAAAAGCATTTATTTAAATTAGGTTTTCAAAAACCCCTGATTTGAGATTTGCACTGCAAGTCCCCAAATTGTGTGGATACTTTTAACCCAAATGCTTTATTTGAAACCTACTATATATATAACTTCTCAAAACCACAAAATGTTTTTTCAAAAGATTATTTTCATATTTTATTTAAAGGCTTTTTCTTAAGGCTATAAATGGTCTTTTATAGGAAAAATTATTTAAGTGATTTAAAAATATTTGATAAAATTTCGGAAAACTCAGTGGACATATATTGTCCATACATAAGAGTTTAAACACATGGTCATGTTCAAAATATTGCACAAAACCCATCAAAACCATTTCTGCCTATTTGAAGCATTTGAAATATTTCTATAAGAAATATTCTCAAATAAATCCAGGAAAATTCTAGCATGTCACATATGATATATGTGGTCATATTGCCAAGTTTCATATTAATCCCAATTGTTTTGGTTCACCAAAATATCCTAAAGCCTGTCCTGTCCAGAGCCAAATTTTATCAACTTTACATTGGGAAGTATCTCCTATTGATACCAAATTTTGTGGGCCTTCTCTATTACCCAAATTATGATGATACATCAAGTGGTGAATCAAGGGTAATAGAATTGCATGACAGATCTATGGAAATCTATTTTAGTCCATTTCTAGGGTTTACCAAGTATACATTATAAACTTTCTTCATTTGATCTGAAAAACTTGTCATCGGTACCAAATGGACTTACCATTTTCCCCTGGTAAATCTCAAGGTCATAGGATTCCCTTCCCCAGCCCAATCACAGCACAAACACCTTCTTCCATAAGCTTGTGGACATGCAAAGTGGGCCCAAAAAGATTCCCCTTGCCCCCCGCCCAAATTTCTACCACAGCATATTATACCCCTTTTCTACGTCTAGTAACTTTGCCATGGCCTGTGGTAAATTATTCGTGGGGTAACTCCCTCAATCTCCCTCTCTGTTACCATGGCAAGACCTCTTATTTCCCCTCTCCCATTATTCTGTTCTTAATAATGCCCCCAAACCTTCCCTAAGAATCCTAGGCATCAAACCAAACCCAAATATGGAATGCTCATGTGGAGTATATGAGCAAACCATCTGAGCTAAGTTTAGGGCAGTAATTGTAGACTTGAACTACAAGTACCTTGTGCATTGATCTCCCTGAGCTGAAAATTGGTGGACATGTAGTCCTTCCATAAACAAGACCACTAGACAAAGTTTTATCCATAGTGACCTCTAGTAAAGACTCTTTCCCCAAGCCCCAAATTTGCTGCTGCAAACTTCCCAGCAGCGAAAACCCATTTCAACCAGCCCTATTTACCCTGATGATTCTTCTAACACTCTCCTGCATGTGTGCCTCACAGTCCAAACATCATTGGATGACCAAAAAGATGCCATGGACAAGAGTTGGCGTGGTGACCACGCATCCAGCATGCAAAACCGGCGCTCTGCCGCTTGTCCTTGTCCTGTAGCTCGCAACAAGCTTCGGCAAGGCATCTTCTCTCGCCATTGACCTCCCCTCTGCCACCCATTCCCCTCCTCGACGCTCACAAGCTTCCAAGAACCCTCTAGCACGTGTGTTCTCCACGCCCGAGAGCATCCGTGGCGCACCCAAGCTCTCTCCGGCCGTCCCCGCCCTTAAGGCCGTTCCCGAACCCCCCCCCTTTTGTCCCCCTTGACTCTCCCATGCTCCCGCGGACCTCCCCAGACCGACCCCTTGCTCTCGTGCCCTCCTCGTTCTCCCCTGGACTCCATGGCGCCGCTGTGGCCTCCGGCGAATTTGCGCCGCCCCGCCTCTCTCTTCTCCTCCAGTTGGCCTTCGAGCACCCCCAGCGCCGCCGCAAACCCCCCTCCACTAGCCTGTTCTTCTCCCTCCGCAGTTGCCGCACCTGCGCGTCGCCGGCCCCCGCCATGGCCAGAATCTTGCTCCTCCTGGCGCCCCCTGGTGGGAAAGGGCCCCAGGTAGGGGAGGGGCTCTTCCCTAATCACTCCGATAGCCGGAGTCCCGCCGGACGTGGCTGGAGCTACCGGGACGGCACCGGCCCCCTTGGTCCTACCTCCCCTGCCTCGCCTCTGTAGGCAGGAGGAGGGAGATGGTCCTGATGGCCGGGGCCCGCCTGTAAGCAACACCCGTCCGGGCCCCCCTTGTTTAAGTGGTTACGCCTTCCACGGGGTCTGCTTCCCAGCAGCGGAAGCGCCTTCAAGAAATACGCCTTCGGTGTCGCCCGCGCAGCTGAGTTGCTGGGCCGGCCCAATGGCAATCCTGTGCCGTGTGCGCTATGTAGCGCCCTAGGTATACACCCCCTTTTTCCAATTTCTGTTTTCCCAGAATTTGTAAAATAGGTATTAAATTCATCTCAACTCCAAATCCAGAGAAACCAATTTTCACATGTTTCTAAAATCATGCCTTATTTGTTGGGTCCATCCACTCATTTTTTATAAAAATATTTTCTATTCACACCTTATAGGATCATCATTTCCATCATTCCCACCATTCGAAGCTCCCCCTTGACCCATATCCACCAAAACCTACTTGGTTATTTTTCTTGTGACCAGAGGTGTGCAAGAAAAATAAAACTCCTATTTATAGAGCACATTTATTTCTTTGCTTGTTGTGTTTCTTATTACGGTTGTTTCCGACGGTAGTTGACGAGATTTATGGAGTGCTCGGAGATGGACGAAAAGCGTGTGAAGACCTCGAAGACTTTGCTGAGCCAGGCAAGCAGCCCTTTGACCATGATAAGAAACCATTTTGTTGCAAGTCATATAGCACTTTACTTTCATCGCATTTGATCATGTGTTGTGGTGTCCCCCTTTCGGTGGGGTACCTCCGGTACTTTTCCATTGATACTTGCATCGTGCATGACACTACCACCTTATGAGGGTTGTGCTGGTGGGAGTAGTTAGGTTGCTAGTAGATGCTACGCTAATAGGATGGGACTTATGCATAGTGATGATGAGAAAGTGGTGATTTCAAAGACTTTTCAAAAAAACCGTCGGGTGCCACTAATGCTCGAGGGAGATGACAATGAGATGGGTGACCACTTGAGAAAGAAGTGGTGTGCCGGAATGAGATGAGAATGAGTTTTCAAAAACGAAGAGTTCTAAGGTCTGCTGACCGACCCAACATTACATGCGCAACCACGATACCCCTTATGGGACGGGGCTTTGTTGATTACCTTGGTGGGTACTGGCAAGGAGCCCGCATTACTAGTGGCGGGAGTGGCGTGGTCACTCTCGATAAGGGGTCGTACCGGTATGTACGATCATGCCCTGTCTTCACAGGCACCGGGCACACCGTTGGTCCCTCCATGGATGATACGATTAGAGCAAGACTCGTGTGATGTACATCATGGGGGCTGTGTACCAATCGAGTGGACTCTTTGTTTAGTATCGCCGGGGGAAAGGCATTGTTCGGGTGCTTACCTCGGGTATGTTATATACCTTGAGTCATGGATGACACGGAAGTTCCCCGAGTCTTGTGTGTAAAGTGTGCAACCTCTGCAGAGTGTAAAACTATTCGAATAGCCGTGTCCGCGGTCATGGACAGTTGGAGGTCCTTCTTAGACAACATCCAGATGTTTTCGCAAACTTTGTGTGTGTGTGTGTGTGGTGACAAGGATGATACTTGAGTTGAGTCGGATGACTCAGGATGATGACTGGACATCAGATGTTCAAACGGTACATGAGACAAGTCTGAGGACTTGGTGTGATGAATGAACATGAGATGTTCAACCCCAACTTATGATGATGACTATGAAGTGTTCTTATGAACACCTGTCTATGGTTGATGCATGCTTACTTAAGACACTTGATCATGTCATTGCACTCAAAACTAGCTTTCTGCAAAACTTACCTATTAGTGCTATATCATGCATTGTTATTGCCTTGCTCCAAACATGGGTTGCTTGCGAGTACATTCAGAATACTCATTGGCTTGCCACTGGGTATTTTATTGGCCAGGCATGAAAGATTAGGTTATGACGAAGATTACGTTGGCGACGGACATGCGAGCTAGGACGCTTCCCAGTCAGAATGCCTATAGGGTTAAGGCAGATGGCATGGGTTCACGCTATCGTTGAAGTTTCCCGCTGCAATCATATGACGACTTGGCCATGAAGGTCATATTTGAGTAAACGGGTATGTAATGGATGTAAGACTCTTGTTATTCAGTTTCTGTGTGTTTAGTGAGCATTGATCTCTGGGATCACTGTGCACATACATTCGGTGATCACGACTTATGAGTTGGGGTCCCCACAAAGCTGGTATCAGAGCCATCCTGACTATAGGAAGCCCTTAGTTAGCATGGACGTTAGTTAGGACAAAATTGTTTCCCCAGACCCTTGAAAACACTTGCCAAGGCTACCATATTTATTAACTCTTCTAAGCTGTCAAATAAACTAAAGGATTGTGCCTAGCACTTCCACCAATTTTTCTTTTGGCTCTCCTCGTTTACTTTTCAAAACTTTGCAAATGGTCACTACTACCCTTGTGCCCCTGACCACGGGATTCCTTGTAATCCTCGTGGGTAACCTGGAAGGAAGCCACCTTCCCAGACGATTGCCGACATATCTCGGACCCAACTTGGCAACACTAGACAAGGGGCTACCAGCAGAAAACACCTTCTCAAAGGATGAGGACGTCAAGACTTAGATAATGGTGACACCTTCGACACAGCCCCAAGATGATGCCACCCTAGCCTTCGATGACCAGGGCACAAGACATGCAATGTCAGGATATGCATCGCTAATAGAGGAATCCTGTCCTTTTCGTTGTTATATCGGTAACCACCGGTGGATGAGAACCTCGCCATTCGGTCCGCCACACCATAGTGAGCAGGAAAACGGTTCTCATCATCCCCCCGTTCTTGGTGCCAATGATATCATCAACGAGACCAACAGGATACAACTCTACCATGCCTTGTTAACGACATGGCATAAAAGGTTGCCTACCTGGAATGCTCGACGTCTCAGAAGACTAGAAGACACTGGCACGACTACAAAAACACCAGAAGACCCCATCAATAACCGTCGTGAATATTTACCTTCGTCGTCAACTCAACTGACCCGAAGTCATCAAGGTCCCATTAGGTGCAAGCAGGATCGTTTGATGAACAACAACCGAAGACATAGCGACACCTGAAGGAGACCCAGAAGACTAAGCGGACTCCTCTCCAAGACACGAAGCAAGCACGACTACCGAGTCCGAGGACCCCTAGGGTAGGATGAGGCGTGTGTCCCCCATGCGCAGTCGAGTCCGTATGATGCTTCGAATGGAACCATGATGTGTGTTGCTTGTTTTTCCTGTTTGTGCTTTGGTGTGAGTCATACTTTTGCCCTAAGCAACAAGTGCGCGACTATATCACCTACCTTAGCTTGATGCATGTGTTTGGCCTTTTCGGCACTTGCTTGATTGCACTTCCACTATACCACCCGCTTAGGCATTCTCCTCTATTCTACTTTCCCTCTTCCCCCTCTCGTCAACTGAAGACCAGCAAGACCAGATGCACCAAGGATCCACCTCGACAAGCAACCGACACCGAAGACTTTGACTACAACAAACTCAACAAGACGCAACCCCGTAGAGTTATGCTTCTCCCTCAAGATTGGAAACCCCTCCCTTGCCTAACCTATACCTCACGAATTCCCCAGCACAAGTCTCTGATCACGTGTTTAATACACGGATTTGCCAGAGCACTTTTTGAGCTTCAATAATCCCTTGCTTTGCACTAGGTTCATTATGGAACTAGTGATCATAGTGAACAAACATCCTTCATTCTTACTATAATAGCCCGTGACCGACACTCCAGAAGATTCCAGAAGATTCCCCTTTTATTTCCGTTCTCGTCTGTGTTTCGTTTGGTTATTGCATTCGTCATTGCATCATTCGCATCACCTGCATAGCATCATCACCCGTTTTCCAAAACTTGCATCCGTTCATAGCTGCCAGTTCTCTCTGTTCTTGCTGTTGCCCGTTTTGAGACCAACCATACAAGCACGCGCCCGCGGCATTGTTTAATAAAACCGTTTTTGAAGCACGCTAAAAATATTCTTGGATTGGGTCGAGACTTGGCATGTAGTCTTTTTATATTGTAGGTAGACCGCCCGTCGAATTTCGTCGCATTCTGAGTTCGTTTGATACCCCGTCGGTCATCCGTAGCAGTGCGGTCATCGGTTAATCGTCGGATGTTTTTGGTGTTTTAAAACTTCGTGCCACGGGCCGCAAACCTCCCTCTCATCTCCCCATAGCCCATCTGCGTAGTCACTGTAGCCCCCTCCGCTTCCGGACCGTCCGATCGAGATTGTACGGTCTGAAAACTATGTGAATCCGCTAACCCTAGCCCCGAAACATATAAATAGCCCCCCCCTTCTTAATTGGGCAGCTAACCCTAATTCCTCTCGATTTCCATGCCCAGCCAACCTGCAGCCTCCCTTCTCCCTCCTCCAGCCGTCAGGCTCGTGAAAGCCCATCTGGGCCCGCCCGAGCCCGAATCAGCCCCGTCCCCGAGCTCCCATGGTAGCTCCCATGGCGCTGTGCCCGTGCCCACTCCTCCCGCCGCCGCAGCTCGCGCTGCGCTTGGCCGGAGCTGCCACCGCCGGAGCCAGGCCGCTCCTTGCCGACCTCTTCTTCCTCTCTTTCCTCCTTCTCTCCTCCTCACCCCATGGCCTCTCTCTTCTGCAGGAGCCCCGCCTCAGCTCGCCGCCAGCCGCCGCCGGGACCTCTCCTCCGGCCAGATCCCGCGTCCCCGCGCCAGATCCGCCCTCGCCGGAGCCTGCAGCCGCCGCCCCTCGCGTTTGTCGCCGCCGCCAGTCCCTGCCCCGACCAAGCGGAATCGAGAGGATGACGCAGCCCCGCTCGCTTGCCCGCGCCAGCGCCAACGTGTGGGCTCGGCCCAGTTCCCCTTCTCGCGGCCCAGAGCCTCCCCTGTGCCTGCTGCCGAATGGGCCTTGGCCCACAAGGTGAGCGCAGCCCCCCCTGTTGTGTTTTGTTATTTTATCGTGTGTAGACCCGATGCGATTTTAAAACGATAATATGTAATTAACCTTGCATCGTATGAAAATATTTTATATATGCAAAATGATTAGAAAAGCGTGTCGGTTAATAATATGTCATTTGCAACCATGCTTAAAAATATTTAACCTGTCATTTTCTGTCATTTTACATATTTGACATATGTTGCATTGTCATATTTATTCAACATGCATCGGGAATTAACCAAAACCATATATTAAAAATGTTCATATTGTCGGCATCGCATTTTCATGCATTAGATAAATGTTGGCATGATGGTTGCATTTTAATTGCATCAATGACTTGCTATAGGGTGATTAGGCCATATGCTTACATAATTAATTGTGACTTAATTTCCACATGAACCTATGCATATTATATATGTTCTCGGGGTAGAAAAATCCATTTAATTTATCTGTGCATTTAGTTTAGCCATTTGAGCATTTTGTGTGCATGTCATGTTTGCCGTGATGCCCTTTTGTTAATTTTGTGGGATTATTTTTGGCGTGATGCCCTTTTGTTAATTTTGTGGGATTTAATCCATGCATGATATGAAATAGTTATGAACATGAGATATGCCCTTTGATATGTGTCCTAGCCCCTGGACATTTTGCTTGTCATAGAAATGCATGTTTAGGTGTTGTTTTGTTGTTGTCAACTTGCTATAAAATTCTGCTGTTTTGAGATGCTAAAATATTTCTAAGTCTGGAATCTGTAATATTTTGTTGCTGGCTTGCCATGTCATTTGCTAGTGATCTAGAACCCTTTTGTGGTAGGTGTAGTGGAGTTATTTGTTGTTGATATTGTCCTTTTGTATGCTGTTAAGTTTCATGCCATAATATGCCCTGCAGCATATAGTTTCACTGCTGTCAATATGCCTTCGTGATAAAAACTGCACTGTCAAAAACTGCTATTTTCACCAAGTCTGAAACTGTTTTCAAGTAGCCTCCTTGTGAGCTTCCTACCATGTGATCCATGCATGCTTTGGATATTATATGTGAAGATGAAATGTAGTAGGTGTTATATAATACTACACCATGCTTAGTTTGTGCATTTTAGAATAATGTAACTTGTTGTTTTCATGTGTGCAAAATGCTATCTTGCTGTTTTGGGCAGATTTCAACCGAAACTTGTGTTGATTGTATTTGTTGAACCGTAGCTCCGTTTTGAACATGTTGTATATGAAACTCACTTAGAATATCATGTAGTTTCATAATAACTTGCTGCATTAATGATTTGAAATGTTTGTGATGGAATTTTCCTTGCATTTGCATTCATGATATACGCATATTGTGTTGCTCATATCTTTTAGACCGTAGCTCCGTTTGAGATGTTCCATATATGTAAATCGACTAGAAAGACATGTAGAATGACATGGTGACATTTATTTCGCTGTTTAACAAATATAAAATATGATTAGTTAAGATCTGGACCAATTTCGAAATTAACATATGAGGTCGTTTCGAAAATACTATAGGTTGTTTCCAGCCTCATTTAAGATGCCTAGATAGTTAGTTTACTTATGCTTCACCTCTTGCCATGTTTAACAACATTTAATATTGCCGTGTACCTAACGGGAATGGACTAAATAATTCGAATGTGAAGTTTCGTCAATATGCAAGTCGTTGCATATTGAGCTTCACGTTAATGTGTAGAAGTTGTTTGATGTGATTGTCATGCATTGCATATTTAACCGGACATGCATCATATTGTTTGCGTAACGTGTCATGCATATGTTGTGGTGTATCTTGTTTTGATTGTTTGTTTCGGATTGCTTCTTCTCGATAGAGTTCCGAAAGCGTTCAGAGTGTGAGGATTCGTTCGACTACGTTGGTTCGTCTTCTTCATGGGCTCGTTCTTCTTCCGAGCAGGATCTCAGGCAAGATGACACATTTCCTTGGATACCATTACTATGATTGCCATGCTAGATGTCTCGTTTTCTATCGCTATGTCACGCTACATACCACTTGTTTGATAAGCCTCCCAATATTGCCATGATAAGCCTCTAACCCCTCCACATCCCAGCAAACCTTTGTTTGGCTATGTTACCGCTTGCTCAGCCCTTCTTATAGCATTTCTAGCTGCAGGTGCAATTGCTTCCATGTGTCAACATGGACATTCTTTTGTTATATCACAATATTGTTGCTATTTAATTTAATGCACATATACACTTGGTAAAGGGTGGAAGGCTTGACCTTTTGCTTGGTGTTTTGTTCCACTCTTGCCGCCCCTAGTTACTTGTGAACCGGTGTTATGTTCCATAATTGAGCACTCCTAACATGCTCGGGGTTGTTATGGGGACCCCCTTGATTTTCATTTTGGGATGAAGCTTGTCTAGCAAGGCCCAAATTGGTACTACATTTGCCTAATAACTAATGAACTTGCATAGGGACTTTCCGGACCCCGTGGATAATTAATCAACCCCTGGGCCAGTGCTCCGCATGAGTGTTGGTCCACCTACCTAGCAGTCGGCGGTGCCACCTCGGGGAAACTCGAGGCATTTTCAGGCTACCGTCCACTTCGCATAGATGGATGATGCCCGTGGATAGAGAGCGGATCTGGCTCATCGAGAGCCCTTGCTGAATTTGTTTTACCTTTCTCGAACGTCTTGAGTGAGGAATTCTGATCTTCTTCGGGCTATCTCGAGGTGTCGAGTTTCCTTTGGAATTTCCTAGGATGATCACGAGATTCGTGGTCGAGGTTATTCCTGCTGCGTGTGGTTAATTTGTGATGGATGAGTTGGAGCACCCCTACAGGGTTAAATCTTTTCGGAAAGGCGTGCCCGCGGTTATGTGGCAAACTTGGATACTTTGTTTAACACCTGGTCATAGCAAACTTTAAGTAAACTCTAATAAAATACACCAACTGTGTGCGTAACCATGACTATCTCTTTTCATGAGTCCTTATCCGAAAGAGAACATGGTGGGGTCATGATTGACATAAGCAGGTGTTCAGGATCAGTTAGTGATCATTTCTAATTCACGTCCGTTATGCGTAGACCACCATACTTTACTTTCTGTACTCGTAAGTTAGCCACTGAAATAAATGCTTAGTCGCTTGCTGCAGCCTCACCACTTAACCATACCTCACCTATTAAGCTTTAATAGTCTTGATACCCTTGGAAATGAGATTGCTGAGTCCCTGTGGCTCACAAATTACTACAACAATAGTTGCAGGTACAGGTAATGCGATGATTTGATGTGAGCGCATTGCTTGATTTGATTTGGAGTTCTTCTTCTTCTTCTTCTTCTTCTTCATCAATCTTGGATGGGTTCCAGGCGGCAGCCTGGGATAGCAAGGGTGGATGTCATTTTATCGTTTGATTTCGTCCATAGTCGGACCCTGCTCTTCTATATGATGTTTGAGTATGTCGATGTATTGATGTGACTCTGATGTAGCTTGTGGAGAGTGTAAGCCAATTCCATATACTCACCTCTTTTGTACATGTACTTGTAATGATATCCATTCTTGCAAACGCATCGAGATGCGCTTCAATCCCCGTCGAGGCCCTCGTGCCAAAATAAGGATAGGACCGCATCTTGGGCGTGACACTTACTCTAGCACAAGAACCTTGATGACATAGGAAGGATCATTCTTAGGATATACTATTGGCTGAGAGTGATTCGATTTAGCCATAATAGATGTCTTGAGGAGGCAGTTGATACCCTTGGGTGGATTATGGGGCTTAATGTTGGTAGATGAGCTGGGTGGATCAAGATGGATAGAGTAGCCTAACTTATTCGTCCCTTGAGCAAATTGGATTAGTAGGAAAAATGTGGTCGCAAGCTAAAATTCTTGGTGGATTAATGACTTGACCTTGGCAAGTAATGTTGATATTGGATTGATGGTGGCATGATAGTGACTGGAGTAACTAGTAGGGAATTCTTACTAGATGTAAGCCCTGGATTTAAATAGGTGATTCCAATAAGTGCTCAAGATCTATTAACCACATGGTTCGGAGTAATTTGGATTTAGTCCAATGATCTTGATCATGTTACCGTGTTTCTCAGTGGATGATAGTAGTAGGAATCGGATGATGTTAGGGATGAATTAAGGATCTATATAAGCCCGACCTTGGAGTTTAGTTGGCCATGAGATTGGAAGTTCATGAATATATTGTGATGATAGTCCTTGCAATGATATGTGGACTATATGAACTCGAGGAGATTATGTTGGACACCATCAATGATGGATTTGTAGCAATAATGGATCATGTAATAGTGGACGATATTCGCGAGTCGTTTGACTGGATTCGTAGGAAGGAAACGATATCTTGGATTGGTATACTACATGTTTCCTTAGCATAGAGATGCAACCTCTCAGTCCTTGGGTATATTAGGTGAACACTTGGATTTGTAGTGTCATGATCAAGCTTAGTGGCTTGTAAGTTATCCCGAGGATTTTTATATAGGGATATAAGTGAGTTAGCCATAGTACACATATGAGATTATCAGCATAGTCCTTCTCTCAAAACCTTGGAGATATGAGTAGCATGTGTAATATTGGAGTTGACTTATACAAGTTGATACCTTAGAGGATATAGGCGATTTTGTTTGGAGTAACAGGTTGTACTATTGGCATCTAAGAACTGTGCTGGAGGATAAGATGATAGATATTCACTCACATCCTAAGCTCCTTGAAACCTCTAAGCTTAAGCGGACCATGCCATGGTCGGATAAGACTATAGGCTCTAGCTCTAAGTCCAAAGACCATGGTCGATGCCCCATCGTGACCACCACCCAGCCTTTCCATAAGGAAGGTGGCCACGAAGACCTCTACTAGGTTGCACCACAAACCCTTGATACTAGTGACCATCTAGGATGAATGCCCGCTCCTCTCACATATCCCATGAGAATTGTGTTTATGTGATACTTCGGGAGGTAGGTTGTTGTCGTTAGGGATAACATACTTATTTACCCAATGAGAGGAGGAACAACTTAGTCCATTTTGGACCAATCCCAGGAACACTATACCATGCCTCTCAAAGATCAAGGTCTCACCTTGAAGGACTTGGACTCTGCGAAGCACCCTCCCTGCAGAAGAAGACCTTCTTGCCCAAGCAAGAGGAAGAACCACTACGACTGCAAAGCCACGACGATGACGAAGAAGGAGCAAAGGAAGTCAACAACCATTCCTCTGCCAGCTACATCAACTAGAGTATACCAAGAAGCACCAGTGTTCAAGCCTGATGAAGCCCTTGGGCATCAAAAGGATTAAGGAGCCCCTCGCATTAAATGGTCACCTATTAGTTCCTGACCAGGATGGAACTAAGAAGTTGATGGCACCCCTTACTCCACCACGTTGATGGTGTATGTTGAGCATGATGCGCCTGCTCCCTTCAGATGCCTGGAATAGAGTGGAACGGCTATCATGACCTCAATGCTAGCCCCATATAGAAGAACCCGCTTTGACACCAAGTCGCTAAGCTCAGTCTTAGGGGCGAGACCCAACACAAACCTTGCCACGGAGAGATGAGTAGACCAAACCCTCAACCATTAGGCAAGCCCAGTAGGTTGCTGGAACCCCGCTCACCCTGAGACGAAGTCAACAATGCACTCGAAGGCATATCATCAAGCACTTCATGACCCAGAAGGACAACCAAGCCGGAGCAGAAGCAGCATGGAACGTGAAGACTTCCTCACTTCTGAATTTCCCCATCTCTTCTACGCCTAGCCTAGGAATCTCGGGGACGAGATTCTTGTAAGGGGGTAGGTCTGTCACACCCTGTGATTTTGCCTCATGATTTAGATACCATGACTCAAAAATCAGGGCCAATTAAAGCTTTTTCTGTGCTTGTGATGCTTGACTTGAGTGTTGGTTTCTTGTTTGCTTTCATGTGCTCTATATTCATAAAATCCCTCCTACTCTCAAAACCCTTTTCCTTGATCCCCACTCTTGTGAAATGATCATGCCATGTGAATAGGACTTAATTATATTAATTTACAAAATAATATTTTGGCCAAAAAGCATTTATTTAAATTAGGTTTTCAAAGCCCCCTGATTTAAGATTTGCACTACAATTCCCCAAATTGTGTGGATACTTTTTACCCAAATGCTTTATTTGAAACCTACTATATATATAACTTCTCAAAACCACAAAAATGTTATTTCAAAAGATTATTTCATATTTTATTTAAAGTCTTTTTCTTAAGGCTAGAAATGGTCTTTTATAGGGAAAAATTATTTAAATGATTTAAAAATATTTGAGAAAATTTAGGAAAACTCAGTGGACATATATTGTCCATATATAAGAGTTTAAACACATGGTCATGTTCAAAATATTGGGCAAAACCCATCAAAACCATTTATGCCTATTTCAAGCATTTGAAATATTTCTATAAGAAATATTCTCAAATAAATCCAGGAAAATTCTAGCATGTCACATATGATATATGTGGTCATCTTGCCAATATTCATATTAATCCCAATTGTTTTGGTTCACCAAATATCCTAAAGCCTTTCCTGTCCAAAGACAAATTTGATCAACTTTACATTGTGAAGTATCGCCTATAGATCCCAAACTTTGTGGGCCTTCGCTATTACACAAATTATGATGATACATCAAGTGGTGCGTCAAAGGTAATAGAATTGCATGATCAGATCTATGGAAATCAATTTCTGTCCATTTCTAGGGTTTACCAAGTTTACATTATAAACTTTCTTCATTTGAGCTGCAAACTTGTGATCAGGACCAAATGGACTTACCATTTACCCCTCATAAATCTCAAGGTCACAGGATTCCCCTGCCCAGCCCAATCACAGCACAAGCACCTTCTTCCATAAGCTTGTGGACAAGAAAAGTTGGCCCAAAAAGGTTCCCCTTGCCCCCCAAATTTCTACCACAGCATATTATACCCCTTTTCTACATCTAGTAACTTTGCCATGGCCTCTGGTAAATTATTTGTCGGGTAACTCCCTCAATCTCCCTCTCTGTTACCATGGCAAGACCTCTTCTTTCCCCTCTCCCATTATTCTGTTCTTAATAATGCCCCCAAACCTTCCCTAAGAATCCTAGGCATCAAACCAAACCCAAATATGGCATGCTCATGTGGAGTATATGAGCAAACCATCTGAGCTAAGTTTAGGGCAGTAATTGTAGCCTTGAACTACAAGTACCTTGTGCATTGATCTCCCTGAGCTGAAAATTGGTGGACATGTAGTCCTTCCATAAACAAGACCACTAGACAAAGTTTTATCCATAGTGACCTCTAGTAAAGACTATTTCCCTAAGCACCAAGTTTGCTACTGCAAACTTCCCAGCAGTGAAAACCCATTCCAACAAGCCCCATTTACCCTGATAATTCTTCTAACACTCTCCTGCGTGCGTGCCTCACACTCCAGACATCATTGGCCGACCAAAAAGATGCCATGGACAAGAGTTGGCGTGGTGACCATGCATCCAGCATGCAAAACCGGCGCTCTACCGCTTGTCCTTGTCCTGTAGCTCGCAGCAAACTTCGGCAAGGCATCTTCTCTCGCCATTGACCTCCCCTCTGCCTCCCATTCCCCTCCCCGACGCACACAAGCTTGCAAGACCCTTCTGGCATGCGTGCTCTCCGCGCCCGAGAGCATCTGAGGCGCACCCGAGCTCTCTCCGGCCGTCCCCGCCCTTAAGGTCGTTCCCGAACCCCCTTTTGTCCCCCTTGACTCTCCCTCGCTCCCGTAGACCTCCCCAGACCGAGCCCTTGCTCTTGTGCCCTCCTTCTTTGCCCCTGGACTCTATGGCGCTGCTGCGGCCTCCGGCAAATTTGCGCCACCCCGACTCTCTCCTCTCCTCCAGTCGGCCTCCGAGCACCCCTAGCGCTGCCGCAAACCTCCCCTCCGCTCGCCTGTTCTTCTCCCTCCACAGTTGCCGCACCTATGTGTCGTCGGCCCCTGCCATGGCTAGAATTTTGGTCCTCCCGAAGCCCCCTCGGTGGGAATGGGCCCCAGGTAGGTGCGGGGCTCTTCCTTGACCACTTCGATGGCCGGAGTCCCGCCGGACGTGGCTGGAGCTACCGAGACGGCACCGGCCCCCTCGGTCCTGCCTCCCCTGCCTCGCCTTTATAGGAGGGAGGACGGAGATAGTCCTGACGGCTAGGGCCCGCCTGTAAGCCACACCCGTCCGAGACCCCTTGCTTAAGTGGTTACGCCTTCCCAGCAGTGGAAGCGCCTTCAGGAAATACGCCTTCGGTGTCGCCCGTGGAGCTGAGTTGCAGGACCGGCCCAATGGCAATCCTGCGCCGTGTGCGCTATGTAGCGCCCTAGGTATACCCCCCCTTTTCCAATTTCTATTTTCCCAGAATTTGTAAAATAGGTATTAAATTCATCTCAACTCCAAATCCAGAGAAACCACTTTTCACATGTTTCTAAAATCATGCCTTATTTGTTGGGTCCATCCACTCATTTTTTATAAAAATATTTTCTGTTGACACCTTATAGGATCATCATTTCCATCATTCCTACCATTCGAAACTCCCCCTTGACCCACATCCACCAAAACCTACTTGGTTATTTTTCTTGTGACCAGAGTGTGCAAGAAAAATAAAACTCCTATTTATAGAGCACATTTATTTCTTTGGTTGTTGTGTTGCTTATTACGGTTGTTTCGACGGTAGTTGACGAGATATATGGAGTGCTCGGAGATGGACGAGAAGCGTTGAAGACCTCAAAGACTTTGCTGAGCTAGGCAAGCAGCCCTTTGACCATGATAAGAAACCAATTTGTTGCATGTCATATAGCACTTTACTTTCATCGCATTTGATCATGTGTTGTGGTGTCCCCCTTTCGGTGGGTTACCTCCGGTACTTTTCCGTTGATACTTGCATCGTGCATGACCCTACCACCTTATGAGGGTTGTGCGGGTGGGAGTAGTTACGTTGCTAGTAGATGCTACACTAATAGGATGGGACTTATGCATAGTCATGATGATAAAGTGGTGATTCCAAAGACTTTTCAAAAACCCCATCGGGTGCCACTAAAGCCCGAGGGAGATGACAATGAGATGGGTGACCACTTGAGAAAGAAGTGGTGTGCCGGAATGAGATGAGAATGAGTTTTCGAAAACGGGGAGTTCTAAGGTCTGCTGACCGACCCAACATTACATGCGCAATCACAATACCCCATATGGGATGGGGCTTTGTTGATTAACTTGGTGGGTACTAGCAAGGAGCCCGCATTACTAGTGGCAGGAGTGGCGTGGTCACTCTCGATACTAGGTCATACAGGTATGTACGATCATGTGCTCTCTTCACAGGAACCGGCACACCGTTGGTCCCTCCATGGATGATACGATTAGAGCGAGGCTCGTGTGATGTACATCATGGGGGTTGTGTACCAATCAAGTGGACAATTTTTTTAGTATCGCCGGGGGAAAGGCATTGTTCGGGTGCTTACCTCGGGTATGTTATATACCATGAGTCATGGATGACACGGAAGTTCCCTGAGTCTTGCGGGTAAAGTGTGCAACCTCTGTAGAGTGTAAAACAATTCGAATAGCCACGTCCGCGGTCATGGACAGTTATAGGACCTTCTTAGACTACGTCCATATGTTTTCGCAAACTTGGTGTGTGTGTGTGTGTGGTGACAAGGATGATACTTGAGTCGTGTCGGATGACTCAGCATGATGACTGGACATGAGATGTTCAAATGGTACATGAGACAAGTCTGAGGACTTGGTGTGATGAATGAACATGAGATGTTCAACCCCAACTTATGATGATGACTATGAAGTGTTCTTATGAACACCTGTCTATGGTTGATGCATGCTTACTTAAGACACTTGATCATGTCATTGCACTCAAAACTAGCTTTCTGCAAAACTTACCTATTAGTGCTATATCATGCATTGTTATTGCCTTCCTCCAAACATGGGTTGCTTGCGAGTACATTCAGAATACTCATTGGCTTGCCACTAGGTATTTTATTGGCCAGGCATCAAAGCTCAGGTTATGATGAAGATTACATTGGCAACGGACATGCGAGCTAGGACGCTTCCCAGTCAGAATGCCTATAGGGTTAAGGCAGATGGCATGGGTTCACGCTATCGTTGAAGTTGCCCGCTGCAATCATATGAAGACTTGGCCGTGAAGGCCATATTTGAGTAAACATGTATGTAATGGATGTAAGACTCTTGTTATTCAGTTTTTGTGTGTTCAGTGAGCATTGATCTCTGGGATCACTCTGCATGTACATTCGGTGATCACGACTTATGAGTCGGGGTCCCACAATAAGAAGGCAGGCAACGTCGACAGAAGTATATTTGATATACGTGTTATAGATGTGTAGCTTGCTAGTACTCCTAGTAGCACCTGGATATTGGATACCAGTTCGGTTTCTAAATGTTAGTAACTCGAAATAAAATCTATGGAATAAACGGAGACTAGCTAAGGGTGAGGTGACGATGTGTGTTGGAAATGTTTCCAAGGTTGATGTGATCAATATCGCACGCTCTCTCTACCTTCAGGATTAGTGACGAACCTAAATAAATGTTATTTGGTGTTTGCGTTAAGCATGAACATGATTAGATCGTGTTTATTGCAATATGGTTATTCATTTAAGTTAGAGAATAATGGTTATTCTGTTTACATGAATAATACCTTCAATGATCATGCACCCAATGACAATGGTTTGTTGAATCTTGATTGTAGTAATACACATGCTCATAACATTGATGCCAAAAGATACAAAGTTAATAATGATAGTACCACATACTTGTGGCACTGCCGCTAAATGTCATATTGGTCTAAAGTGCATGAATAAACTCCATGTTGATGGATCATTGGACTCATTCAATTTCGAACCGGTTGAGACATGCGAACCATGCCTCTTGGGCAAGATGACTAAGGACCCCGTTTTCCGGTTCGATGGAGCGGGCAAGTGACTTATTGAAAATGATACATGTTGATGTATGCAATACAATGAGTGTTGTAGCGTGCGGTGGATATCGTTATTTTCTTACCTTCACTGATGATTTGAGTAGATATAGTGTATATTTACTTAATGAAACACAAGTCTGAATCGTTTGAAAAGTTCAAGCAAAATCAGAGTGAAGTTTGAGATCATCGTGACAAGAAGAGAAAATGTCTATGATATGATCCTGGAGGTGAATATCTGAGTTACGAGTTTGGTATATAACTTAAGAGAAAGTGGAAGCTGTTTCATAACTTCTTTTGACCGACTACTGTAGGGGAAAACACCCCACAACCTTTTCTTTTATTTCAAAACACAGATTACAACATACAGGCTACGCTAGAAAGTTATAGTTGTTTCATATCTCATGCCACCTGGAACACCATAGTGTGATGGTGTGTACGAATGTCGTAGTCGTGCTCTATTGGATATGGTCCGAACTATGATGTCTCTTATCGATTTGCCACTATCGTTTTGGGGTTATGCATTAGAGACAACTACATTCACTTTAAAAGGGGCATCATCTAAGTCCGTTGAGATGACACTGTATGAATTTTGGTTTGGTGGAAACCTAAGCTGTCATTTCTTAATGTTTGGGGCTGTGACGCTTATGTGAAAAAGGGTTTTCAACTAATGAGCTCGAACCCAAAGCGGACAAATGCAACTTCATAGGATACCCTGAGAACAGTTGGGTATACCTTCTATCTCAGATCGGATTGCAAAGTGTTTGTTGCTAAAACGGGTCCTTTCTCGAGAAAGAGTTTCTCTCGAAAGAATTGAGTGCGAGGAAGATAGAACTTGATGAGGTCGTTGAACCTTTGTTTCACCAAGAGAGTAGCACAACGCAAAAAGATGTTTCTGTGGAGCCTACGTTAGTTTAATAGGAAGTTAATGATGATGATCATGAAGCTTCGGATAAAGTTACTATCAAACCTCATAGGTCGACAAGGACGCATACTGCTCCTGAGTGGTACGACAACCCTGTCTTAGAGGTCATGTTGTTAGACAACGATGAACCTACGAGATATGGAGAAGCAATGATGGGCCTGAATTCCAATAAATGGTTAGAGGACATGAAATCTGAGAAATGATCCATGTATGAAAACCAAGTATGGACTTTGGTAGACTTGCCCGTTGAACGGTGGGTCGTTGAGTAAAAATGGACCTTTAAGATGAAGACAGATGCTGATGGTGAATGTCACCATTTATAAAGCTCGACTTGTCGCAAAGAAGTTTCTGACAAGTTTAAGGAGTTGACTGTGATGAGACTTTCTCACTCGTAGCGATGCTAAAGTCAGTTGGAATTATGTTAGTAGTTGCTGTGTTTTTACAATTATGAAATCTGGCAGACGGATGTCAAAACATCGTTTCCCTCCTTGAGGAAAGGTTGTATGAGATACAACTAGAAGGTTTTCTCGGTCCTAAGGATGCTAAAAGGTGTGCAAGCTCCAGTGATCCTTATATGGACTAGAGCAAGTATCTCAGAGTTGGAATATATGCTTTGATGAGGTGATCAAAGTTTTTGAGTGTATACAAAGTTTATGAGAAACTTGTATTTACAATAAAGTGAGTGGGAGCACTATAGAATTTATGATAAGCATATATGGATGACATATTGTTGATCGAGAATGATGTAGAATTTCTGGAAAGCATAAAGGGTTGTTTGGAAAGAGTTTTTCAAAGGAAGACCTAGATAAAGTTACTTAATTGTTGGGCATCGAGATCTATAGAGATAGTTCGAGACGCCTGATGACACTTTCAATGAGTAGATAGCTTGACAAGATTTTGAAAGAGTTCAGAATGGATCAGTCAAAGAAAGAGTTCTTGCCTGATTTGTAAGGTGTGAAGTTGAGTGAGACTCAAAGCTCGACCAAGGATGAAGAAAGAGAAAGGACGAAAGTCATCCCCTATACCTTAGCCTGTGGGGACCCCGACTTATAAGTCGTGATCACCGACTGTACATGCACAGTGATCCCTGAGATCAATGCTCACTGAACACACAGAAACTGAATAACAAGAGTCTTACACCCATTACATACCGGTTTACTACAAATATGGCCTTCATGCCCAAGCCTTCATATGATTGCAGCGAAAATCTTCAACGATAGCGTGAACCCATTGCCATCTGCCTTAACCCTATAGGCATTCTGACTGGGAAGCATCCTAGCTCGCACGTCCATCACCAAGGTATTCTTCATCATAACCTGATCTTTCATGCCTGGCCAATAAAATAACCAGTGGCAAGCCAATGAGTACTTTGAATGTACTCGCAAGCAACCCATGATTGGAACAAGGCAATAGCAATGCATGATATAGCGCTAATAGGTAAGTTTTTTGCAGAAAGCTAGTTTTTAGTGCAATGACATGATCAAGTAACTTAAGTAAGCATGCATCAACCATAGACAAGTGTTCATAAGAACACGTCACAGTCATCATCATCAGTAGGGGGTTGAACGTCTCCTGTTCAACAATCACACCAAGTCCTCAGACTTGTCTCTTGTACCGTCTGAACATCTCATGTTCAGTCATTATGCCAAGTCAACCGACTCGACTCAAGTATCATCCTTGTCACCACACACACACCAAGTTTGCGAAAACATCTGGACATGTCATAAGCAGCACCACCCAACTGTCCTTGACCGTGGACACGACTATTCGAATAGTTTTACACTCTGAAGAGGTCGCACACTTTACCCACAAGACTCGGGGAACTTCCATGTCATCCATGACTCGCGGTATATAACATACCTAAGGTAAGCACCCGAACAATGCCTTTCCCCCGGTGATACTAAACCAAGAGTCCACTCGATTGGTACCCAGCCCTCATGATGGACATCACACGAGCCTCGCTCTAATCGTACCATCCATGAGGGGACCAATGTTGTGCCCAGTGCCTGTGAAGACAGCGCATGATCGTACATACCGGTATGACCCCATATCGAGAGTGACCATGCCACTCCCGCCACTAGTAATGCGGGCTCCTTTCCAGTACCCACCAAGGTAATCAACAAATCCCCTTCCCATATAGGGGTATCATGGTTGCGCATGTAAGGTTGGGACGGTCGACAAATCTTAAACCCTCCATTTTCGAAAACACATACTCATCTTGCTCCGGCACACCACTTCTTTCTAAAGTGGTCAACCATTTCATCAACATCTCCCTCAGGCATTAGTGGCACCCGACGGGGTTTTCAAAAGTTCTTGAAATCATTTCTCTCTTTTCATCACTATGCATAAGTCCCATCCCATTTGTGTAGCATGTAATAGCAACCTAACTACTCCCACCCGCACAACCCTCATAAGGTGGTAGGGTCATGCACGATGCAAGTGTCAACGGAAAAGTACCGGAGGCATTCCACCGAAAGGCGAACACCAGAACACATGATCAAATACAATGAGAGTAAAGTGCGATATGACATGCAATAAAATGGTTTCTTATCATGGTCAAAGGGCTACTTGCCTGGCTTAGCAACGTCTTCGAGGTCTTCAGACGCTTCTCGTCCATCTCCGAGCACTCCGTATATCTCGTCAACTACTGTCGGAAACAACCATAATAAGCAACACAACAAGTAGAGAAATAAAAGTGCTCTATAAATAGGAAATATATTTTCCTAGACCTCTTTGGTCAGGAGAGAAATATATAAAATGGCTGAACTAGATTTGGATCAACGATGATTTTGGAATGGAGGAATGGAGGAATTTGATGTCCCGATGGGATGTCCATAGAAAAGATGTTTACAAATATGGGTGAAGGCACCCATTTAATAGGGCATGATTTTAGAAACATTTAGGAAGTTGGCTTACTAGTTTTGGAGTTGGGATGCCTTCCCTATGAATTTATTAAGATGGAATAAATGGAAAATGGTCCATTTATTAGATCCAACAGAATAGGTGCATGGCAAAAATGTTAAACTTGGCAAGAGAAACAGGGCATGACATCTAGAGCCTCTAGAAATTTGGATCACTCCATTTGGACTTGAAATGAGTGCTCTAGGAATATACAAGGTGGACTCTTAATAGCTCAAATTTGAATTTGAATAACCATAGGGCAGTGGCTTGAGGTGGAAAATTATGGGAGTTGCATCATTGGATAGGTGGTATTTCTAGGGGTATGCCGAAATTTGAATCATCAAATTTGGAGGTCATATGAATTTACAAGCTCCACAGAAATCAAAAAGAAAAAGGTCCATACCAGTGCGCTATTCAGCGCACATGGCGCAGGATAAGCAGATGGGCCGGCCCATCCACCTGGCCATGCGGGGTGGGGGGCAACGTCGAAGGTGCCTTCTCACAGGGCGCTTTCACCATAGGGAAACGAAAACGGTAGGAGCCGTATCCACTTAACCGGCTGGGCCCGGCGCTCTGGTCACTAACAGGGGCCCCGCTCCTCAGGTTCTTCCTCCACCTCCCTCTCGAATGGAGCAGGGCAGGAGAGGAGGACCGAGCGTTTGCCGACGTTGGCCCCAGTGGCTCCGCCCACCTCCGATGATGGCCCGGACACCGGAGGGCTCGGCATGGGGTCCCGCATCCATTTGGGTGCCTCACATTCGCAAGAGAGCAACAGGGAGGGGAGACCTCGACCACGGTTGAGGCTGGCGATGGGCAGCAGCACTCCGGCCATCTAGATAGATCAGAGAGGAGCGGGGAGGAGCGGGGAGGCAATGGAGGGTCCTGGAGAAGCTCGGGGAAGAAGGGGAAACCGCTGTGGCCGAATTTTGAGCGGAGCCGCCGGTGGGGCTTCGTCCATGGAGGGGAAAGAGGGCACAGGAGGAAGGGGGAACTGGTCCAAGGGTTCAATAGAGGGAGAGAGGAAGCAAAAGAAGAGCCGAGAGGAGCTCGGGGTAGCTTTAAATAGCCCGGGTGCTGGCCAGAGGTAAAAATGGGGTTTTACCTCATCAACCCATGAGTTTTGGCCATGCTAGGATTACTGCAGGTAAAACACATCATGACAGAGTTGTGGTAAAAACTGGAGGCCAAGGAGAAGTCATTTGGGAGCTCAATTATTGGACTTTCGATTCCACCAGAAGGTGTTTGATCATTGGTTGGGTCATCTCTGGTGCTCCATTGGTTTTGAAACATAACAGGATCAAACTATGGGAACAAGTAATCTTGATCACCAATTTTGAGCTCCTTTAGAGAAAGTTTGCAATGCAGATGTAATAAACCCTAGATATCAGCAGGAATAGGTTTCTACAGATCCATTGATGCTAGGATTTAACCCTTGATGCAGGAATAGGATATCATCACTATTTGGCCATTAGAGCATGCCCACAAAGTTTGAGACCAAGGGGAGACACTTCACAATGCAAAGTTGCTCAAATTTGATTCTGGATAGGAATGGTTTTGGGATGATTTGATGGACCAAACCAACTTGGATTGGGATGAAACTTTGCAAGATCATCACCCATGATGGTGTTGACTTGCTAGAATTTTCCTGGAATTTATTGAGAATATTGCTTATAGAAATATTCCAAAAGTTTGATCTGAACAGAAAGGGTTTTGAGGGTTTTTCCCCATGATCTGATCAAGCCCTTGAGTTGAAACTCATATATATGGAGAATATATATCCATTGAGTTTCTCTGAATTTTCTCAAATATTTTAAAGCATTTAAATAATTTTTACTTAGGGAAAACCATTTCTGGCCTTAAGAAAAAGCCTTTAAATAAAATATGAAAATAACCTCTAAAAATAATATTTGGTGGTTTTGAGAAGTCATATATATAGTAGGTTTGAAATAAAGCCTTTGGGAAATAAGGGTGCACCTGATTTGAGGACTTGTAATGCAAACCTCATTTCAGGGGGTTTTGGAAACTTAAATTAAATAAATCATTTTTGGTTAAAACAAAATTTGATAAAAATAGTTTTAGGCACTATTCACATGGCATGATCATTGGGCAAGGGGTTTGGATCATGGAAAAGAGTTTTGAGAGGAAGAGGAATTTTATAAATATAGAGCACATGAAAGCAAACAAGAAACCAACACTCAAGTCAAGCACCACAAGCATAGAAAAAGTTTTAATTGGCCCTGATTTTTGAGTCATGAAATCTAAGTCATGAGGCAAAATCACAGGGTGTGATAGACCTATGCCCCTTACAAGAATCTCGTACCCGAGATTCCTAGGCTGGGCGTAGAAGAGATGGGGAAATTTAGAGCTGAGGTAGTCTTCACGTTCCATGCTGCTTCTGCTCCGGATGGTTGTCCTACTGGGCCTTGAAGTGCTCATTGATATGTCTTTGAATGCATTGTTGACTTCGTCTCAGGGTGAGAGGGGTTCCAGCAACCTGCTAGACTTGCCTAATGGTTAAAGGCTTGGTGGACGAGGTCCTAGCAAGGGTCTGGCTTGCGTGGGTATTCCAAGGTCGAAATACATGGCCAAGTAGTGTGTCTATGTGCTGGTTGTGGGACTGCTCACGTCGGTTAGTGACATCTATATGTCTCTCATTAGAATGGAAGGTTCGAGTCTCGGTGTAGCTTCTCATTGACGGGGAACTCCTTATCTTGCTTAAAGCAGGAGGTCTTTAATCGTGGGTGGTCTCCATCCCTAAGAGCGTTGAGGTGCGTGTCGTGGGCTTCTTATCGAGATCTTCTGCTTGAGTAAGCTTCCCAGGTAGATTCTTCATTCTTCTTTGGTCGTTTGCCTTCATCGTCATGGACGCATGTTTTTGGAGGTCTTCGGGTGTTCGGTCTATTCGCCACTCCGTGGCAAGGCCTGTGATGGGTCTCGCCCCTAAGACTGAGCTTAGAGACATGGTGTCAAAACGGGTTCTACTATATGGGAAGGTTTTAGTGGGGTTCTAGATAAGCTGATCATTCAGAGTATAGATCAGCCATCTAATCCTAATGTCTAAGGATTGGCAAGCAGGGTGAGCTACCTTCGATAGGTGGCCCTCCATGGTTGAGTCACGTTTTTCGCTCTAGATTAAACCAAAAAGGGGCTAGCAATGAGGTCAGGACAGTTGTTTTACTCCGTTCCAGGCATCTGAAGGGAGTAGGGATGTCGTGCTCAATGTACCCCCTCAGCATGCTGGAGTAGGGGGGTGCCATCAACTTCTCAGTTCCATCCTGGTCAGGATCTCATAGATGACCAGTCGCAACAAGGGGTCTTTCAAACCTCTTGATGTGCAGGGCTTCAGCGTGCTTGGGTGTCGATGCTTCGAGATGTAGTCTAGTTGATGTAGCCAGCCAAGGAGTGGTGGTTGACTTCTTCGTCATTGTCGCGGCTCTGCAATCGCAGTGGTCCTTCATCTTGCTTGGGCAAGGAGGTCTTCTTTTGCAGGAAGGGTGCTTCAAGTCGTCCAACTTCTTCAAGGTGAGACCTTATACTCGAGAGTCGTGGTAATGGGTGTTCCTGGGGATGGTCCAAACAGGACTAATGTGTTCCTCTTCTCATTGGGTAAATAAATATGTTATCCCGGAGGACAACAACCTATTTTCTGAAGTATCACATAAACACATAGCTCATGGGATATGTGAGAGGAGCGGCATTTGTCCTGGATGGTCACTAGTATCAAGGGTTCATGGTCCAACCTAATAGGGGTCTTCGTGGCCACCTTCCTTATGGAAAGGGTGGGGGTGGTCATGATGGGGTATCGACAATGGTCTTTGACTTAGAGCCAGAGCCTAAGGTCATAACCTGACCACATTGTGGCTCGGTAAAGCTTAGAGGTTTCAAGGAGCTTAGGATGTGAGTGAATGTCTATCATCTTATCCTCGAGCACAGTTCTTAGATGCCAATAGTACTACCTATTTCTCCAAACAAAATTTCCCTATATCCTCGAAGGTATCATCTCATATAAGTCAACTCCAATATTACACATGATGTTCAACTCCAAGGTTCGAGGGAAGGACTAAACCAAAGTCTCATATGTATACTATAGCTACTCAGATATATCCCTATATAAAAATCCTCGGGATAATTTACAAGCCGCTAAGCTTGATCAAGACACTACCAATCCAAGGTCTAAGGTATTGCATTACTATGCTAAGGAAACATGTAATAAACCACTCCAAGATCTTGTTTCCTTCTTAAGAATCCAATTAATCGATCCACGAATACCATCCACTATTACATGACCTATTATTGCTACAAATCCAATGCTAGTGTCATCCCATATATCTCCAGATTTCCTAATTCCCCAAACTCCACGAAGAACTATCTCATCACAATATAACCATCAACCACCATCATGATGATGCAGTGAACTCCGAAGTTAGGTGCACATGGATACTTGGATCGATTCTAACAACAATCCAATATTCCTGGTTTGACTCCCACCAAGAAACATGGCATCAAGATCAAGATCACCAAACCAAATCCAAATTACTCTGAACCATGTGGTCTAATTGATCTTGTGCACCTATTAGAATAACCTATTTAAATCCATGGCTTACATCTAGTAATATTTCCCTACTAGGTATTCCAGTTACTATCATATCACCATCAATCCGCCGGCAAGCATCACCTGCCAAAGTTAAGTCATATATCCACCAAGAATTTCTAGCTTGTGACCATATTCTCCCTACTAATCCAATTTGCTCAAGTGACAAGTAAGTTATGCTACTCTATCAATCTGGACCCACCAAGTTCGTCTACCAACATTAGGCCTCGTAATCCACCAAAGGGTCTTAACTATTTCCTCAAGACATTTATTATGGCTAAATCCAATGATTGTCCACAACTCGTAAACCCTTAGAATGATCCTTCCTATGGCATCAAGGTTCTTGTGCTAGAGTAAGAATGAAGGATGTTTGTTCACTATGATCACTAGCTCCATAACGAACCCAATGCAAAGCAGGGGTTATAGAAGCTCAATAAGTGCTGTGGCAAATCCGTGCATTAAACACGTGATTCAGAGACTTGTGCTAGGGAGCTTGCAAGGTATAGGTTAGTCAAGGGAGGGGTTTCCAATCTTTAGGGAAAATCATAACTCCACAAGGTTGCATCTTGTTGAGTTTGCTGTAGTCGAAGTCTTCGGTGTCGGTTGCTTGTCGAGGTGGATCCTTGGTGCATCTGGTCTTGCTGGCCTTCAGGTGACGAGAGGGCGAGAGGAGAAGTAGCATAGAGGAAGGCTCCCAAAGGGGTGGTATAGTGCGAGTGCAATCAAGCAAGTGCCAAAAAGGGCAAACAAATGCATCAAGGTAAGGTAGGTGATATAATCGCGCACTTGTTGCCTCGGGCAGAAGTGTGACTCACACCAAAGCACAAACAGGAAAAACAAGCAACACACATCATGGTTACATTCGAACCATCATACGGACTCGACTTCGCATGGGGCACACAGCTATCCTACCCTAGGGGTTCTCGGACTCAGTAGTCGTGCTTGCTTCTTGTCTTGGAGAGGGGTCCGCTCAGTCTTCTGGGTCTTCTTCATGTGTCGCTATGTCTCCGATTGTTGTTCATCAAAATGATCCTGGTTGCGCCTGAAGAGTCCTTGATGACTTCGGGTCTATTGAGTTGACGACGAAGGTGAATCTTCACGGCGGTTGTTGACGGGGTCTTCTGGTGTCCTCACAGTTGAGACAATGCCTCCTTGTCTTCTGAGGTGTTGAGCATTCCAGGTAGGGAACCGTTCATGCAATGACATTAACAAGGCATGGTAGAGTTGTATCATGTCGGTCTCGTTGACGATATCATCGGCACCAAGAGCGGGGGATGATGAGAATCGTCTTCCTGCTCACTACAGTGAGGCAGACCAAATGGTGAGGTCCTCATCCACCAGTGGTTACCGATAGCACAACGAAAAGGACAGGGTTGCTCTATTAGCGATGCATATCATGACATTGCGTGTCTTGTGCCCTGATCTTCGAAGTCTAGGGTGGCATCATCCTGAGGCTGTGTCGAGGGTGTCACCATCACCTAAGTTTTGACATCCTCATCCTTCGAGAAGGTATCCTCTGCTGGTAGCTCCTTGTCTAGTGTCACCAACTTGGGTCCGAGATATGTCGGCAATCGTCTGGCAAGGTGGCTTCCTTCCAGGTTTCCCACAAGGATTACAAGGAATCCCGTGGTCAGGGGCACAAGGGTAGTAGCGGCCATTTGCAAAGTTTTGAAAAGTAGACGAGGAGGGCCAAAATAAAAAATGGTGGAAGTGCTAGGCACAATCCTTTAGTTTATTTGAAAGCTTAGAAGAGTTGAGAAATATTGCAGCCCTTGCAAGTGTTTTGAAGGGGTCTGAAAAAAACAGTTTGGTCCTAACTAACGTCCATGCTAACTAAGGGCTTCTTACAGTCAACCTGGCTCTAATACCAGCTCTGTGGGTACCTCGACTTATAAGTCGTGATCACCGAATGTACGTGTATAGTGATCACCGAATGTACGTGTATAGTGAGCCCATAGATCAATGCTCATTGAACACATATAAACTGAATAACAAGAGTCTTACACCTATTACATACCGGTTTACTAGAAATATGGCCTTCATGACCAAGCCTTCATATGATTGCCGCGGAAATCTTCAATGATAGAGCGAACCCATTGCCATCTGCCTTAACCCTACAGGCATTCTAACTGGGAAGCGTCCTAGCTCGCACGTCCGTCACCAAGGTATTCTTCATCATAACCTGATCTTTCATGCTTGGCCAATAAAATAACCAGTGGCAAGCCAATGAGTACTTTGAATGTACTCGCAAGCAACCCATGTTTGGAACAAGGCAATAGCAATGCATGATATAGCACTAATAGGTAAGTTTTTTGTAGAAAGCTAGTTTTGATTGCAATGACATGATCAAGTAACTTAAGTAAGCATGCATCAACCATAGACAAGTGTTCATAAGAACACGTCACAGTCATCATCATCAGTAGGGGGTTGGACGTCTCATGTTCAACCATCACACAAAGTCTTCAGACTTGTCTCACATACCGTCTGAACATCTCATGTTCAGTCATCGTGCCAAGTCAACCGACTCGACTCAAGTATCATCCTTGTCACCACACACACACCAAGTTTGCGAAAACATCTGGACCTAGCATAAGCAGCACCACCCAACTGTCCTTGACCGTGGACACGGCTATTTGAATAGTTTTACACTCTGCAGAGGTTGCACACTTTACCCACAAGACTCGGGGAACTTCTGTGTCATCCATGACTCACGGTATATAACATAACCGAGGTAAGCACCCGAACAATGCCTTTCCCCTGGCGATACTAAACATAGAGTCCACTCGATTCCTACCCAGCCCTCACGATGTGCATCACACGAGGCTCGCTCTAATCGTACCATCCATGAGGGGACCAACAGTGTGCCCGGTGCCTGTGAAGACAATGCATGATCGTACATACCGGTATGACCCCGTATCGAGAGTGACCACACCACTCCCGCCACTAGTAATGCAGGCTCCTTGCCAGTACCCACCAAGGTAATCAACAAAGCCCCTTCCCATATAGGGGTATCATGGTTGCGCATGTAAGATTGAGATGGTCGACAAATCTTAAACCCTCCGTTTTCAAAAACACATACTCATACTGCTCCGGCACACCACTTCTTTCTCAAGTGGTCACCCATTTCATCAACATCTCCCTCGGGCATTAGTGGCAGCCGACGGTTTTTTTAAAAGTTCTTGAAATCATTTCTCTCTTGTCATCACTATGCATAAGTCCTATCCCATTTGCATAGCATCTAATAGCAACCTAACTACTCCCACCCTCACAACCCTTATAAGGTGGTAGGCTCATGCACGATGCAAGTGTCAACGAAAAAGTACCGGAGGCATTCCATTGAAAGGGGAACACCACAACAAATGATCAAATAGAATCACTAGTAGAATGTCGATCAGTAGTCCCGGTCGGGATGTGCCTTTAGTACCGGCTCCCCAACCGGCACTAAAGGGTCGGGCTAAAGGTCCAGACCTTTAGTACCGGTTGGCCCATGGACCGGTACTAAAGGCCCTCCACGTGGCTGCTTGCGTGGGCTGGTGGTGGAGGACCTTTAGTACCGGTTGGTGATACCAACCGGTACTAAAGAATTTTTTTCATTTTTTTGGAAAAAAATTGTCCGATTTTCAAATTTCTGAATTATTTGAATTTAATTTTTAACTACCCCTCATCACTGCTCAATTTGATTTCTAATCTCTAATCACCCCTCATCATTCCAAATCATCTAACTTCCCGACCGGTCACTCATCCTCTCACTGCTCCAGCCTGAGCACGCTTAACTTTCGAGTTCTATTCCCCCTTGTTTCCAAGTCTGCCAATCCTAACAATAGTAAGCTGTCAATCCTATTAACCTTTAGGAGTTGAACTTGAGCATGAAGTCACACGTTACACCGTTTGAGTTTGAAACTGTTATTCTTAAAACCAGTAATTATTAAGTAGCACACTAATATTTCTTGAATAAGTAGTTTGACCATAGTTTGATCAAAGTTTGACCGCAGTTTGACCAGATTTGACCAAAATTCAAAAAACTGAAATAATTATTTAGCAGCACTAATATTCTTGAATAATTATTTAGTAACACTAATATTCTTGAATAAGTAGTTTGACCAGATTTAACCAAAATTCAAAAAAACTGAAGTTTGAGCATAACTTTTTTTCCTTTTAGAATTTGAGGATTCTAAAAATTGCAAAACGGCCGTAGGCAGTCAAATTCGGATGCGGATTTTTGTTCTGAACATTTTTGATATATTATACGGTTTTTCCCCACATCGTATGCAAAAGTTACAACCGTTTTACATTTTCATAAGATTGCAAAACATGTTCAAATTTATGTTTTTTTATTTTCCTAACTAATAGATGTATTAACATAACTACATCTCGAAGGATTTTTAATTTTTGAAGTTTTTATCATTTTCTTTTGTTTTTTTCAAAACTGAAATGGCGATACACGGGGGGGGGGGGGAGGGGTAGAGTCAAATTTCAGACCAGTTCTAGAGGGCCTTTAGTATCGGTTCGTGCCACAAACAGGTACTAAAGAGGCATGCGGGGCCCAAGTCTGACCAAAAGCCTGCCACATGAGGCCCAAGTCTTTAGTACCGGTTGGTGTCACCAACCGGTACTAAAGGGCAACCTTTAGTACCGGTTCGTGCCATGAACCAGTACTAAAGAGGCACGCGGGGCCCGGTCGGAACAAAAGCCTAGCACGCCCCCTTTAGTATCGATTTGTGATACGAACCGGTACTAAAGGTTCCTTAGGAGCTGGTACTAAAGGTTGCCGGCATGAACCGGGACTAATAGCCTCTTTAGCACCGGCTCGTAACCAAATCGGGACTAATGCTCGGGACGAAAGGTCTGTTTTCTACTAGTGAATGAGAGTAATGTGCGATATGACATGCAATAAAATGTTTCTTATCCTGGTCAAAGGGCTGATTGCCTGGCTTAGCAACGTCTTCGAGGTCTTCACATGCTTCTCGTCCATCTCCAAGCACTCCGTATATCTCGCCAACTACCATCGAAAACAACCGTAATAAGCAACACAACAAGCCGAGAAATAAAAGTGCTCTATAAATAGGAAATATATTTTTCTTAGACCTCTCTGGTCATGAGAAAAATATATAAAATGTCTGAACTAGAGTTGGATCAAAGATGATTTTGGAATGGAGGAATGGAGGAATTGATGTCCCGATAAGATGTCCACAAAAAAGATGTTTACAAATATGTGTGAAGACACCCATTTAATAGTGCATGATTTTAGAAACATTTAGAAAGTGGTCTTACTGGTTTTGGAGTTGGGACGCCTTCCCTATGAATTTATTAAGATGGAATAAATGGAAAATGGTCCATTTATTAGATCCAACAGAATAGGTGCATGGTAAAAATGTTAAACTTGGCTAGAGAAACAGGGCATGACATCTAGAGGCTCTAGAAATTTGAATCACTCCATTTGGACTTGAAATGAGTGCTCTAGGGATATACAAGGTGGACTCTTAATAGCTCAAATTTGAATTTGAATAACCATAGGGCAGAGGCTTGAGGTGGAAAATTATGGGAGTTGCATCATTGGATAGGTGGTATTTCTAGGGGTATGCAGAAATTTGAATCATCAAATTTGGAGGTCATATGAATTTATTATGGAATTTACAAGCTCCATAGAAATCAAAAAGAAAAAGGTCCATACCAGTGCGCTATTAAGCGCACACGACGTAGGATAAGTAGACGGGCAGTAGTGGCAGCAGCGCTCCGGCCATCTAGAGAGATCAGAGAGGAGCGGGGAGGAGCGTAGAGGCGATGGAGAGTACTGGAGAGGCTCGGGAAAGCAAGGGGAAGCCGCTATGGCCGGATTTTGAGCGGAGCCGCCGGCGGGGCTTCGTCCATGGAGGGGAAATAGGGCACAGGAGGAAGGGGGAACTGGTCGAGGTGTTCAATAGAGGGAGAGAGTAAGTGAGAGAAGAGCCTAGAGGAGCTCGGGGTGGCTTTAAATATCTTGGTGGCTGGCCAGATATAAAAAAAGGGTTTTACCTCATCAAGCCTTGAGCTTTGTCCATGCCAGGATTACTGTAGGTAAAAGACACCATGAGAGAGTTGTGGTAAAAATTGGAGGCCAAGGAGAAGTCATTTGGGAGCTCAATTATTGGACTTTGGATTCCACTAGAAGGTGTTTGATCACTGGTTGGGTAATCTCTGGTGCTTCATTGGTTTTGAAACTTAACAGGATCAAATTATGGGAACATGTAAGCTTGATCACCAATTTTGAGCTCCTTTAGAGAAAGTTTCCAATGTAGACGTAATAAACCCTAGAAATCAGCAGGAATAGGTTTCTGCGGATCCATTGATGATAGGCTTTAACCCTTGATGCACCACTTTGTGTATCATCACTATTTGGCCATTGGAGCATGCCCACAAAGTTTGAGGCCAAGGGGAGACACTTCACAATGCAAAGTTCCTCATATTTGATTATGGACAGGAATGGTTTTTGGATGATTTGGTGAACCAAACCAACCTGGATTGGGATGAAACTTTGCAAGATCATCACCCATGATAGTGTTGACTTTATAGATTTTTCCTAGAATTTATTGATAATATATCTTATAGAAATATTCCAAAAGTTTGGTCTGAACTGAAAGGGTTTTGAGGGGTTTTGCCCATGATCTGATCAAGCCCTTGTGTTGAAACTCATATATATGGAGAATATAAGTCCACTAAGGTTCTCTAAATTTGCTCAAATACTTTTAAAGCATTTAAATAATTTTTCCTTATGAAAAACCATTTCTGGCTTTAAGAAAAAGCCTTTAAATAAAATATGAAAATAACCTTTAAAATAATATTTGGTGATTTTGAGAAGTCATATATATAGTAGGTTTGAAATAAAGCCTTTGGGAAAGAAGGGTCCACCTGATTTGAGGACTTCCAATGCAAACCTCATTTCAGGGGGTTTGCAAACTTAAATTAAATAAATTATTTTTGGTTAAGACAAAATTTGGTAAAAATAGTTTTAGGCACTATTCACATGGCATGATCATTGGGCAAGGGGTTTGGATCAAGGAAAATTGTTTTGAGAGGAGGAGGAATTTTATAGATATAGAGCACATGAAAGCAAACAAGAAACCAACACTCAAGTCAAGCACCACAAGCACAGAAAAGCTTTTAATTGGCCCTGATTTTTGAGACATGAAATATAAGTCAGGAGGCAAAATCACAGAGTGTGACATACCCATAGGCTCTAATTATGCCATGTTGTGTACCGCACCTGGTGTGTGCTTTGCCATGAGTCTGTCAAGGGGTAAAAGAGTGATCCAGGAGTGGATCATTGGACAGCGGTCAAAATTATCCTTAGTAACCAAAGGACTAAGGGGATGTTTATCGATTATGGAGGTGATAAAGAGTTCGTCATAAAGAGATACGTCGATTCAAGCTTTAACACCGATCCGGATGACTCTTAGTAGCACTGGATACGTATAGTGGAGTAGCCATTTGGAATATCTCCAAGTGGAGCGTGGTAGTAGTGTCTACAGTATGACATAGACATTTACAAAGTACACACGGATGTGAATGTCGCAGACCCGTTGACTAAAACCTCTTTCACATGCAACACATGATCGAACCCCAGAACTCATTGGGTGTGAGATTCATAACAAATCACATAGCGGTGTGAGCTAGATTATTGACTCTAGTGCAAGTGGGAGACTGTTGGAAATATACCCTAAAGGCAATAATAAATTATTTATTATCATATTCCCTTGTTCATGATAATTGTTTATTATCCATGCTAGAATTGTATTGATCAGAAACTCAGATACATGTGTGGACACATAGACAACACCATGTCCCTAGTATGGCTCTAATAGACTAGCTCATTAATCAAAGATGGTCAACGTTTCCTGGCCATGCACATGAGATGTCATTTGATAAATGGGATCACATCATTAGGAGAATGATGCACTACTGGAATCAGGGTCTTTGCCATCAGCTAGCTCTTTGCCGTCTTCTAGCTGGCGGTAAAGAAGGTCTTTGCCATCAGCTTCAATAAAACTGATGGCAAAGAATGAGCTCATGGCAAAGATCATGTTTGCCGTTAGCCATCGCTTTGCCGTCTGCTAGCGGACGGCAAAGAGGAAGGGTGGCCCACTAACGTGAACCAGCTAACAGCCACTTTCTTTGCCGTCTGCTAGCGGACGGCAAAGCTTCTTTGACGTCTGCTAGCAGACGGCAAAGAAAGTGGTCAACTAACGTCCGTTCCCCCCCGGAGCCACCCAACTAACTAGGCTCCTTGCCTTCTGCTAGAATACGGCAAAGAGTTTAACCTATATGCAGCGCGCCCCACCCCTCTCTCTCTCCCCTCTCTCTCTCCCCTCACCTTCACCCCTCCCCCCGTGCCATCGGCCGCCGCCGCTGTCGCCCCTACCACCCCTGTGCCCGAGTCCCTGCCGCGGCGCCACCCCGCCCCTGCCATGAGGCAGGCCGCGGTGCCGCCCCCTGCCCTATGGCGGCCCTCCTCCTAAGGCCCCCTCCTCCATCGGCCCCTCCTCCCCTCTAGGTGAGCTCATCTTCTCCTCTTTTTTTTTGTTTTTTTAGGTTTAGGTTTAGGTTTAGTTTTAGGTTTAGTGTAGGTTTAGTTTAGATTAGATTTACATAAATAGAAGAAGAAAGAAGAAATATGAAAAAAAAGAAAATAAGAATAAGTAGAAGAAGAGCACTACAAGGATTCTGGTCTATTGCAACAAAATTTATTGCTACATCTATCTTTCGTTGCAATAAAATGCTATATTACCACAAATTTTCAGTTCGTGGTAATAGGGCCTGCATATTGCCACAATTGTGTTTTGTCGCGCTAACAACTCATTTTGTCGCAATAGAAGCCGTGTATTGCCACAAACTGAGTGAATGTCGTAATATGGTTGCGTTATTGCAACAGTTCTGTTTCACTGCGGGAATTAGTCATTTTGAGGCGATAGAGAGTAGGTATTGCGACAAAGTAAATATTTGTGGTAATACTCTCGCATGTATCGCAACAATTTCAGCGCGAGGCGCTAGGCACAAATATTGTTGCAAAAAAACTGCTCTGTATTGCAACAAAACACGTATTGGTTGTGATATAATGACTTCTTGCCTCGCCTTCATTGTGTTGCAATAACTATTATATATTGCCACAAACTGTGCAATCATGGTAATATGTACAACATATTGCAACAAACCCCTGGTGATGCGAAATAGGAGCAATAGAACATCTCTGCATTTTTCTTTTAGTTATAGACATATAATTTTTATTCGGATTTATAAATATTAAGTGATGATTTTTGCTAGTTTTAATAAGGAATTAAATTATTTCTTAATTGCACCAAATTTAATTAACCAAAACACATTTTTGTGATAGAAATATCAATTTTATTTTTCTGATAGGAAGACATATTTTATTTTGGAACTAGGTTGTTTTCTCCCAAAACCAGGGGCTTATGGGGTAGAAATAAAAAACAGGGGCTGTTGTGGATTCAAACTCACGCCCTCCAGTGTGCAGAAGCAGGTTCAAACCACTGGGTTATGCATGTGTTGGTGATAGCATAATGGCTTGGCAATAGATATCATGTACCCGCGAGGTTAACTGCACATGAAGCAAAACTTCAGAGTTGCAGCCTAATGGTGACGACGGAAAACGACTCCATTCGCATGTGTGGGATGAGGAGGTGCAAGCATTCGAAGGCTACATTTAAATATCTCCTCGACATTACCTTTGCTCAAGACAAAAGACTCCTATGCTCCATTTAAACAACCACCAATTGAGCAGTTTAATAGCAACTATCCCAGCCTAATTTCTAGCGAGAACTGAGCAGTAGGTCAACAACACTACATCAAGGTATAAATATGACACAAAATTTTAGTAGGATATAACAAACCATCTCACCAAGATATATAAAACATCTTTCAACATGACAGCACACAATTTTTAGCAGCCATACTTGTATAGATTGTTCATACAAAAGACCATAAGTTCACAGCAAAGTAATGAAAATAGCAACAACACTAAAAGACCACAAGTTCAGCAACGGTGTGTACATAGCATCACTATTAAAAAATAGCAACAATACTAAAAGAAAAACATCCATGATATTACACATCAGCAACTACTCTTCTCTCCTCTTCTCTTCTCTTCTCTTCATCACCAAACTGTTAGCGCTGAGCACTAGCTTATGTTACCATCCACCACAACAGATGACACTATGCATGTGCGCCTTGTTTGAACCTGTTTCACATCAGATTAAACTTTAGGAGAGAGACTACTCATAGGTAACCACAAAAAAGGTTGGGATTTGTATTCATGGCTTAAACATGTGAAAAGCATCTTACAAGAGATTAAAGCCTACACAAAGAACCCATGGTCATCATCCAATTCTTCTTGTCCGAAAGGAGCAACATGGCCATCATTTACGTAAGCCTCATCATCATCCGTATCGTCGTCAGATTCGAATTGAACATCTTCAAACTCAACAGGTTTTATATTTTGTATGACTGAAACATCAACGCTTGATCCTTCGTCATCATTTCTACTCCAACTAGTGATCTCTTCAGGTACTGTAATCTTTGGCACTATAATTTCTGCATCTACAACATCCAGTACATCTGCCTCACCACCTTCATCGTCGTCAACAGCTTCATCAAGGCCTACACCATTTAAGACAGAAGGAGCAAACAAATTGCGTGGATTCATTTGAATAACAGCTACCCAATCAGGGTTCTTCACATCTCTCACATAGAAAACCTGTTGAGCTTGGAGTCCTAGAATGTAAGGCTCCCCCTCGAATCTCTGTAGAGTAGTGTCGAGTTCAATAATTACATATTTTGTTTCCTTCTTATACCCCTTACTCTCAGTTCTGTCGGCAGGAGGCACATCAAACCAGTCACACTGGAATAGAACAACCTCCTTATTAGGAGGAAAGTCAAGAAATACGATTTTCTTGATCACCCCATAATAATCAATATTGCCTGTGGTTGCATCGCCCTTGACTATGACGCCACTATTTTGGGTACTCAAATCCTGCTCTATATAGGAATTATGGAAAAAATATCCATTCAAAAGTGTACGGTTGTATACATGAGCTAGGTGATCAGGTCCTTTAGCTAGTGCATAAATAAGATTGTTGACCTTCCCCTCATTGTGGAGTTCTGTGATCTGTTTCATCGAATAGAGTATGTGTGAGTGTAATGTACAGTGTTGGTACATTATTACAAGGAACACTAGTGAAAGTGTGAAAGAAACTTACCCGTCTCTCAAACCAGCCAACAAACTCCTCCTTGTGCTACTTCTGAGGATTAGGAGAATTGTTACTCGTGAGCTCCTCAAGATGTTCACTTGAAAGGGAAATGATTGTTAGATGAAAAGCAAAGTATTAATGCATATCATGATGTGAAATAAATACACAAGTATCCTTACTCAATCCATGGCGTGGTTTCCTCACAGTTTGTTATTATGAAATGCCTCATTCTATTAATCTTGGCCAATGAGAATGATTCGCAAACAAAACCTTTCTTGAAGTAATCCACTGTACTCATTATGCTAATCCCTGTTGGTGGTTGATCTGTACCTCCATCTTCATGACGTTCAGACTGACTTAGCTTGGTAGGCATTCCATCAAGGAATCGACTGCAAAAAGTCATGCACTCTTCAAGTATGTACCCCTCTGCAATAGAGCCTTCTGGTTGAGCCTTGTTACACACATATCCTTTGAGCGTACGCAAGTATCTCTCAACTGGATACATCCATCTATACAAGACAGGCCCTCCTAACATGGCCTCTTCAGCTAGATGAATTGGGAGATACATCATAATATCAAAGAATGCTGGTGGAAAAATCATCTCGAGCTGACATAGAGTTTCTGGAATTGTTTTTCTCAACTTCTCCAAGTCTTCATCCCTTAACTCCTTGGAGCATAAATCAGAAAAGAATTTCCTCAACTGAAGCAATGGGTTAACAACATTCTATGGCAAAAGCTTGCGCAAGGCAATAGGAAGAAGTTTCTGAAATATAACATGGCAGTCATGAGTTTTGAGTCCACTAATCTTGCACTGATCGAGGACCACACATCGCTTAATGTGTGAAGCATAGCCATCGGGCAACTTAATGTTCTATAGAAACTTGAGGAGCATTATCTTCTCTTCCTTTTTTAAAGTATAGCAACCTTTCTTTATTTCATACTTATGCTTACCGGGCTTTGGATGTTGGTCCTTCCTAATTTTCAAGTCCTCCAAATCAAGATGAGCCTTCAGACCATCCTTTGATTTCTTCTCCATCTCAAGCAAAGTCCCTAGAATACTGTCACAAATGTTCTTCTCAATTTGCATAACATCCAAATTGTGCCTAACGAGCAAGTGCTTCCAATATGGGAGCTGGAAAAATACACTTTTCTTCCGCCAGTTATGCCAGCTATTAGTTTCCGGTCGCTTTCTCTTATTTGACCGTCCAAACGGTGCGTGCTCAATGCTATCAAGTTCCTGCAGAACTTGTTCACTAGTAAGTGTCACTGGAGCTTCTCTATTATCTGTCTTGTTGTTGAACAAGCACTTGTTTCGACGCCATTTGTGGGTCCTGGGCAGAAAACGTCGGTGTCCCATGTAGCAGTGCTTTCAACCATACTTGAGCCACAAAAAATCTGTTTGTTTGTGGCAATACGGGCATGCTAGCTTGCCTTTTGTGCTCCAGCCACTCAGCATTGCGTAAGCTGGGTAGTCATTGATGGTCCATAACAAGCATGCATACATCTGGAATTTTTTTTACTTGCAGCATCATATGTGCAAGCACCATCCTTCCAGAGAACATTCAGTTCATCAATCGAGGGCTGCAAGTACACATCTATGTTATTTCCTGCTGACTTTGGTCCTGGAATAATCATTGACATAATCCAGTTTTGTTGTTTCATGCACATCCAAGGTGGCAAATTATATGGGACAAGAATGACAGGCCATGTAGTGTGTGATATACTCATGACCCCAAAGGGGTTGAATCCATCTGAAGCAAGGGCAAGCCGGACACTACGAGCATCTTTTGCGAGTTTCTTATAATATTTCTTATCAAAATGCTTCCAGGCCTTCAAATCTGTAGGATGCCTCTTTACGCCATCATCCACCCGACCCTCCTTATGCCATTTCATATGTGATGACATCTCTGCTGTCATGTACAGCCTTTGCAGTCTTGGAATGAGTGGGAAATACCTTAGAACTTTCTGTGGCACTGGCTTCTTTGATTTGCGGCTCGGTTCATTGTCGTCATCACTGGTAGGAGTAGATTTCCATCGGGACACATGACAGACAGGGCATTCTTCGGCATCAGCATGATCATTGCGGAATAGCACACAATCATTCACGCATGCGTGTATCTTCTTGTAATCCAGCCCAAGATCTCGGATCACCTTCCTTACTCTTGCGAGATTAGTAGGAATGCAGTGACCCTTTGGCAGCACCTGCGCGAACATCTGCAGAACTAACTCACATGCTCTGTTGGTCATCCCAGAGATGCACTTGATTTGGTAAAGCTTCACAATGAAAGATAGCTTTGTGAAATCCTCACAACCTGGGTACAACTCTTTTTGCGCCTCTTTCAATAGTTTGAAGAACACCTTAGCTGTTGCATTTGGCTCCTGATTCCTTCCATCATCGCTGGAATCATCCACATGAATGTCTCCTGTACGTTCATCATGATCTGCATTACTTTCCATGCCTGTGCCCCTTATGAGAGTATTGAGCATGTCACACATCCCAGCACCATCATCTATAGCGTCTTCATTATCAGAATCTTCAGACATGATGCCCTCATCGGGTTGTTCACCATGGTATATCCAGTGAGTGTACGTCGGATCCATCCCATGATAAAACAAGTGAGTATGAACCTCCTTTTTATTTCGTGGAGCACTATTCAGACATCTCCTACATGGACATGGTACAACTGAGTCTGGATCAGCACCATCAAAAGCAAAATACAAGAAATTCTTCATGCCAGTTTGCCACTCAACAGAATCTCTTTCCTTATCAATCCAGCTCTTATCTCGTGTCATTATGCCTTATCTCCGTAAAGCATGTCCTGTTAAACAAACATAGCAGCTGCATTAGTACGTACATTACAGTCAATAGCATCACTAGTTGCATCACAAGACAAGACAACAGGATACACCTCCGATTTCTCAAAAATTGATATTAACAGCAGGTCTAATACTGGCTATTAGTACTAAATATTCACCTCTGATCTCTCAAATCTCTCCATATCAAGCCAAGTTGTGTCTAATACTGCCTACTACTACTAAATCACAAGTTTCACATTAATAAGACAGTTAAAATTCAGACAGACAGTTAAAATTCAGAGAAAGTGCCAGATGCAGATGCTGGGGAGTGGGGAGGCCGGACCGGGGACCGGGGAGGCCGACCGGAGCAGGATCGCAGCGCAGACGGCGCCATGCGGAGCGGGTGCCGGGCGGAGCCACCGGGCGAGTGGAGCGGGAGAGGGGCGGAGGGGGCGGAGGGCGATTGGAGCAGGGAGGTGGCGCCCGGAGGAGCGGCCGAGCGGGCGAGCGGCGGAGGACGGCCGGGGGGAGGCGGGGAGCAGTGGGCGGGCGGCGGCGGCGGCGCGTCCTGGCTACGGCCTGCAGCTAGCGCCCGGGTCAGCGCTCGGGTTAGGTACGCAGCGCAGAGGGTTATCTTTTTGTGTTTTTTTTCTGATTTATTTTATTAGTGGTATGAAATAAGACGTGATCAATTCGGAACAGTGAATTAATTCTAGCGTGCGAGCAGCAATAATTCCAGTGCAAGTACGTGATACTGGATTGCTTACTTTGCAATACAAACTTTATTAATATTTCATTTGACCTCTAGGTAGTATTTTGTAAGTTCTTTTTGTATTTTCCATTTGCTATTTTCCAGCCTTTTTTGCAGATTAAGCAACTAAAAGCAAATTGACACATATGTTTTTACAGTAGAAAGCAAATAATGACTATAGATGTTGGAATTTGTAAATTATATTGTACAATATATGAGAGTGTTATCATCATCTTAAATTCATGTTGCCGTAAATAACACCATGACGCCATCATCTGCTGGATTATCTTTCTCTAAACCATGTGGATCTAATTTCACCTATGAGTATTGAGTACAAAGAAAAGTTTTCTTGCATTCGATTATTATTGATTGCTAGATTTCTTAGCACTCTGATTTTTCAACCTACTAACTGTCAGAAATGAGTTCAGTTCAGGTGTTGGGCATTTAAAAATATATTATTGTGAACAAAATGTATTTGTCTTTTCAGTTTCTACTTACTACTGATGGGAGTACTTCTCATATCAAAACAAAAGGTACATGTGTGAAACAAGTTATTTTAGAATATTTTAGTTTTCCCGTAGTTTTCATTTTATATTTTCTTAGCGTTTGCCTTCATATATCGACGACAATTCATATAATTCCACTGTCAAATTAGACGGGCGCGGCAACGCGCACCATCAGTGATCTAGTAATAAGCTTGTATATACAAAGACAAGGCCTGCATGTGTAGTCATCTAGTACGTATGTATAGAGAGACAAAGCGTTGGCCTTATATGATTACATTTTCCTCTCTTTTTTTATTTCAGAAACAGATTTTTTCACAAATCGGTGATATGCCAATAAGTAAATCACAATACAAAATTGATGTGGGACGGATCTGACGGGTGAGGACGTTGTGATGCGGAGGGTAGCGGCGGTGCGATCCGGCTTCGTAGCGCCTACGTTGGGACGCACGTAACGAGGATGTGGTCTCCGGTGGTAGGGCGTGCTGGGTCTCAGTGGCGTTAGCGATCTGGCCAAGATCCATGATCACATGCACCAGGCGGCACTGGCTGCGGACGACGATGGGAGGGATCCCAAGCCGCATACGGCGACGATGGCTGGCTGGTGTTTTCTTTTATGCAATAGTTGTCGACGACGATGGTGGATCGGGCTGCGTGTCTGGTCCTTGGTGTTTCGGCGACAACATCCGTTTACTTGTTGAGGCATCGCACGGTTCCATTCAGTTGCCGGCCCGGATGGCACGACCCCTTTTGTTAATTTACATTGTTGAATATCTATGATTATTTGTTAAACAAATGCAACATGATTATATTGGAAGTACTCTGGAGCGGAGGAACCCTGCACGGACTGTTCGATAAGATGAAACATGTTGATTCCAACCCATATCAACATAAAAAATGGGTGATCGAGACTGATATATATCTATGGTCTAATCAATCCATCCGCCGCCTCCAGCTACTGCCTCCGCCACCAGGAACGGGCCACCGTACCGGTGCCAGGCCCCTCCAGACCCACCGCGCCACCAGGCCTCCCGCAGAGTGCCGACCCTCAATCCCCACATCCGGTCGGCATGGATCTGTGCAAGCACAAACTCGCCAACGCACCGCCTCGCACCACCACCAGACCGCTGGCCCACACCACAACCAGACCGTCGCGCTGCCTTTCACCACCACCCGCCAGCGCGCAGCCGTCCGATGCGTCAGCCATCGAGATCCACCATCAGGCTGAAGAAGCAGCCCCGCCGTGACCACCGCTCCACCCGAGAGCAAGAGAGATCCCGTCGCCGTCGACACCACGCGGGCTTTGTCCGGCGGCGGCGGGGAGAGGGGAGGGTGTGGGGCCGGAGGCAGGCAGCTAGGGTAGGTCACCCGAGTCGCCCGTAGGGGGGAGGGTGCGGGGCGACGCACCAAAAAGGTCCTAGCCTACTCTGATTTTTTTTGGCGCCAAAATTTATTCACCCTCCCGCTAAAAGGTCCCGAATTAGTGTTTCGTTCCCACCAAAAAATAGCCTATATATATTAACCTCGATAATTATTTTAAACCGCGTTTTACAGGGCGATTGGATCTGACCTCTCCTCCCGATGACGGCGTCATGACGGCGTCAACACACGGAGCGTCTCAGGTAAATTTTTCCACGGTCTCTCCTCTGTCTCTAGCTTTCCCCCACGCGGACCGGGGTTCCATGTCCACGGCCATGCTGCCGGCGGCAGCGGTGCAGTTTGTCGTCGGCGCCGGCGGAGATTCCCTCATGTCCCCTGCATCGCGAGCGCACACCAGGTTTGATGTGGCATCCTGTCTATGTTAGGCGCACACCAGGTTTGATTCGTCGCCACACACCAGGCTAGCTAGCTAGCCGATTGATCTCAGCGATGCACATACACGCAGAAAGAGTGCTGCCCCTACTGGGTTGCAATTTCTTCTGTCATGCAGCATTACAATCCGGTCAAAACATGTAGCCTTACAATTCTAGGTTTCAATTAAACATGTCATTGATTCATGTTAGGCTGTGTTTGGTAGCAAACTATTTTAGAGTATTGATAATACAGTGAGATGTTTGGTTAGTGCCATATGCAATGATGTAAAACTGTTTTTAGCAGAAGAAGATAAAGACACCCGTTTCTTCTCCATGTTCAGGCTTAGTTTGGGAGCTCAGTTTATTGAAACTATGGTATTCCAAAACTGAAGTATTGGAGTGCCTCACAGTAATTAAAACTTTACTATTAAAAAAACTGTAGTATTATCACAATACTTTGAAAATACTTTGCTATCAAACGGGGCCTTAACTGTATAATTTGTTCTCTGCATTTTTTATGCCTACTTTAAGTATTGTGTTTATTTCGATATTTTTCAAATTATGATATTGCCTACAGAATGACGCAATGAGGAATTCAACACAAGATCCTGCTGGTACGAGACCGAGTACAATACAGCGACAACTTGGTAATAACATTTATGTTCACTTCAATTTATGCCATATCAGATTAGGTAATTAACATTTTGGATTAACATGCAGTTAGGGATGCGTCAGGTAATGTTCACTATTCAGAGGAAAGTGATGATGCACATGACTCCTTTCTGCAAGGTACACGACATCCTTAATTCTTATTCACAAATGTGAGTGGTGAACATTGATAATGCTAAGTTCCTTTAATTTTTTTTGTGTTCAGTAAAGAAAGGAACTGTTCTGCTAACAAGGATGGAAAGCATAACAAATTACAAAAACCAACATGGACACCCGAGATCTGGTAAAAAGTTTATGACATTTACCCTGTTTGGTAGCTCAGCATTTTTAAAGTATTATGATAATACTGCAGTTTTTCAGATTATCATAGTTTTGATTACAAGGAGGTGTTTGGTTGTCTATAACAATGATGACTTGAGTACTGTACTATTAGCTAAACTGTAGTTTTTTCTTTGCATGAAAAAAAAGTCAAGACTTCTTTTAAAAAGAACGGTTGGACACCTTTGTTCCTTTCATAACTCTGAATGTAGCTAAGGCCCCATTTGATAACATAGTATTTTGTAAGTATTTTCATAATACCACAGTTTTTTATAATATTGTAGTTCTTCTTACAAAGAGTTGTTTGGCTGTCTCTAAAAACTGTGATTTTGATATTGTAGTTTTTGACAAACTGCAGTATTTTCTCTACATAAAAAAAGAACCCCATAACTCATGTCCAGATTGCTCATGGCATGATCACGCACACTCCTAGCTGCAATGCTACTCCCTGGCCACCTCATGTCCAGATTGAAAAATATTGCAGTTTTCAATACTATAGTTTCTACCATATTTTGTTGTCAAACACAGCCTTAAGTTTTTGGGATACTTTGCTATCAAACACAGCCTTAGGCTCTGTTTGGAAGCAATGCATTTTTAAAACCTCAGTATTTCAATACTACGTTTTTTTATACCGATGACAATGAATATTGTAGTATATGAAAACAATAGGAAAAAATACTGTAGTTTTTGATACTTTGGTTTATATAATAGTTTGCTATCAAAAACGGCCTTAATCTATTTCTATAATGCAGAAAATCCTGGATTGCTTAATATTGAAAACTGTTAAACATTATACAGGAACTCAAGACCAATTTGACACTCCAGTGTGTGCTAATGACATGTGTGCGCTGGATGAATGGCCATCCCATGCTCGCCGCAACCGTACGCAACTACAGGATGGTACTGCGGTTGTTTATATCTGTGTATCCATTTCTTACAATCTAATGTCTAGTAATACTTCATTTCTTGAATGATTTGGGCTGTAGAAGCTGCTGGACAGAAGAAGAAAGGGCGAGGTGTTCTAAAAGGTTTTAAAGCATCTAAGAAGCGTTTTGCCAATGGATCTGCAAAGCTAAATATTGCATTCTCTGGAAAATTTGGGGGTACTGTAGGAATGAACTATCGTTCATTCAAGGATGACGTGGTAGTCATAATGAAAAGGAAGTTACCACTCATTGGCGTGAGGAAGTGGTCGGACATTCACCCTACGACCCATCGACTCATTGTTGCATATATGATAGTGCGTACAATCTTTTCCACTTGTGTTAACTTATTTTACCATCGATAATGCACTTCTTATGTATCTTCATTTGTTGTATGCTTTACAGGATAGATGGGACCTCGAAGATACACCAGACACAGAAGAAAGAGTACTCAAAATTGCGAAAGAGCGATACAGAGGCTGGCGATCAACTCTAAGCTCCACTTACAAGGCATACAAAACAGATGCGGCTAGATTGGCTAATCTGCCGGAAGATTTACAACCAGAAGAGTGGGAATGGATGATTCAGTACTTTGGCACTGATTCAACGTTCAAGGTTATCTCTAAGAGCATTGTTTGTCGAATATGTGTTAAGATGAAATGGCCTGTATGACAAGTTATATTTGGTTTCAATGAATGGATAGGAACGCAGCGAAATGAACACCAATAACCATAAAAAGCAGAAGACAAAACATAGAATTGGATCAAAATCTTACTCGCAAGTTAGTTTTGAGAAGGTATGACTCTATCTACATATGTATGCCTCACTGCTAAATATGGTTTCATGTTTCAAGCATCTCATTGTTACATCACATGCAGAGAAACCCGAAAACTGGAGAAGAGCCAGATTGTATTGCTCTGTGGGAACTCGCCCACAAGAAGAACGGAACATGGTCTAACACAGAGTCACAGAAAGTTTACGTGAGTATATTGTCTTTTGGTTATTTTGTAGTTATTCAATGATGTGCATTTGGCATGCTTCATCATCAGCTGAGATTATTCATGCGTTGGATCGTGTTATTCTTGTTTCATCTTTTGTAGTGTCAATATTTATGCCGTACCTATAATTGTTCTTTTCATTTTTAGGACAAAGCATGTGAGGTTGAAAAGAAAGAAATAGAAACTCAAGGTCCACTTTCAAGTGAGCAGAGAAACAATATTTTCCAGACCGCATACAAAGACACTCTGAAGTGCAAGTCATCGCAGCCTCGTGGGTATGGATACATGGCCAAACCTTCAACTGGTCCTGAAAGGTTTCGTATCCAGATTGAAGAGCAAGCTCGTGCTACAGCAGCCACCCAACAGCAAAACTGTGAGCTCAGCCAGTAGGTCAGTGATTTACAAGATCAACTACAAGCTGAACGTACAAACACACAAGAGAGGATTAACTTGGAGCGTGCTGAGAGAGAACAACTTGAGGAGAGGCTAAAAGAAGAGCGTGCTGAAAGGGAAAGATTGTTGGAGGCGGAGCGAACATCAAGACTGGACTTTGAAAAGACCATGATGGCAAAGTTTGCACAATTGAGCCAACAGATGGGAACCCAACAGGTGATTATAGTCATATGCTTGCGACCTTGTAAGATTTATGTTGCTTACTTGCATTGTTAAAAGTGCACTTTTATTTGCAGGGGCCTTTGAAAAGGATTGAGAAATAAAATAGTAACCCAAACTTGCAGAATACTCTTTTACAGAGATCTAGTCCTAATAAGTCTCTAGGTGCAAGGCCAACCGTTATTTCTTCAAATACGCTCATACAAGCTGCAACAAGGCAGTCTCAAATGTTTAAAGCAACAATGGTAAGTACCTTGCTTTCTCTTCATGTTAACCCTGCAGTGTAATATATAATCGTACCGTCACTAGATAGAGAACCACCTATACTACTTGGTTTAGAATGTTGCACCATCATGCCAGCTGAGAGGAAAGAGGCACCCTTGAACTTTGTTTAGCCGCCTGCAGCGCTGCCTCGTATTGAACTACCTTCTTTTCCTGTAAGCTACTAGCTTTGTGCATGGTAGTTGAGTGCATGCGGCTGCTTGTTATACATGGACGTTCAGTGCATCGGGTTAGCTAGCTAGCACCACGCCCATTGCAATAGTTTCATTGCTAGGTAGCTAATTTTCGTTGGTGCATATAAGCACTCGTCAAACGGGTCACGGTATTTTCAATACTTCAATATTCTTTGGTATGTCAAAAACTGTGGATATCTTGTACCTATTGACCAAAATACTGTGGTTTTCAATATTGCGGTTTTTCTATTACTTCGCTTTCAAACATAGCCTTATAGTTCATGGTCACAAATTGAACAAAAACCGAATATGTGCTAGCTAGGGACAAGAACTTAACTGAAATAATACATCCAGTCACAACTTAAATCGATAGTGGAAGCTTTTAGTAGATGTACTTGTGCTTATGATTTAGACATTTACACTTGTTGAGATCCCTAAGACCTGCTTGCTAACACGGTATTTGTCCAGTTAGTATGTGTCTGGAATAATTGTATGGTGTATTTTATGCTGGGCTCATTAACTAGAACTTTATTATTTCTTGATTGCAGGATCCAAGGAACTAGCTGGAGGAACTAGCTGGATTGGAATCGAGATCACGGATTCTTTAGTCTTGACACTTAGTTATGATGGCTTAGTTCCATTTGAGTTTCACTTGATGGATATTTGCTATGGCTTAGTTACATTTGAGTTTCATTTGATGGATATTTGCTATGAGAATTACGAATGTTATGAATATACATATTATAGTCATGGTTTTGAATATTGTAATTGAATACCTGTATTTTTTACGTTTGCAACAAGCTATTACCACGACCCACTTTTGGTTGCCACATGTTCGCACCACGAAAAATAGAGCGTTGTGTCAAATCTCAGTTACCACGCCTACATGTTTTGTCGCAATAGCTTTGGTGCCACAATTTTTTTCACGATGCTATAACTACGTGGCGCCACGAAAGTAATTTTTGTTGAAATAGGGTATTGCCACGGAAATTTGCATTGTCGCAGTAGCATCTCGCTACGAACATTTTGCCCGTTGCGATAACCATTTTGCGCCACCAAGCTAAGTTTTGTTGAAATAAAGTATCGCCATGAAAATTTAAATTGTCGCAATAATTTCTTGCTACAAACATATGCTCGTTGCAATAACTATTTTGTGCCACCAAAATAAGGTTTGTTGAAATAAAGTATCGCCATGAAAAGTTCAAATTGTCGCAATAGTCTCTCGCTACAAAAAGAGTTCCCGTTGTGATATATGTTTGTCACCACCAAAACGAGTATGTTGCAATGCCCTATTACGACGAATGGAAAATTTGTTGCCATAAGTTAATGCCGCAAGTGTAGTCGTTTGTGGCGAAATACCTAATGCCACGGAAGCAAGGATTGTTGACATAGTTTGTTACCACAATTAACTATTGCCACAAAAGAGTTTGCACCACGAAACGAGTATCGTTGCCATAGATTATTGCCACAAATGTGTATCACCACAAACTGTCAAATGCCATGTTTCGTAACACGTTGCATTAAAGCTATCTCCACGAATGAAATTGTGGCATCAGGTGAATGTAACCCCGGGAAAAAATGTGCCAACTACACATATGGATGTTGCAATAGAGCACTTTATTGCCACAATTGTTTTTTTGTGGCGACAACCTATTACCATGCGTCCAGTCGCAACGGCTGCCAACAAAAATCATTTTGTGGCGATAGGTGCTTATCGCCAAAAAATGACATGTATTGCGACGAACGGTTTTGTTGCAATAGACCGGAATCCTTGTAGTGGAGGAAGAAGAAGAAGAGGAGGAAGAGCAGGAGGGGGAGGAGGAGGAGGAGGATGAGGATGAAGAGGAGGAGGAGGAGGAGAAGAAGAAGAATCGCCTCCAGCCTCCTCCTAACTCCTCCCCGCGCCTCATGCTCAATCCTCCTCCGCCTCCTCTTCTTCCTCCTTCTCATCGCTCCTCCTCCTCGTTCCTCCCCTCCGTTCCCTCTCCCCCTCCCCCCCTTCCCCTCTCTCTCCTCCTCTCCCCTCCGCCCCTCTCCTCTTCTCCTCCCCTTCCCCATCCTCCTCCTCCTCCTCCACTTCCTCCTCCTCCTCGTTCCCCCTCTCCCCGCCTTCCCCTCCTTACCCTTCTTCCCCCTTCCCCTCCCTCCTCTCCTCCCCTCCTCCTCCTCCTCCTCCTCTTCTTCTCCCGCCCTCCTCTCCTCCTCCCCGCCTCCCTCCTTTCCTCCCAGCTTCTTCTTCTCCTCTTCTTCTCCCTCCCTCCTCCTCCCTAAAGAAGAGAAGACGAGAAGATATATCCCCCGATCACCGACGCCACTAAGCCCCAACCTCCGACGCCACCAACCCCTGACGCCACTGACCCCCGATGCCACCGACCCCCGATGCCCCGGACCCCGACCCCCCAACCCCCAACAATCGACACCACCGACCCCCGATGCCCCGGACCCCCGACCCCCAACCCCCGACCATCGACACCCCCGACCCCCGACCACCGACACCATAGAACCCCCGACCACCAATGTCACCGACCCCCGACTCCACTGACCCCTGATGCCATTGTCTCCCGGTGCCAATAACCCCCGACCCTCAACACCTATTCTGCCTCCTGTTGACCAAAAAGGTGCTCTTCGGCCTTTGTGAGGCCAATGAGGTCATAGTTTTGTAAATTATGAGCTAGGTCACATATTTTCCTCTTTTTTTAGAAAAACATCATATTTTGTGTTGATCGGGTGAATTTCAATGTGTAGTTGTTCGACGACCTCCCCGTGCATTTGACAAGCTCCCCTGCTACGTTCGTGGGTGAGCACAAATGACATCTTCTCTGTTCCGGTCTTCGTGTCGATGAAACTTGCTAGCTATAGGTGTCTTCAATCATCAGTATGCGTGACCACTATGCATCTCCCGTTCGAAAGGGTTACATCTATAAATATGCATTCATTAGCATATTTATAACCGTGATTCTTTCGAATTGTCCAACGTTATCCATGGACAGCCCGAGTATGTGTAGATTGGGTTCGTTTTCCCATATATGCTTTGCTCCGGATCCGATGCAGAATTTCTTCAGTGCCTCCCTGTTGTTCTACGGGTACACATCCTCTCTGCTTATTGCCGAGACGTGTATCAGGACAACAGTGGGGAGGTGCTGCCAAAATTGTGCGTCAGATCCGGAGAAGAGCATGGGAAAATAAACCCAATCTAGACATACTCAGGTGGGATTAGGACCTATCTTTACCTACTAGCGTCTAGGTTGCATCGACGTAATAAAACTGACAAACTCTATTAACGGATGAATATGGTTTGTTGAATTATGTATATTTTTTGTGTGTGTCCAATGGCTACGCAAGATGAGTGATCGTGGGTGGATGTACACCAGTCACACTAGTCAGAAAGACATGACCCGTCAATGGATAACAAAAACCAAGGAGTTTGTGAGAGTCGCATTTGCAAATGGATAGAAAATAACCTGGTGCCATTGTGTTGATTGCGATAACTTTAAGAAGTCAGAGTTTGAAATGATCAAACACCTGCAGAAGTGGGGTTTTACACCTAATTATACGATCTGGACATTTCATGGTGAGTCTTCCCAACGTGCCAGAGCTGAGGTGGTTCGTCGTCACACCGACGAGCAAGGTAACGGGATCGAAGACATGGTGCAAGACTTTGATGGTGCTCGGGATTCGAACGATGAGATGGAGGAATCTTCAAAGGCCTTGTATGACATGTTGGAGTGTTCAAAACTTCCTCTCCACGAGTACACTGAGCTTTGTTAGCTGGATGCCATTGTGCAAGTAATGGCTCTGAAGGCTCAGTTCAACCTGGGCAGAGAATGCTACGACGCGATGATGACGATATTTGGACGCTTTCTACCCAAAGACCATGTATTGCCAGCAAAGCTGTACCAGTCGGACAAAATCCTACGTGCGCTTAAGATGCCCTATGAGAAGTTAGATGCCTGTGAGAATGGATGTGCCTTATTTAGGCTTGAGTATGCGGGCTTCAACTATTGTCCCATTCTCAATGCTTCTAGGTATGTTCTGGTAGACAACAGTATGGGTGAGAAGAGTCAGACCAAAATCCCAGTCAAGGTTCTTCGGTATCTGCCAATCATACCAAGACTTCAACATCTTTTAATGGTCGAAGAGACGGCCAGACAGATGACGTGGCATAAATTGGGCAAAAGAACAGAACTAGATGCAGATGGGAATCCGATGTTGGGACACACTTCAGACGCTTTTGCGTGGAAGCACTTCGATGCATTACATAAGGATAAAGCAGCAGATCCAAGGCATCCTCGAGTTGCCATCAGCATGGATGGGTTCAATGTGTATGGTATGACGGCATAACAATATAGTTGTTGGCCTATATTTGTCATTCCACTCAATCTCCCCCCAGAGAGATTATGAAAAGAAAGAACATTTTCCTCACGTTGATAATTCCAGGGCCCAAATATCCGGGGAAGAATATGAATGTGTACATGCAGCCACTTAAGGATGAATTGCAAGAAGCCTGGGATAATGGGATCAAGACATACGACGCGCTACCAAAAAGAACTTCAAAATGCATGTGTGGTACATGTACTCGTCACATGATTTGCCAGCGTATGCGCTATTCATTGGCTGGTCTGTGCATGGAAGGTTCCTGTGCCCCACATGCAAGGCAGCTCTTGAGTTCTGTTGGCTACATGCGGGTCGCAAGTTTTCTTGCTTCGACATGCATAGACAGTTCCTGGATCCTGACCATAAGTTCAGAAAAGACAAGAAGAATTTCATCAAAGGTAGAGTTGTCAAAAACATTGCACCACCTGCGTTGACAGTCCAACAGATCCTGGATCAGATAAACACTCTCGAGCCGGATCCAAATCGTCCACGGTATTTCAAAGGGTATAATATGGAACACGCGTCGACTCACAAGATATGTTCGAGGGATTTTCCTTACTTTAAAGACCTCCTTTGCCCACACAACATCGACGTGATGCACACTAAAAATAATATTGCGAAGGCCCTTTTTGGTACATTGTTTGGCATAGAGGGGAAGTCGAAAGATAATCCTAAGGCTTGAGTCAATCAGGAGGCTCTATGTGATAGACCGTTACAAAACATACGACAACCGAAAGGAAATAAGAACTGGAGGAAGCCAAAGGCATGGTTCACTCTTGGGAGGCTAGCTATGAGGGAAATGATCTTGTGGGTGAAAATGCAGTTGATGTTCCCCGATGGGTATGCGGCGAATCTAAAGAGGGGAGCGAGTCTTGACAAATTAAAAATATTTGGTCTCAAGAGTCATGATTGGCATATATGGCTTGAGCGGGTAATGCCGATGATGTTGCGTGGCTTTATCCCTGAGGATGAATGGCTAGTACTGGCAGAGCTGGGCTATTTATTCCATGCTCTTTGTGCGAAAGAACTATCACTTGACATGCTAGACGAACTGGAAGAGTTGGCGCCGGAGTTGATCTGCAAGTTAGAAGAGATCTTTCCACCGGGCTTCTTTAATCCAATGCAGCATTTGATTTTGCATCTCCCGACCGAGGCAAGATTGAGGGGGGGGGGCGTGCAAAATCGTTGGTGCTTTGCAACTGAGAGGATGCAGAAGACGCTTCGAGGAAAATGTAAAAATAAACATAGATTTGAAGCATCGATGGCCGAGGCATTCATTACTGACGAGGCGGCAAACATCGTGACAGCACACTACAAAGCCAAGAATTGTCATTTGCATAATCCAAAGCCTCAGTACAATGATGGTGACCATGAAAAAGGTCGATCCAACCTCAGCCTATTCAAAGGGAAGCTCGCACCAGCCGGTGCTTCGAAAGCATTAGCGTTGGATGTCGAACAATGGAGGACCATTTCGTTGTATATCTTCAACAACCTAACAAAAGTGCGGCCGTACATCGAGTAAGTTCTCGGTACATTGTTTAGCAACTTCTAATTCCTTTGAAATGCTCTTATTCTTAGATATGTGATACAGTCGATACGTTGCCAAATTCTCGGATGGAGCGGTGATCCAGAAGGATTCCATCGAAGAGTATGAGCTTCTGGCAAAGCATGGAGGTGGCTATCCCAGTTTCATCTCTTGGTTCAAGCAAACGAGAATTTCCATTAGATGATTTTGGTTCTTTGCCAAGTTTGTGGCTAATGCAAAAATCCTTTCGTATTAAACTTGTAGGTTAATGTAGAGTCTATGGACTCCGAATTGAGACAAGTCACTAATGGTTTTGACTATAAGGTCCATTCATTTGACAAATACGACATCAACGGGTATCGCTTTTGTACTTTTGGCAAAGATCTATCTATGGCCGACCAAAAGTCTACAAATTGTTGTGTCTCCACTGTCGGCGAAGGAGGGGTCGAGTATTATGGAAGAGTTGAAGCAATTTATGAACTTACATTCTTTGGTGAAAACCCACCAAACGTCGTAGTCTTCAAATTTTATTGGTTCTAGCCAAAGGAGACTAGAAGGACTCATGAACATATAGGGCTAGTAGAAACCAAACAAAGGACCCATTTAGATGTTCCCGATGTCTATATTACGGCTCAACAGGCGACCCAAGTGTTCTATCTACCGTGGGCCTACCAAACGGATCCAAATCTGAATTGTTGGGATGTCGTTTATGATGTGTCGCCACATTTTAGATCACCTCCCCTCAATGAAGATGATTATGAACCTCACATTAACCCAGACACATATGAAGGAGAATTCTTCCAAGAAACACGTGTTTCCAAAAAACGTTTCAAGAACCGCTCTACTTCACCCCAGAACATTGAGGTAGACAGCGACAGTGAATCCGACATCACCCCTGAGCCGGAAGAAGAAGAGACGGAAGAAGAACAGGTTACTGTTTTGGATGTCCTATCAATGCTTGACCGATTATATAAAGGAGGCCTTCCACATGTTGATGCATTTATTGATGATGCTCAGGAGCATGTCATTACTGATAGTGATGATGATTATGCATTTATTGATCCTGGAGCATATATAGACGATGAAGATTAATATTAGTAATGTCAGGTATTCAATTATTATTACATATATATTATTAATTAGTTCATGTTATTAGGTATTCAATTTTTTTATTTTGAACTAATTTCGTTCACTCTTTGTCATTGCAGGTGTTGACAGATGGTGGGCGCGGGTCGAGAGTGCTCTGAGCCTCCTTCCTCGGCGTGTGCTGGGAGGGGTGCTATTATTCCACCCCAGCAACTCCGGAGAGTGCTGGTACACTGTATGCAGACACCGGCGGGTGCTTCTTCTTCGACCGAGAGAGGTCGGGGGGAGACGAAGAGAGGTGCTAGAGGTAGGAAAGCTGCTGCTCCTTCCTCGCCGCTCACCCCAGCTGATTCTCCCGACCACAGAGTGTTCCATCTCAGGTGGACCCGTCTGACTTGGACCCGTCTCGGACTCTGGTCACTGAGCCTTCGTACCAGGAGACTCTGGTCCCAGAGTCTTCATCCCAGGAGACTCCGGTCCCAGAGTCTTTGTCCCACGTGACTCCGGAGGCTAGTGGCCATGCCGATGGTGGCAAGGACAACTTTTCTGAGGATACCTATAGAGAGGGCGAGCTGGTTGAGGAGGGCAAGAAGGTCTACCAGCGTGGTTGTACAAAGCTCCCGCCCGTGCCGACGACCTGCGATCAGAGGTGGTTGATTGTGCCTAATGCGGAGAAGTAAGTGCATTTACTATTTTCTAACCTTTTGCCTTCATGTTTCTTCAAATTAATATCTAATGTGTTGGCCTTGTCATACTCAAGGGGTTGGAAACACGGCCCTGGTGTCTGCGGGCCCAACCAGGTCCTTGGTGTGCTTCTCAAGGACCACTTCCCGGGGAAGGTCCACTTGCCCGATGAGGGTGAGGTTCCACGGGTAGCACTAGCCTAGGAGCTTTACGTGGCTGCCCCGGCCCCGCCAGAGGAGAGGATCGATGGTGTCTTGTGCGAGACGGTGGCCGACATTGTGATCCGTTGGTTTTGGGTAATTTCTCCTTTACAGAATTACAAATCAATAGCACCTAGTGATTGTACTAATCAGTGTTGTCTTGTTTGTATGCAGACCTTCTACAGGTTTCTTGAGGAACACGAGGCAGACGCAGCTATTGTTCTTGTAGCCGAGTGCAAGCGCCTACTTCAGAACTTACGGCATGAGGCTCGGGTGCAGGCTATTCGAGACTACTACGCCTCGACTAACATTACGAGGGCCAAGAAGAAGTGCCACAAAAAAATCTGAGTAAGGAGAAATACATGAAGGTAATTACCTATTCTTAAGGACTTGTACTTAGTTTCCTTGATTTGATTCGTAGGTGTAGCGCTGAAATTTCTCTGGTCTAACTTAGGTTCCCCCGAGATGGTGTGCGGATAGGATGGACTGTTGGGAGGCATTGGTGGATGAGTGGTGCTCTCCCAAATGGCTAGCCAATCACAACAAGGCCAAGAATAAGCGTGCCCAAATGAAAGGTATGCCACACCATTAAGGGAGCTCCAACCTGTTTGAGTACGGAGATCACTGGGTATGTGGTTTGCTTCATGATTCATGCAATTTCATTCTTCATGCTAGCTTGAGACCTTAACTAATATTTTGTTCCTCTCTTTTAGGTGCAACAAAATAAGAAGGAGGTGCCACCGCTGTTCGACCTCTATGCCATGGCCCATAATGCCTCGTACAAGAAGGCCAAGGCATCTCTGAGGATGACCTCGACCATCCAGAGAGCTTCAGCAACATCTCTTCCCACAACAACCTCGTGAGGTACAGAGACGAGGGGAAGGCGAGGAAAGGGGAGGACTTCAACCCGAGCTAGAGTCCTTTTGATCCAGAGCTCGTGATGATATCTAGTGGCGGGAGGCCCCATGGCTCGATAGCCATTGGGGATGGACTGATACGTTGTCCTAGAACTCTCCCGGAGATCAAGAAGCGCCAAACAAGCTCCGATCCTGAGATAAGGCCTCGTCCACGGCCAATGGAGCTCGCCATCGAGGCTAGGGCCCAGGAGCTTCTGGCAGAGGTAAACAGGAAGGCGGCACAAAAGGAGAGGGACATGGAGGAGACAACGGCTAGGCTGTTGGAGGAGTAGAGGAACCAGAATGATGTGTCTCACCGAGCCCTATACGAGCTCCTCTTGGTAAGTTTCTCCTGCATATTAGCCAAATCATGCACGTCATGTTCGTTTCATCACTAACTAATATGACTGACTCGTGAAAACAAAATGTATAGACCGTGTGCCAGAACAATGGTCACCCCCCTATCGATGCCCCATTTTGTTATAGCACCCACGGTGAGTTTCATTTGAATGGTCATTAGTTACTAGTACTCACATTTGAGTTGCATCATGCTAAGGAGACATTGCAAATGATCTTTGGTGCAGCGTGCCTCCCGACAAGCATCGACAGATCCTTCTGCGTCTGCCGCAACCCCGAATGGTCCTTCTCCGTCTCACACTAGCGCAAACCCGACCGGTCCTTCAACTCCGTGATGATGGTAAGTTTTCCCAAGTGTTTTGCTTAACAACTGCATACTTAGCTTAATAAATGACCTATTTAGCTCCAAAATGACCTATACATAGCTTCTTTAGTTCATTTATGACATACTAAGCATACTTAGGTAAAAAAATGGCATGATAACCTTGGTTTAGCTCCAAAATGACATAGACTTAGCTTATTTTCCTCCAAAATGACAAAATAACCTTACCTACCTCCAAAATGACCGATTATAACTAGGATAGCTCTAAAATGACCTACACTTGCCATTTTGTCCTCCAAATGAGTAAATATGATTAGTTAGCTCAAAAATGGCATAACTACCTAGGTTAGCTCAAAAATGACATATACTTAGCTTCTTTACTTCATTTATGACATACTTAGCATACTTAGGTAAAAAATGGAATAATAACCTTGGTTTAGCTCCAAAATGACATAGACTTAGCTTATTTTCCTCAAAAATGACATAATAACCTTACGAAGCTCCAAAATGATCTATTTACCTAGCTTAGCTCTAAAATGACCAACACTTAGCATTTTTACTTAGCTTAGCTAAAAAATGGCATTTTTACCTACCTTAGTTAGAAGAAGAAGATAAAGAAGAGGAGAGGAGAAAAAGAAAGAGAAGAAAAATTCTTCCTCTTCTTCTTCTTCTTTTTCTTCTTCTTTTCTAGCTAGTCTTCTTCTTATTCTTCTAACTTTCTTCTTTCCCAATTTGCAGATTTGCTTTAGATGAGGAAGCTTGCGTTGATGGAGTCTACTCTTCTCATTGTGATTCCTTTTTGTTTTGATTGTGTACGATGAACTTTGTTGTTGTATATGTTGTTGGAAACTTGTTGGATATGTTGTTGGAAACTTGTTGGATATATGTTGTTGGAAACTTGTTGTTGGATATGTGTTGGTAACTTGTTGTTGGATATGTTTTGGTATACTTGTTGAAAGTATTTTCAAATGTGTATATATATATATATGAAATTCTGTGAAATTGAATGAATTTAAGAAAAAACAGGAAAAACAGGAGCTATACAGGTTCTTTGCCGTCTGCAACCTGTGCAACCTGGGCTTTCACTGGGCTGGCCTATGTGGTTTCTTTTCCGTCTGCTGGCAAACGACAAAGAACTTTGCATCTTTGTCGTCTGCTAGCAGATGGCAAAGAACTTTGCATCTTTGTCGTCTGCCAGCAGACGACAAAGCACACCGTTAGCCCCTTAACGGACGTAAGTTGTCACGTGTGCCGTCCACGGTCTTTGCCGTCTGCTGGACGACGACAACGACCTAAGCATCTTTGCCATCTACCAGCAGACGGCAAGGCGCCCTTTACTGGAGCTTATTCAGCCGTACGGTTGGCCATCAACTGGCAGACGACAAAGCCTTTGACGTCTGCCACGCATGCCTTTGTCGTCCGCTATGGCAGATGGCAAAGTTGTTGATTCTTGTAGTGATGTGATGGACAAGACCCAAACTATAAATATAGCATATGATCGTGTCAGTTTATTGCTATAGTTTTCTTCATGTCAAGTATCAGTTCCTATGACCATGAGATCAAGCAACTCACTGACACTGGAGGAGTACCTTGTGTGTATCAAACATCGCAACATAACTGGGTGACTATAAAGGTGCTCTACAGGTATCCCCGGGGGTGTCTATTGGGTTGGCATGGATCAAGACTGGGATTTGTTACTCCGTGTGACGGAGAGGGATCTCAGGGCCCACTCGGTAATACGACATCACTATAAGCCTTGCAAGCAATGTGACTAAAGAGTTAGCCACGGGATCTTGTATTATGGAACGAGTAAAGAGACTTGCCGGTAACAAGATTGAACTAGGTGTAGAGATACCGACGATCGAATCTCGGGCAAGTAACATACAGAAGAACAAAGGGAACAACATACGGGATTAACTGAATCCTTTACATAGCGGTTCAACCGATAAATATCTTCGTAGAATATGTAGGAAGAAATATGGGCATCCAGGTCCTGCTACTAGTTATTTGACTGTAGAGGTGTCTCGGTCATGTCTACATAATCCTCGAACCCGCAGGGTCTGCACACTTAAGGTTCGGTGACGTTTCGGTAGTATAGAGTTATGTATGCTAGTGACCTAAGGTTGTTTTGAGTCCCGTATGAGATCCCGGCGATTTGTATCGTGAAGACGTCCGACTACATCAACCGCCTTTCTTAACGCTTCTCGCTTAGCGATCTACAAGGGTATGTGGATCCACTCTCCGTCTCGTACATGCTCATCACCATGGATAGATCTTATGTGTGCATAGGAAAATTTTTGTTTCCCATGCAACGTTCCCCAACAGAGGGTCCCTGGCGCCCCTTTCTCGCTGCATTCCCCAGGGATGCACGAGTGAGGGGGCTGCAAGGGGCTACTACCCTGCCAGGCCTTGCACATGCTGCCTTCCCAGGTTAGCCAAACTTTGTCTTCACGCTCCCATCTCCAGAAAAGCTGGCGAGGAAAGGTATGGGATCCGCTCGTATGTCAAGGGGGACTCTTGAGCAACGCAACTTAGGACCTAACTGGACCCGTAGCCCCTCACCCCTTGGACCATCCTTGGTTTTCATTCGGCTCAATAGTGATTAAGGTATGCGCGGGCCGGGCCCTGCTGACGCAGAGCCCAGAGCGCTCAAAAACTACTCAAGAATCCCTAGGGAGGACGCTGGACCCGCTCGCACGTCAAGGGGGACTCCTGAGCATCACGACTCAGGAGCCTAACTGGACCCGTAGCCCCTTGCCCCTTGGACCGTCCTAGGTTTATGGTCGGCCCAACGGCGGTTGAGGTATGCGCGGGCCGGGCCCTGCCGACGCAGAGCACTAAAGGTGTTCGGAAGTTTCAAGTTATCTCAATCCTCACCATGTTCCCTTCATGAGGGCTGCTCGCACATCAAGGGGGACTCCTAAGCATCGCGACTCAGGAGCCTAACTAGACCCGTAGCCCCTCGCCCCTTGGACCGTCCTTGGTTTCCGGTCGTCCCAATGGCGATTGAGGAATGCACGGGCCAGGCCCTGCCGATGCAGAGCATCACAGCAAGCAAGAAGAAAACAAGGCGAAGAAAGTAATCATGCAGTCCAACAGTTATTACAAGCCTTACAAGTCTTCGCAAACACAAATGATTTTGATGCCTCCACTAGGCATGATATGCATAGCAGGAAAGGAGCAGGAGGAAGGAATCAGGAGGAGCCGCCGCCACCGCTTGTTCCACCCTCAAGGGACTCGTCGTCGACATTGCTGGCGTCGTCTTCCCCACCGCCAGCCTCACCAACACCCGGAGGCGGGGAAACCGTGACGCGGGTGAACCTCTTCACCAATGCCTCCATGGCACTCCTCACCACTTCCGCGGCACCAGCGCGGACCTCAGGGTCGACTGAAAGGATCACGGAGTCGAAATAGAACCCCGACTCATGAAGATGGAGATGGCTGAAGACGCGCGTCCGGCTTTCGAAAAAGGTTGCGTCACTCACTGTCCAAGACCCTATCCACCTTGACGATGGCGGCCTCTAGCGCCTCGACAAGCATCGAAAAAGCACTGCGAAGCCACTCTCCAGAGCGGCCAGAGGCTTCGCGAACCCATCTCGATAGAGGGCGTGGAGCGCGTTGTGAAGCTTGAGCTCGATAGCAGGGAAGGCGCTTAGCTCCGCGGCCTTTTTCTCCTCGGTCGTGGCGATAGCGTCCCCCTGGGTGTCAAGAAGGACCTTCCGTGAAGCAATTTCCTTCTCCCGCGCGTCCAGGCGTGCCCGCTCCGCGTCCTGGTGGGTTTCCTCCTGAGATAGCTCGGTTTCCCGAGTGACGAGCTTAGCCTCAGGGGCATCAAGGTCTTTCGTCCGCCGACGAAGTTGCCCCACAAGCTTGGTCTGTTCCTCTTGAAGGGTCTTCAGACGGGCCTCCTCCTCTTCGAGCGTGGCACGCGCGGCCAAGGCTTCCTCTTTGCTCTTTGTCACGGTAGCCATGGCCTGACCCTCGTGGCAGTGGCCTAGAGCCACCCTGAGAGGAGCTTTAGGCGTCCATCCGCGAGGCGATCATCGGCACCCTCGAAGGCATCACGACCCTCACTCAGAGCCACGAAGGCCCCGTCCAGAACGTCGTGGACACGCACCAAAAGTGTCAAGGTCTCCCCCATAGGAGCCCTCGGCACGGTCGCGGGGGGCTCCCTCGGGGAAGCGTCGCCATGAAGGACAGGAAGCTCCGGAGGCCGCTTGGTGACTGCGGGCGCAGACGAATCGGCGGGCAGCAAGCCCCTAGGGGTTGGTCCTCCAGACGTCGGCATCACCATGCCCCCGAAGGCAGGAATGGTCATGTCAACAAGTATCGGGAGCTCAGGAGGCTCGGCGGTGGTGGCCTGAAGGGTCACCTTGCGAGCCCTCTCTTCTTCAGCAGTAGGCAGCGGCGTGTCGGTAAGGGCAGGTGGCATGATGGGAGTCACCTTGGGCTTAACGCCCGCCTTCTTCTTCCTCATCCTGAACGTAGCGACATCCCTGGTCACCAAGCAAGGGTAGGTCAGAAATGCACAAGCCATAGACGTGTCAGCCAAGCAAAGTTGGGTCGCTTACTCCTCGACGTCGACCCACTTCCTCTTCCTTTCCGTCCCGACAATGATGGGGGCGCCAGAGCTCCCCATGGAGGGGGGGCTTCCATGTAGGGGAGCAGAGTCGCTGATAGCCAAGGCGCCGCAGAACTGATCGCCATGGCCCCATCCTCGCACACCTAGCTTGCGGGTTGCAATTCAGGCAGGGGCAATGCTGACGCCTCAATCGTCCTGCCAGCAGAGGCAGGGCGTGCCGGAGGAGAATCGGCTCCGCACTTTCTGGGAGTTGACACACACACGGACCGCGTAACGCGAGGGGCTGGCCCTGACCCCCTGGGGGCCTGAGCGGCGCATGAGGAGCCCGTAGCGGAAACTTGACCAACAATGTCATCATCTTCAAGCTCATGGAGGAGGGTACCCTGCGATGGGGGGGTTGCCCCTGCCAGGCCGTCGTCAGTGGTCCTCTCCGTGTCCTCCCCGCATGAGGAATCACCGGAGGACACCAGCACCGGACCAGGGCCCTCAGTAGGGAAAAGCCCCAGCTCATTGAAGACAGGCATCGCGACAACTAGGCTGGCCCCGTTATCGCGGCAGTACAACGGATCGTGAGCCTCGGGAAGGTCACCAGGGTCACCGTCGAGTAAGGTCGCCACGACCCTGCTCAGTTCCTCAGGAGAAATGCGCACGGACAGAAGCCTGAGGTTGTCGCCGCTGGCCCTGATTGTCCCACAAGGGCCTTGAACGGGCCTAAAGGGGCGCCAAGCGCTGCACCAAAAACTCCTTCACTATCATTCCACCAGTCATCTTCTTGGCGCTGATATCGCGGGTGAAGCATTCGAGGACAGGCTCGGCTCGGGGGTCAGAAAGCTTCACAGAGCCCCACGCAGAAGTCTTTTTTGGCAACCCCATCAGCAAATCCAACTAAGCGTTGGTGTCCTTGAGATCCATGTGGACCCAGTGGTGCCTAAAGTTCTCCACCTTCTTCCCAGCCTTCAGGAGCATGTTGCCACTCTGGACCGTGACAAAAGAGACGCATGCCGACCATTGGGCGACATCATGCAAGCGTAAGCTGAAGAAATGATGGAAGAGGGCAATCGAAAGCTATACGCCCACGAAGGCCTCGCAGTAGATGGCGAAGAAGGACAAGAGCAAGATGGAGTTGGGCTGGAGCTGAAGCGCCTGGATCCCATAATAGTCGAGGATGGCGGTGAAGAAGACAGAGAAGGGCGGAACGAGTCCGGTGAAGATGATATGGAAGAAGAAGGGATGTATCGCCTTGGACGAGGGCCGCTTCGCCGAGGAGCCACCCCAGATCAAGGTCCACCCTTTCTCATAAGACACATCCACCATCCATGGGAGCACGGGGAGGAGCTCCACGTCCTTGGCGATTGTAGACCTCAAGAGCGCCGGCAAGGTGGGAGCTAAGGCCGAACTCTACACCTTTGGCTTCTGCTTGCCGGCGGGAGCCATCACGGAGCTAGCGGGGCGAAGCAGTAAGGAAGAATATGGAACAGTGCTGGATCTGGGGAGGCGCCTGCTAGAGTGGGAGACCTGCGAAGGAAGAGCAGGTGCATAGGAAGGGAAAGCAATAATGGCCCGATGCTAGAAGGCAGGCTCTAGCAATTCAAGGGGAGGCAAAGAGGGCGAGGGGCACACGACATCAGCCGCACAACGCGTGCCAAGCCTGGCCCGTAGGCATATGGGGCCTGCAACTCTCCTAGACGCCCTCAGTGCTCCACCCTGAGGACGGCCTGAGCACGGCGCGGTCCTAGGGGCTACTGTTTGCGTTTTGGGAACAGGGGTACCCAGACTTGCCTGCCTGCAGCCCAGGACATGGCCCACCTCCATGACCAAACGCGGTTAGGCGCAGGCCCACTCGAGACAAGGCCCTCGTGAGGGCCCTAGCTCACGAGGAAGGATGGTGACAAGACCCACAAAGGATGGGCCTCCTCAGGACCTCTCCGGAGCCCCAGGGTGGGTCAAACCCCTGGTCAGCGTGGTGGTTAAGCCCCTATCACTGACGTGCGGGCCCTGCACGTCAGGTTTGACCCTGGTCTGGTCAACCGACCAGCTGACGTGATGGTGACGTCAGGCTGACGCCATTAATCCATTTTTTAGTTTAAAAATAATTCCAGAAATTGTTTAAAACTTTGAAAATTCATATAAATTAATTTGTAAATCAGATGAAAATAATTTATATATGAAAATTGATCAGAAAAATCCAATGAATCCAATGGTGCTATTATCATGCATGTTAGAGCAACCTATATAGGTAAACATTGACATTTAATAATAGGTTAATATATGGAATTTGAAATGGAGAACAACTTTGAACCTATATTCAAACCCATTTCAAATTAACTTGATCACTAGCTACATTAGCTCATCCATACATGCTACCATGCCATGATCATGCATCATATTGTTGCACTTGCGTGTATTGAGTATTGCTTATCTGCATTGCGGTAGGCCCAACTTCGAAGGATACCCCTGCGTATCCCGACGAAGGAGAGAACCCCTCCGCTTCTCAGCAAGGCAAGCAACCCCCTTTGATCATTCCGATAATAACCCACTCTCTCGCGCCTGCTCTTTTTTAATGCATTAGGACATTGATCACATGTCAGTCATACATGGTAGATGAACCTATTCTTCTGCATGACCTGACCTTGTCACAGTAAATAGCTAAACCTTGCAACCTAGCATACCTGGTAGATGCTTGTGCCATGATGTGCTTAGCTTACCTTGCCTGCTATGCTTGCTATGCTTAGAGTATTATCAGGTCTATTTCATCTAGGTGATAAACTGGAGTGAAACAACGTGTACCAATGTGATATGATCAAGATGAACTCGATTTGGTAAAAGGTAGCGATGAGAGGCTATGTAGGAGTACATAGCGGGTTGTCTCATTGGGACCGTTCATACGAACTGAGTTCCGTGTTTGTGATCCAAGACTAGCTACTACCACATGCTGGGCCTTGAAATATGACCCCGCTCGACTTATCATTCGCTTAGTCCTTGGTCCAGGTATTGCAAGTAGTTTCTGGTGTTTATAGCATGCTGGAGGCCGTGCATAGCGTTGACCCTAGGGGTGGGTTACGATGTGGTAGGCAGTGGCACGGTGTACCAAGGGTCACCCGAATGGTGGGCTTGGGAACCCTGCGCACATCGTTTGGGGCCGTAGCGGAAACTTCGGCCGAACTTCCGTACGGGTTCAGTCTGAAATAGGCGATAGCCTGGACTAGAGGTCTTATATGATTGACGGTCGTGGCCGACTCCCTCGCTAGGCTTCCGCTTGAAGGTTGCCGAGGTGCATGGTTTTATGAGCGCACAGCGATAAGTGGCGAGAGCGTGTGTGAAGAAGTACACCCCTGCAGGGTTTGAAACTATTCGAATAGCCACGTCCTCGGATATGGACTACTTGGAGATCTTATACTGTACATAGATAATCAAATGGACACTCATAAAAATATCAAGACAAGTGTGAGTACCGTGGATGGCACTCTCTTAGGAAACGGAAGTGAATCCATGGTGGTGTATTGATGTGGAGTTAGTGGACTCGTGTGCGATAACTAAAATGTTAACAAAGAGTTATAATTGATTAGTGTAGGTTAGCCACGAGTCAAATACGGCTTGTTGCATAAACTCCACCATCCTCCCTTGTTTATACTTGAGCATAAATATATTAGGTCTGATTTAAAGACTTGCTGAGTACATTTGTACTCATGTTTGCTTAATAAATGTTGCAGACGAAACCCAGGAACCCTCAGGTGGTTTCTTTCCAGACGTCGATGACACCGAGTAGCTGGTGTCCTAGCTACGATCTTGCCCGTGTGGTGGGTTGTATGTTTAGTCAGGCCTTGTGCTCCTTTTACCTTTCACTGTCTGTACCCAGACAGTTCTAAGTTTCCGCTGGCTTGTATGAACATGTTTGTATGACTTGTGTGTTGGGTCATGTGACCCTTGCCTGTAAGAATATATTATGCAAGACTCTTCCGAGTCTCTTAAATAAAAGTTATGTTAATGTATGGTTATGTTGTGAAGCCATAGTTGTATCTATGCATATCGGGCATGTCATGCGTACGTGTGACGTGCAACGGTATGTATGGGATCCGACACCTAGTCATGTGCTTTTAGTAGTACTCTTTATGGGAAATTGCCCCTTTGTGCTTCCACCGATCCTTGGTAGCTTGCTACTGCTCCGGACACATTGGTTGACCGGCATTTATCCTTCTTTGCTGCTATGTTTGTCCCTTCGGGGAAATGTCTCGCAGTGTAATGGAGTCCCTGTAGCCTGCTACGACTCGTCTATGTGCAGTGTTGGCATTTATGTCACACGGCGTAATAGAGTCCTTGTAGCTTGCTATGACTCGTCTACACACACTTGAGATCGACACCTGCATTGCTAGGTTACGTATGCCTATTTCCGTACGGATGTACCACTTGGGTTCTATGACTAGTCATGTCGGACCGGGTTCTCTGTCGTTTGATTGCCAGCGACATGTTCACATACGTGAGCCAAAAGACGCAAACAGTCCCGGCTAAGGTAAGGCTACAATCGTGGAGCTTACTGTGCGTGAGGCCGCAAAGTGATGTGATATGTTATAGTATGGATTCATATGACTTCGGATCGGGGTCCCGACAGTCACCAACATCCTAGGCCGGCTCCACTACATGAGGAGCGGGGAAGGGTTGATCGCGGCTGACCTGGTGGCCGCCTTCCTTGACCGCCGAGAGGTTGCAGTAGCATTACATTGGACATTTCACTAGAATTTCTAAATGAAAGGCAGTAGCGGCACAGACAACAGCTAAATGAAACGTGCTTAACCGGCGTAGCTAGGTGAACATAGGTCCTAAGTGATAAAGTTAAGAAAAACAAGCTATTCCTCATCGTCGAAGATATTGATGATGATGGGCTCCGTCAACTTGGAAGAGGGCGAGGACTCCACACCGTGGGTGCACCCCTGGTAGTGGTGAGTCGCCTGATCTTGCCCCAACACCAACATCCGGCCTGGAGTTGAGGTAAGCATGGGAACATTGCGAAAACACAACGAAGTCTTCGTCAAACGCACCGGCGGTGCCCATGAGAAAAGACCACGAGCTGTCATTTTATAGCAGCAAACCGCATGAAGACGTCAGAGCACGAGGCGTCGATGGTTACCTCGATGGTGAGGTGCTCCTCCAAGATCTGGGGGTTGGCATGCATGCAAACCATAGCTGCCTCATCTTCTCGTGCAACCGCGATTTGCTTCTTCACAGCCAAATGCTCTTTGAGATCCTGGCTATACTGCGTGCACCATGGCTTTCGGCGGCGATTATTTGGAGGATGGGGGTATTTTTGGTGGAAGGTGTCACACCGACGGTCGGGCCATGTGCGATGAAGCAGGAGTGGTGAGGGGATATTGGGGAGGTGTGGATTAGCTGACTAGATGGATGAGTCCGAGCAGCAGGAAGGAGCATCGCCGGTGAGGAGGTGACGCTGCAAGCAAGCAATAAAGGTTTGAACTATGAAAGGTAGAGGAAAAGGGGGAAATGTGGCTTTTGATTGGTACCGGGGGCGAGGGAGGCAGATATTTCCGGGGCAGCCCAAAATTTTCATTCGGTTCAGCGAAAAACTGGCACGGAAAGCACCATCGGACACAATCCCTTATTCGGAACCATGTGCGATATCCAAACATCACAAACGAAGCCTGGTTTATACACCGTGTGTGATGAACTTGAATGTGCATTTTTTTTAGAATAGTTCTCAATATCAACACATCACAAAGGAAGCATGTGATATACCTCGTGTTTGATGAACTTGGACGTGCAAATGTTTGTCTCCAAGCTTCAGACGTAAGATTGGGCACTACATTGCACACGGTTCATTCCAAAAAAATGTGTGTGATGAACTTCAATTTCATTTTCAATTGGAAGATGGAATGGGGATATGGAGGAAGAAATTTGGTCTGAATTTCCCTGGTTACAGTGGTCATCCACGTCGTCGTGTAATTTAACATCTATTGCTAATTCGGGTACTGCACAAAAGAGCCTACACCACATCCCGCACTTACTTAATCGAGCAATTAAACAGAGCTGGTTGACCTAAACATTACTCTAACAAAATACCAATGCTCTAAACAACGACTAATGTTCCGCCTGACGCTCGCCAATCTCTGCCGCATCCTCCATGACTAGCTCACGCTCGATGACCTCCACGGGAAGGGGCTCCATGGCATCCATCACCACATACTCTGCAAGCATCTCGCCATCCGCATCTGCCATCTCTTTGGAAAAGGCCACCTTGAGTTTGGAGTGGCTGTCCACGGTCCGGGCATTGACGTCCTCCATCTTGGCAAGGAAGGCTAACGATGAACGGACGGCTGCCCGAGCCTCTCGGCGATTTCCAACTCTTCGGACGTAGGTTGCCGACCTTTGTCGGAGAAGGCCATTTCTATTTGTGCGGTCACCATGACGAGCTAGGCGTGGGCAGCATCACCATTGGCGTGGGCAGCCATCATCAGGGCTACGGCGGCCGCTGAGGAATGGACAACTGTTGTGCCGTTCTCGCCATTTGCTAGCCCGGTCACGGATGTTGCTGCCACCATCTCAGATGCAGCACCTACCCTTTCGGTGGTTGCGCCACCCCGTTGGATAGTGCAACCGTGCTCAACGATGTTGTGAGCGCGTTTATGGACGATGCAGCTATGCTCGGGCCGGAGTGGGTCTCCGAAGTTGCCCTCACGACGCGGATCCATGTCCCCATCTTGCATCGGCGATGCTTGTACAGTACAGTGGTCTTGCAGAACAAATGTGACTGTGTGGTTGACACGCCGGCGGTGAACTGAAGCTTCCGGCCTAAGCCATATATGAGGATTTACCCAAGATATTTCCATACCACATCATACATGTTTCATGATCAAGAACTATTTGAGATGTATTGGATTTCCAAACTGCTTCGAGACTAAAAATGAAGTTACATTGGCAATTGAAGGTGTTTGGATGGCAATAATATTTATCTACAGTGAACTTACAACTTTCAGTCTGTGTGTTAAATATGGAATAATTTGGGGATATTTAGGCCCTTTAAAACATTTAAATAGTTTTTGGACATTTCATGTGCATTGTTCAAATTTGAACTGAACTTTATTAAGCACATACTGGAGGGCACCTGAATGGGTTGAAAATCAACTATTTGTCACTGGATACATGTTTTTGTCCCATGCAAGAAATGGAAATTAAACGAATTCCAAACCTCACGGTATTTTGGCTCGGCCTTAGACTTTGAGAAGGCATGTTTTCAAATTCCGGTAAATCCAAATATTGTGACAAATTCATGAAACTGGGCATGGTGTGATGTCATAGCGCATGTGTGTTGTGGTAAAAACAATGCCTAGTTCGGGACAAGTTTTGGCACAAACCTCTTACAAACCGAAGATTCTCACAAGAAGTGTGGTTCCTATAGGGACAGTTCACATTTCATGTGCGAAACAACATCTGATGTCGCTTCTCGCCTTGAATTTATTTCTAGAGTCTCCATGGAGTAACATGAATGTGTCATGCGAATCAATGGAGTCTTGCAGAGTTCATTTGGAGTTTTAAGTACATTAATTAACCGAGTTTTGTAGGCATTCAATTAATGTGCATATATATAATTCAAATTTGAACCACAATAACTGCACGGTCCACTCATGAAAATATTTCGAAAAACCATATATGTTTCACTGGCTGCATGTTTAGGTTCCACACAATAAATGAGAATGAATTTCGAACATATATATATCTACGGCATGAGGCTCGACCACAAACATCTAGAAACTTACTTTTTAAATTCATGTAAATGCAAACCTCGACAGAAATTCATGAAATTTGGGCATGGTGCCATCAGTTGCCATTTTGTGTGTGTTGTGGTAATAAACATTGCCCAATTTTTGAGAAGTTTTTGCACAAAACCTTTGAAAAACCGAAGGTTCTCACAAGAAAGTCATGTCTTCCAATAGGGAAAGTTCGCATTTTATGTGCGAAACAACATTCGTTGTCTCTTGTTGCCTGTATTTATTTCTGGAGTCATCCATAGAGAAACTTTCTGAGAGTCATACTAAACTGTGGATTTTTTCAGTGTTCGTGAGACCTATTTAACACATTAATTGAGTTTTCTAGTCATGTAATGTGCATAATTGAAATTTGGACTACAATCACAAAGTCCGACACATGAAAAATAGGTTGGAAAAATATGCCTTTCTATGGATGCATGTTTAATTAGGTCCCACACAAGAAATAGGAATGAACTTATAACATCTCATTAACTGTTTGCTTGGCCGCAACCATTGAGATGCTTGGTTTTCAAATTCCCGTAAATCCAAAACTCGTCAGAAATTTATGAAACTTGACATGGTGTCATGACAAGGGCACACACATGTCGTGGTAAAAAATCTGTCCAAATTGGACATGTTCTTGCACAATCCCCTTACAACTCGGAGCTCCTCACAAGAAGCTTTGTGGTTTTGATAGAGAATATTATATATGCATGCCACATATGCGGGCGAAAATACATCTGATGCCTCTTATCTCCTTGATTTTCTTTATATAAACAACATATACATATGTACGTGTGAAGTGCAAAATTATGATTAAATAAGGGATCATCTGGCTTTTAAATACATTAATTGAGCTCTCGGTGCATTCTTTAATGTGCATAATTCAAATTTGATCTACAATCACAAGGTCCGGGGCGGCAAAATGGGTTGAAAAATCATACATGAGTCCTTGGATGTATGTGTTAGGTCACCTGCAAGAAATAAGAACGAATTTCAAACCTCTAAGCATGTTGAATCGGTCACAAATATTAAGAAACTTGGTTTCCATATTCACGTAAATCCAAAACTCTGTCAGAAATTCATTAAACATGCGATGGTGTCATGTGAAGGCACACATATGTCGTGGTAAAAAATACCAAGTTGGCCATGTTTTGTAAGAAACCTCTTAAAAACATGAGGTTCTCATACAACAATATGCTATGTTCAGTGTTCCATTAGGGAACATATATATGCATGCCACATCTACGGGTGAAAAACGAAATCTGATGCCTCTTCTCTCCTTGATTTTCCCCAGAAACAACATAAAGCACTAGGTGTGTACTGCAAACATATTAAATTATTAACGGATTGTATGGCTTTTTATACATTAATTGAATTTTATGTGCATTTAATGTACATAATTCAAATATAAACTATAGTCACAAGGTCTATGTTGGTATTTATAATTCGTGGAAGTTCTACAAACCTTACGTGTGGGCCACGTGTCGATATCTCTATTGACAAGGAGGTAGCATGTGGACAGGTGTTTGAGTACATGGGTGGCGTGCGAGCAGTGCTCTGCGCATGCTCATCGGGGTGGCGTGTCCTTTGCCGGTCGTCAAAGACGTTTCAGACTGAATACCCGTATGCACACCGAGGGAAATTGTTCCTTCCCGACTAAGCCAAAGAAAATCTGGCGCGAAGGAATTTTTCATTGCGTCATCGCAAATGGTTGTGAATGATGACCTGTGTGCCCTTCCCGGTGCTACAACTTCTACTGTTGCTAACTCGTGAGGTTGCCATGTATGCAAAAAAATCTGACGTGGGGAGGTAATTAAGGAGAGATATGAGTTTGGTGACCACATGAAGAAACAATGCCAAGCACGTGAACGTTGGCAAAACGCTTAAATGAAAGAAACTCACCAATACATGCAAGATTTTAGTTGCTAAATCATTAAATGAAGGGACCTTAGCTACAATGCATTGTGGACTTGAGTTGCTAAGACATTTAATACACTAAGCACCGCATTTAAGCACCGATCGATGTGTTGGTAGTAGGAGTCAGGTAAGATTCAAATATGTCACATTGGGTAAATTTTCATTTGTCAAATTGGAAACATTGAGATTTCTCCAATTTTGCGGGACCAAAATCACTAGTACGGAACAATTTTGCAACTGAAATTCAGTAAACAAAGATTTCATTCATAGATAGCTGAATCGAACAAACTTTTCCCCATTTGTTGCAACCCATGTACTAAAATAGCTAGTTCAATTATATATACTAGCTAATTTAAAGTACGTGGTATAGTTCAACCATATCTATAGTTAGATGAACTGAACAAAATAACCCTAAAATACTACTCTGGAGTGGCTTCGTGCTACTTCCAGCAGCCCTCCTCTGCCGAGCGCATTCAGTAAGAGGTAGAGGAGGAGAAGAATGCTGACGAGCTGGAGGAGTCGAATTCGTTGGGCGCCGTTACTGCCCTCTGCCGCTCCTGATGCGCCTCCTCGAAGCAGCGGGACTCGGCGTAGTTCTCCTCATTCCGCGCCATAGCTACGGCGTCTGCTGCGGCCACGGTAGCGGTGAGCCTCTATGCATGCTTGACCTGACACTCCTCCTTCTCATGTAGGAAGTTGATGTAGCGCTCTAGGACACTGACGCAAAAGCCGAGCGGTTATGCCTTGGCGGTGGCCTCCTCCTCCTGCCATCAATCTGTGTTGGTGGAGCAGGTGATGGCCCCGGCGAGAGACCATTGGGTGGCTGCCAAGGGAGATGCTAGTGTGGTGGCGGCTAAGGAGGCAGCTGGCGGGGTGGCGAAAATGGCAGCCGGCGATGGGGTGGGGGCGACGGCGGTCGTCGGCGGCAGCTGCCTTCGGGCAAACATGGAGGAGCACGTGGGGGGTGTCGTGCGCACAACCAACAAGGATGCCACATGCACTACACGCTTCCAGAGGCTGCGTCACCAACGTAGTGTAGACTCCTAGCTAGAACTGCCCTCTGTCGGGGTGGTGGAGCAACGACGACAGACAGGTCCTATTGGCGATTGGGGGAGAAAAAAACTTGGGAAGCTATGGGCAGGGAGGGGATGAATGTGATGTGGAGAGGCTCGCCGTGAGGGTTTATAAAGCATGCGGCCTAGGCGGGCGAGAAGCTTGCGCGTGTTCCTGCGTGGGAATGGAAAGCTTGTGTGCGTTCATGCGTGGGAACGATAAGCTCACGCGTGTTCCTGCGCGGTTTCGTGGAAAGGGGAAGCCCAAAAGAAATGATGTGCGCTCCCAAAGCATCGTGGGAACGGGCATTTCGGCATGCCGGGTGGGAAACTTGCGTGCTCGCGAAGCGTGCACCGGAATCCTCGTGCAGCAACACGGTGACAAAACCGGACGGAGCTGGGAGAAATGACAAGTACATGGACACTTAATAATAAACAACCGTTTGCATTTTATTACAAAGTAAACGGTCATTTTGTATGCACCGCCGCGAATGAATGTATGCATGGGGCGGTTGATGCAGCCTCGGCATGCTGTGCTCGCGTCCATGCGTGCCCGACCGCTCTGCTAGTATCCACACGCGAATGACCAGGCACGTTCAGGGAGCCATATGCAAGCGATTGTGCCGCTCCCGGCGCCACCATGTAGTTAAGCGTTGCAAAAACTGCCATGCGGTTCATGCGGCCATTTACCTTCATCTCTTCCACCTTCCGATCATGCCACACAACCCAAGAAGCACACCCATGACGGCAAATAATATAGAGAGGGTGCACATCTCTTCATTGCTTCAACCTTCCCATGCAGATCCAATGGCGGCTGCCGGCGCCGAGCAGTAGTTCGCCACTATTGTCAAAGTGGACACACACAGCAAGAAGACGGGCCTCTCGGTGGTGTACACCAATGATCCCGTCGTGATGGTGAACTCCATCAACACGTTGTAGAAGGCGCTTGCTAAAAATGACAAGTACAAAGTGGTCGGATTCGACCTCGAGTATACTGGCGGTCGTGCCAAGCATGATCAGAAGGTTGTCATCGCCCAGTTGTGCGTGCTCCATCACGTGCTCGTCTACCACAACTGCCTGGCCACAAGGCCTTGCGAGCATTTCACCAGGTTTCTCAATAGCCCTGACTACAGGTTCACAATGCTGGACACCACCAACAATGTAAAGGTGCTCAAGACTTCGGGCTTATCCTGCCAGAAGCTTGTCCACATCCAAGGTCAGTACAGGATCTGGGGGGCAAGAAGAAGAAGCAGAAGGACTCCCTAGTTGACCTCGCCATGGCCATCATCTACCCCTACTACAAAGACATGAAGGCTGAGTGCCGCAAGGACAAGACTGCCTGGCATGCGGTCTAGGTGGACGAACTGGATGAAGAACACATCAAGTACGCGGCCAAGGACGCGTACACCAGCTACGAGATGTACCGGAGGATAATTGACATGAGGAAGTGCCTCCTTCCTGCAGACATCAAGGGATAGCCACAAGTAGAGCAGTGTCGGCAACTGTCGTCAGAAGAACAATATGATTTGGCAATCGTCTACTTCTTGTAAATTTATATTGAGGAATGTACATGTGTTGTGTAGTCACTTATGGAACTGTATGTTAAAGTTGGTTATGCAACAATAATGTTGGTGTTCTGTAGACAGAGCATATAGATATTGTGCAAATAGAGTAAATCACATCTCATACAATTATTAGCAGCAATTGTATGCCCACAACACGCACAGGTTGTCAGGTTGAATCGTTTGGGTTATTATTGGTCTTCCCAAACATGTCTGATGAATGAACTGTTTGTCGGGTACCCACAAGACAAACGGTTGTCAGGATGAATTGTTTGAGTTATTATTGGTCTTCACACACAATTCTGATGAATGAACTGTTTGTCGGGTATCACACACGCCTTCTTAGGCTAACCCGTTTGTGTTCTACTGGATCAGTGCAAATAGTTTGTTCGAGTGAACTGTATGCCGCACTATGCACACATATATAGTTTGTTAATTGTTTTTGTTATCTTCCATACTCACAAATAGTTCATAAGAACAAACTGTATGCAACGCATCACACACACAAATTTTTTTGAACCGTATTTTCTCGTTCCTTCATTGAGCACGGTATTCGTCATTGGGGGAAGAGCTTGAACTATACCGTTTGCGATTGGAGGATCGCATACAGCTTCGTCGAAGGGTCTCTGATTGATGTGTTGTGTTTGGACCATCCTGCAGTAGTGTTATTTCCTCCAGAAAAATCAGAAAAAAGTTTCGTGCGATTCCGAAAACTTCCATTTTCTGCACAAAAACAACACCACAGTAATTCTGTTGAAAACAACGCCAGTCCAGGTTAGTTCTAAATAAACCATATAAAGTGCATCAAAACCATATAAAAGTATAGTAAACATAGGTGAATATGGCATGAATATTTCATAAATTATCGATACGTTGGAGGCGTATCAAGTATTCTAACAAATTATGATGAAAATATGTCGAAAGTGTGTCCAGCAAATCATGATTGTGGAAAAACTTAAAAAAAAACTATAATACACGATGCTCCAAGCAAAACTCATATCTTGTGATGAATAAAATTATAGCTCCAAGTGACATACCGAAAGATTGCAGACGAAAGAGGGGATGACCCGAAAGGCATCCCCAAGCTTAGATGATTGGGTCTTCCTTGAAAATTACCTTTGGGTGCCTTTGGAATCCCCAAGATTAGGGACTTTTCGCTCCTTATTCCTTCATCCATCATTGTCTTACACAAAACTTGAAAACTTCAGGACACAAAACTCAACAAAACCTCATGAGATCCGTTGGTATAATAGACATATAAAATACTTTAGGTACTATTAAAAATTGATTCATATTTCATTATTGCATAATATGTACTGTATTCCAACTGCTTCATGGCTTATACCTCCGATACAACCCATAGCATCATCAAAACAAGCAAACTATGCAAGCAAGAACCAAATCTGTCTAAAACAGAATAGTGTGTAGTGATTTGTACTAAAACCATACTTATGTATCTCCTAAATTCTGTAAAAAATAGGAAAACTTGGGAAATTTTTATAGCAATACTGTGTAAAAAATTAAGACAAAAAAGGCGCTCCACTAAAACCTAAGAAAATTTGCACTGGACGTAATAGTTTCTGTTTTTGCAGAACATCAATTCTACTAGCATCCAAATCATCCCAAAATCTTTACTTGACACAAATTGTAATTTAAACATAAAAACACAACCATTATAGTAGCATCAATTGTGTGAACTGAAAAAAGTTTTGAGTTGTGTACCAACAATCTATTTCTTTATTTCCATTAAGATAGGCTTGGAATAACAATGATGCTCACATAAAAGACAAAAATTCGAGCACAAGGAGAGCGTCATATAGCATAAAATTAACACATTTGATTCTATCATACTTACTATGCATATGCATTTTATAAGCAAAAAAATTATCAAGCCAAGAAGTATCTAGCATATGCAAATACAAAGAATGAAGCATTACCAATCTGAACCTTAAGAGAGGTAAGTGCGTAACATGAAAATTTCTATGACCATATTTGCCTCTCTAATAATAATTATTGTAGGATCATTTTCATATTCAATAACATAGCTATCATATAAAATATTTTCTCCATGATCCACATGCACAAAAGTTTTACAATCTTCCAAGATAGTGGAATTAACATTAATGCCATGACCTCTCCAAACCCACTTTAAAAAAAATTCATATATTGAAAACTCTTCGGAAAGGTGAGATTCTTATCTAAAGTTGACACTCTTCCAAAAACACTTTCAATATTATTGCAAAATTATTATCCATAACATAATCATTAGGCTTAAATAAATTTTCAAGATCATAAAAAGCATCACACCAATCACGATCATTACAATGAGTAGTGTAAATAACAAAATCATCATCCCCAACCTTGTAGCTTCGCATATCATTAGCACAGTTGATAACGGGGGGATGACCCCGGGGTAGCCTCATGTCCCCCCCTTTCTTTTTGCTCCCGCTCTCCCACGCAACTAAAGGGCGGACCGCCTCCCCTTGTGGTCCGGCTGCGTCCCGCGAGTGGCAGCCCTCCGGCTAGGGTCCGCCGGCTACGACGTGTCGGCCGGCTGCGGGCGTTACCGCCTGGTTCCCCAGTCGACCGGGCATTGGATGCCTTCATCAGGTTGCGCATGGCTACAGTAGCCCCCATCCCACTGGGGGTCAGCGCCCGCGAGGCCACAGTGCGGGCGTCAGGGCCTCTGACCCTGGCGGATGGTGACCGGGCTTCCAACAGTGCCGGCATGCCTCAACCACTCCATTGCCTGCCCCGACATGGCTACAGGGTGTTCGGCCATGCCGCTCACTTTGGCCGGTCGCCACAAGACGACGCCTCAGGGGGCGACCCGTGCCGCAACAGGACCGGCATTGGGACCCATCACGCGGGCCCTGCCGGCTCCCGGCGGGACCCTTCAGCCGGTGGGGCCTACCAGCAATAAGACCCCACAGACGGTGGCCCCCATGGCTGGCCAGAGAGGTTGTCGGCTGGGGCCCCTAGGACCCTCTATTCGTATTGTAATCCGGTGGGTTGGCCTATAAAACCCCCCAGGCCTCCCCCATGCACGGGGTCGACCAATCTTTCAGCTCACACCACGTTCACCCCACGCACACATGTAGAGAGGCGGAAGGCGGTCTAGACCCTTCTTCCTCCTCGATCCATACAGCTCAAGGAGCACCTCTGTAACCTTACCATTGTCTCAATGAGACTAAGCAGGACTAGGGGTATTACCTCCCACGGAGGGCCCTGAACCTAGGTACATCACGTGTCTACCACCGCTTGTGCCTAAACCCGTTCCCGGAGTCCGTTGGCGTCCTTCGACCCCCCTCGATAAGCCTACCCATGGCATCCTCCATGAAGAAACCACAACAGTTGGCACCCACCATCGGGCCGTCCGCGACACTGGCCGGAATCACGCTCCGGGTGGGGCCCTTCACCACCTCCTCCGGCCGCCTCGCGTCCGGGCGGAATTGCATGCACGTGGGGCTTGCTCCGGCAGGTCCTACGGGCGACGCGGCCGGCATCTCCGACGAGTTCCTCGGCCATGACATCACGCTCGACGTCGTCGCGCTTGCCGGGCGGCTCAGCAAGCTGAGCCTCGCCGGCGCGTCGATGGGCGACGTATACCCTAGATGGGTGCTCGACTGCACTAACCCTCCCTCGTCCGTAGGCGCACTCACCATGGGCGAGGCCATCGGCTCCCACACCGGCGTGAGAGTGATGGTCACCGCCTCTTGCACCACGTCAGGCCGTGTTCGAGAGGCCGAGGCGGACGCGGCCGCCGCTCGCGCCGGTACCTCCGACCCCCTTGCCGCTACCCTCCGGGGTCTAGGCACCCCTATCACTACGACGGCGGACCCGGCCACCGCCAGAGCCGAGCTGGAGGCGGCCCGCCGCCAGCTATTCGAAGACGCCAACGCCCTTGTTGCCGAGGAGCGCCGGATGGAGGCCGCGCAACGGGAGTACAACTCGGTGGACGGTCTCACCCCGACCGGCCCCGAGCCCAACCGGCGTGGGGCTGTGCGGGAATGCCTCCCCGTCTACGACAACCCTGCCGCCAACCTGTGCGCCGCCAAGGTCGCCTACGAGGACTTGGCAACCTTGGAGGACGAGGAGCGGACCGCACGCGAGCGTCACATCAAGGACCTCATCGACACCGCCAATGCGCAACAGGTCGCCCTCACCCCCGGTGGGGCCGTCTCCGAGTTTCCCCATCCCGAGGGCGAGGGCACTGGGCTGCTGACCGCCGACCGGCTCAGCACTCCAGCACCCCTCATCCCTCCGGCCGGAACGCCCGGGGGAGCAACGTTCATCGTCCCCCGTCATGCGGAAACGAACAGCCGGCTGTGAATAGCAGGCGCAGCAATGACCCGGCCGGCTGCCAGCGCCGCGACGAGGCGCCGGCTGGCGGATGCCGGCGTAGCCGTGAGCATACCCTGCCTCCGCGGCAATAAACGGCGTAGTCCGTCCTGTCGGCCATCCGTCCTGAGAGTGGCTCGGCTTGGGCCGCGCGTTCCACACTGCGACAACGACACCCAGCTCCGCCTCGACCGGCTGGCGCAGTCGGCTCTCCTTGAGGAGGAGGGCTCAATTGGCCCGGCGTGCTTTGGGCCGCGGATCCGCAACGAGCCTTTTCTGCCCGGCTTGACACTTCCCCGCGACACCCCGAAGTACACCAGGGCCGCGAAGCCGGAGGACTCGATGATCGACTACAGCACCGTCGTCGGCATCGCCAGAGGGAACAAGCGCGTAGCCGTCCGCTACACCCCCTCATGTTGATCGGCTCTGCCCGCACTTGGCTGAACAGCCTGGCTGCTGGCAACGTCAACACCTGGACGGACTTCAAGGAAGCCTTCGTCCGCAACTTCACCGACACCTACAAATGGCCTGGCCGGCCTCGCAAGCTGGCCATGTGCATCCAGGGGCCGGACGAGCCCCTCCGCGACTACCTCATGCGCTGGACCGAGCTCCGCAACTCCTGCGAGGGAGTGCAATAGGTGCAGGCCATCCAGTACTTCACCAAAGGCTACCGCGATGACAACCCCCTCAAGCACAAGCTCTTGTGCTCCGAGCCAACCTCCCTGGCGGACCTGATGTCCAAAGCAGACAAATACGAACAGCCGACTCCTCGATGAGGATGAAGGCTATGGCACCAGCCAAGCCGGCTACGCCCCCGCGCCGCGCTGCGGGCGGCAGCCGACAACCGGTAGCAGCAAAATGGCAAGCGCAAGAATGACCAGCCCGACTCCCGCTATGGGAGCCGGCTGGTCGCCTCCATCGAGGGGGAGCAGCCGGCAGGCCAGGCCTCTAGTCAGTGCCAGCGCACTGGCAAGGCCGCTTGGCAGCCCAAGCCGACTTTCGAGCAAATGCTTGACCTCCCCTGCAAAAACCACTCTAGCGCCAAGCTGGCCACGCACACGCTTCGGTAGTGCAACTTCTCACAGCAATTGTCCTGGGGGGACGGCCTCCCGGCTCCCCCCGCGCCGCCAGCCCACGCTCTGGCGCCAGCTCCCGGTCCGGTCTAGGCGGGCCCGGCCCCGTCTCGGAACGACCGTCGACTGCTGGACCAGTACCCCGAACATGACGGTTGCTACGTCGTATTCACCAGTGAAGAGACGGACAAGCACACTTGATGCCGGCTCCACTACGAGGTGAATGCCACCGTGCCCGCGACTCCCCAGTTCATGCACTGGTCCGAGAAGCCGGTCACCTGGAGCCGGGCAGACCACCCGGCCGTGATGCCGGATCCTGGCAGCTACGCCCTCGTCCTCGATCCCACCATCACCTTCGAGAGGCGCTCATGCTGCTTCTCGCAGGTTTGCCACTTCCGCCGCGAACCGATCTGGTTTGAGGTGGCGGACCTCGGTAGTCCCTACTACGCGTTGCTGGCCCGGCCGGCTCTCGTTAAGTTCATGGCGGTCCCCCACTACGCCTACCTCAAGCTCAAGATGTTGGTTCCCAAGGGCATCATCACCGTCGCCAGCATGTACCAGATGTCAATGGCATGCGCGTGAGACGGCAGCCGGCTGGCCGAGGCCCTGGAGATAGCGGAGGAGAAGCGGCAGCTCGACCGGCTGGTGGCCCTCGCCTCTGCCCAGCCGGCCGTGTCGGCTCCTCCATCCCAGTCGGTCGGCGAAGCCTCTTTCCAGCCGTCCAAGGATACCAGACTGGTGCCGCTCAATCCGGCCAACCCCACCCAATGCGTGACCATCGGCTCCCGCCTCGACAGCAAATAGGAAAGCGAGCTCGTCAACTTCCTCCGTGAGAATCAGGACATCTTTGCATGGTCTCCCAAGGACATGCCGGGTGTTCCGAGGAAGTTCGCCGAGCACAAGCTACACGTACGGCCAGATGCGAAGCCGGTCAAGCAACCCCTGCGTCGTTTCTCCGAGGAGAAGCGGCGTACTATAGGAGAAGAGATCGCCCGGCTGCTCGCAGCTAGCTTCATCATGGAGGTGTTCCACCCGGACTGGCTGGCCAACCCAGTCCTGGTGCTGAAGAAAAACAAGACCTGGCGCATGTGTATCGACTACACGAGCCTGAACAAGGCGTGCCCGAAGGACCCGTTCGCCCTGCCGCGGATCGATCAAGTCATCGACTCCACGGCCGGCTGCGACCTGCTGTCCTTCCAGGACGCCTACTCCGCCTACCACCAAATAAAGCTAGACCCGGCCGACCAGCTCAAGACCTCCTTCATCACGCCCTTTGGGGCTTATTGCTACATCACCATGTCCTTTGGCCTGAAGAACGCAGGTGCCACCTTCCAGCGTTGCTTGCAAAAGTGCCTCCTGCCTCAGATAGGCAGGAACGTCCACATCTACGTGGATGACATCGTCGTCAAATCCAAGAAGCACTTCAGCCTCCTCGACGACCTTCGAGAGACATTCGCCAACCTGCGCGAATACAAGATCAATCTCAACCAAGAGAAATGTGTCTTTGGCGTCCCAGCTGGCCAGCTCCTGGGTTTCTTCATGTCCGCCCGCGGCATCGAAGCTAACCCCAAGAAGATCCGAGCGATCAAGTGCATGACCCAGCCGATCTGGCTCCACGACGTCCAGAAGTTCTCCGGCTGCCTTGCCTCCCTCAGCCGGTTCATCAGCCGGCTGGGCAAGAAGGCCTTGCCCCTCGATGGGCTCCTACGCAAGTCGGCCTGAGTCGAGCCGGGCCGGGACCTCTCGAAGATGCTAGCCCTATTCGACTGGTCCGACGAGGCGGACGCAGCGTTCCGCGGCCTCAAGCGGGCTCTCACCAGCGCGCCCATCTTGGTCGCGTCGGCTGAGAAGGAGCCTTTGCTCGCCTACATTGCGGCAACCACACGCGTCGTCAGCATCGTCCTGGTGGTGGAGCGGCCGGAGGAAGGCAAGGCGGTACTGACATAGCGCCCCGTCTACTACCTCAGCGAGGTCCTGTCTACCTCCAAACAAAACTACCCCCACTACCAGAAGATGTGCTATGGCATATACTTCGCTGCCTAGAAGCTCAAGCAGTACTTCCAGGAGCACGTCATCACCGTCGTGAGCACAGCGCCGTTGGGCGAAATCATGGCCGGCCGGATCGCCAAATGGGCCATCGCCATGGCCGACTACGAAATACGATACGAGCGGCGCACCGCCATCAAGTCTCAAGCGATGGCCGACTTCATCGTCGACTGGGCCGAAACCCAGTTCGTGCCGCCTCCTCCCAACTCCACGCACTGGCGCATGCATTTTGACGGCTCGAAAATGAGGACCGGCCTGGGTGCCGGCATAGTCCTCTCCTCCCCCAAAGGTGACCAGCTCAAGTACGCCCTCCAGATCCACTTCGCCACCTCCAACAACGTGGCCGAGTACGAGGCCCTCATCCATGGCCTCCGGCTCGCCAAGGAGATTGGCATCCAACGCATCATATGCCTCGACGACTCGGACGTTGTGGTGCAGCAAGTCTCTGGCGAATGGGACGCCAGGGATGCCAACATGGCCAGCTACCGTTTCCTTGTCCAGCAGCTCACCGGATCCTTCGAGGGCTCCGAGTTCCATCACGTCCCCCGAGTAGACAACGAGGCGGCCGAGACACTAGCCAAGATCGGCTCCACCCGGCACGCGATCTCAGCCAGCGTCTCCCTCGAGCGGCTACTGAAGCCCTCGATCAAACAATGTCCCGAATCGGAGTCCATCTTCGTGCCGGTAGGCACGGCCGGCATCTCGGCGGAGCCGGCGGTGACACCGGCCCCGCCGGCTGCGGCGGCCTTGCCGGCCCCGGCACCTCCGGCGGCCGGGCCGGCGCAATCTGCCACGACCAATGGGCCGGCCTCGTGTGCATGCGTCGGCCCCGGGCTCGACGCCGTCATGATGACGGTCGATGCCCCTACCGCAGCCTCACTCCCGGGGGCTGGCGAGCCGGTCCCGGGAGCTGACGAGCCGGTCCCGAGGGCTGCCACCACCAACGTCCCAATCGGACCCAAGTCAGCCCCCGTCTCGGCTCCCTCCTGGGCCCAGTCCATCCTGGCGTTCCTCCAACACGGCAAGCTCCCCTCCGACGAGGCCACTGCAAGGCAAATTCAGCACCGGGCCTCAGCCTACAGCATCGTCAACCGCGAGTTGGTCCATCGCAGCACCATCGGCGTCTTCCAACGCTGCGTCGAGTCGGAGAAAGGGCAAGAAATCCTCCTCGTCATCCACCAGGGCGAGTGCGGGCACCATGCCGCCTCTAGGTCCTTAGTAGCCAAAGCATTCCGCCACGGTTTGTACTGGCCGACTGCTCTAGACACGGCCAAGAAGCTGGTTGACAAGTGTGAGGGTTGTCAACGCTTCAGCGCGCAGAGCCATCTTCCGGCTACCGCCCTCCAGACCATCCCCCTTTCTTGGCCTTTTGCCGTCTGGGGGCTGGACATGGTGGGACCCTTCAAGACCGCATGAGGCGGCATGACACATCTGTTGGTCGCCGTCGACAAATTCACCAAGTGGATCGAGGCCCGGCCCATCAAGAATCTAGATGGCCCCACCGCCGTCCGGTTCGTCGCAGACATCACAGTTCGCTACGCGTCCCCCACAGCATCATCGCCAACAACGGTACGAACTTCGCCAAGGGCGCACTAGTGCATTTCTGCTCAAGGTAGGGCATCCGGCTTGACCTAGCATCCGTTGCCCACCCGCAGTCCAACGGCCAGGTCGAGAGGGCAAACGGCATGCTCCTGTCCGGCATCAAGCCCCGACTCGTAACGCCACTGGCCCGGTCAGCCGGCTGTTGGGTCAAGGAGCTACCGGCTGTCCTTTGGAGCCTCCGGACCACACCCAACCAGTCGACCGGCTACACTCCTTTCTTTCTCGTTTACGGGTCCGAGGCGATCATCCCCACTGACATCAAGTTCAATTCGCCTCTGGTTACCTTGTATACTGAGAAGGACGCCAGGGAGGCAAGGGAGGACGATGTCGACCTCCTCGAGGAGGCCCACGAGCTGGCCTTGAGCCGGACAGCCATTTACCAACAGAAGCTCGAGCACTACCACAGCAAGCGGATCCGTCCAGTCTCCTTTCGCGAAGGAGACTTGGTGCTCAGGAGGATCCATTGAACTGCCGGCAAGCACAAGCTGTCCTCCCTATGGGAGGGCCCGTTCATCGTCAGCCGGGAGCTGCACAACAACGCGTACTACGTGATAGACGCCCAAAAGCTGCAGAAGCGCAAGAGAGACGCCTCTGGCGAAGAGACGGAGCACCCATGGAATGTGGCGCTCCTCCACCCCTTTTATTGTTGAAAACCAGGGTATGTACCCTGTACATTTCCCCTTTCGGGCTTATGAATGCAACGGGGGCACCAAGCCGGCGCTTAGGGAACGCCCCTTTTTGATTCCTCCAAAGTCTTCCTATCATTTAAGGCATGGCAAATGGGTCCGGCTCACGGGCCCGAGGGCTTGCCCGGCTCCCCTCCGAGGCGGACAAATAGTGTGAGCAAGCAGTCCTTCGCCTCCCCTCCCTCACCAGCTACAGACCAGCTCCTGGCTGTCCGGCTGAAGGGACCATGGGGTACAAAGGAACTTCTCACACAAAGGTCCGCCAACGCGCGCCGGACGGACTGGCCCAACCGAGCCATGTTACTCCTAGTAACCGACCTCTGCCGGCTCGACCTAGCCCTAGCCGGTTGACTCTAAGAGCTCGCTGGTTTTCCCCAAGGGTGAAGCCCCGTCCCTATCCCAGACCGGCTCCCGGCTGGCCGGCAGGCGGGGCGGAAGAAGAGCCGGCACGCCCCTTTTTCCTAACAACGGCATAAGTCATCAACAATAGAAGGCCCACAGCCACAAGTTCATTACACATACACCCCTAGTGGGTAGAATTCCATTCAAAAACAAAACGCAGGAAAAGAAAACCCTAAGTGGTGGCAGCTTCGGGTCGGCCCTCCTCCGGTGCTAGCGCCTCTAGAGCCGGTGGTGCTCGCGCCTTTGGAGCCGGCGGTGCCGGTGCTTCCGAGGCCGGCACCTCCGGGGTAGCTAAGGTAGAAGGCCTCGCTCCCACGTCCGGAGCCGGCTCGAACTCGGCGTAGTCATCGGTCTCGGATGCTCCATCGTCTGTCTCGGAGGTGCTCCCCTCCGGGTCTTCCAGGGCGAGCCCGTACTGGTCCTCCGGGACAACCACGTCGTCCACCCCGCGCTCCGGGATGTACTCGTCCCACGTAGTGAAGGACGCGAGGTCGCTCGCCCTCGCCAACAGCTCATCGGCCACCGCCTCCAAATCCGCGTTGGCGCGGCACGTTGGGCCGAGAGCAGGCCCAGGTTCAGCTCGGGGTACCACGACCTGGCGACGCGGAGCGCCATGTCCGCGCCGGCGCATGCCGCAGAGGCCCTCCAGGCGTTCACTCGCGCCATCCCAAACTCCAGCCACCGCGACAGCCGGTTCAAGGAGCCCGGATCCACCGCGTTGGGCCAAAGGGTGCGAACCAGCGCCAAGCCGGCTGCCTGGAGCCGCTTCAGGGTGCAGACTACCTTCGACAGGCGCGCCTCGGTGGCGATCCCCACCTCGTCCAAGGTCCAGGAGGCAAGCTGCCCCATGGCTTCTCCTCGCGCCCGCCGGGCCTCACGCTCGGCCTCCGCGAGATCTTGCGTGCCCGGGAAAAGCCCTAAGAAGAAGACGAGGATTGAGCGCGGAGAAAAGCCGTCAAACCCAAACGGAAAGCACAAAAGGGCAAGGCAAAAAGAACTTACTTTACAACATCTGGTCCACCTCGTGCCCTTGCTCCTACAACCGCACCTCCTGGGCCGACCACTACTGGCGCTGGCGCTCGTGCTCCCCCTGGGCCGCCTGCGCGTCCTCAGCCGCCATGGCCAGCGCGGCATTTTTGGCCCCCAGTTCCTCGCGGAGAGCTTTCTCTCGCTCCTCCGCCTCCAGACGGAGGGCTGCTTCCTAATCCACCAACGCTTGGCGGTGGGCCGCCTCGCGCTCCTCCCGCTCCACCTTCGCCTGGTCCGCCTCCCCTTAGAGCCGGTCGCACTCCGTCGTCAAGAGCTCGCGCTCCTCGTAAAGGCGCACCACCTAGCACCGGAGGCTGACCTTCTCAGCATGGGTGGCTTCACGGGAAAAGGTTGCCGCTGTCAGAAATCAAGGAGGAAAGGTTTTAGCCCGCCTCCGGGGTAGCCGGCCTGTTTCCCAGGGGCTACACCCAGTGGGTGCGCTTGCGCGCCCCCACTGGAAGACCGCAAGAACACATACCTCGCAAGTCCGCGGACACGACGGCAAGACGGTTCTCGGCTCCTCGCTACAGCCCCAGCAGGGTGTTGTACGCGGCCACCCGGCGGTCGTGCGCCGCCTGCAAAACAATAGAAACAGCAAGCAACTTAGGCTCGACCCGCCTGCACCCTAGCCGGCTCAAGCCGCGGGGGCTAAACCCAGTGGGTGCGCTGGTGCGCTCCCACTAGAAAAAACAGAAAACGCCAAGAGAAGAAAGAAGGAAGGAATGAGAACTTACCGCAACCGCCTGCTCCGGGTTCACCAGCCGGTCGTGGGCGGCCCGGGCGTCCTGTGACGACTGGGTACGGCAGGCGGCGAACGTGTCCACCGCGGCTGCCACCGCCGCCCCAAGGGCGTTCGGCGGTTCACCAGGGGTCGGGTTCCCGACCGCCGCCCAAGTCTGCTGCGGCCGACCCCCTCGGCAAGTCCTCCCTTGTCGAAGACCACGAGGGGACCGGTCCCTCCTGCCATCGTCGTGCCAGGGGCCGCCGTCGACGCTCCTACGGGGGCTATCTCCCCGGCCTTCACGGCCCCCACCTCCAGCGCTCCGCCTCCGGCGGCTCCTGCCCGGCTCGCCTCCGGTGTCGGCACCTCTGGAGCCGGCGCCCCCGAAGCCGGCACTTCCGGGGCCCGCTCCTCTGCCCCCGGCGGCGCATCGTTCGTCTCTGGAGGCACATCGTCCGCCCCCGGCGGCACGTCATCCGCCCCCGGCGAGGCGGCATCACGGTCCATCTCTGCCATGTCCTCCGTGGCCTTCGTGGCCTCCTCCGCCCGTTGCCGGGACCACGGCGGTCCTTCGACCTCCTCTCCCAGCCGTGGGGGAACGGCTCCCACGTTCCGCCTGCGGCCCCTCCGCCGGCGCCTCCTAGCTTCGTCGCCTCCTCCTCCCAAGGGCAGATCTCCTCGACGCGCCGCTCCTACTCGGCCGCTCCGAGGTCGTGCCACGCCTGGCGCTCCCTCTCCTCAGCGAATGTAGACGGCACCATCTTCCGTCCCACCGCCTGAGGACCTCCCTAGGGCGCGCGCCTCCCTGGCAGCGACGGAATAAGGGATCGGGGGGGAAGGAATGAACCAAGGTGGAGGAGGAGATGAACTTACCCGGCGACGACGGGGACCGCCCTTCTCGTGGGTCCCGTCTAGGCAACCTTTGCTCCTTACCACCGCCTCTGCGGCTGCCGCCCGGCTGCGCGGTCACCGCACGCTTGGGCACCGACTTGGTCGCAGCCGGCCGCTTCCCCTTGTCATCCGCGTCCGGGGCTCCCCGGTTGGAGCTGCCGCCGGCTCGAGGTTGGCACTCCCGCAGCGCCGTGACTTCGCCCTCCGAAGCCTCGGGCACCTCCGGAGCCTCTGCAACACGCGACGCCTCCGCCTCAGCGTCATCATCGGTCCAGTCCCGTATATGCGTCTAGGGAGGAGACTCACCCGTCGATTCGGCCTCCTCTGCCTCCACCTCCGTGTCGACGGCTTCGGACCTGCCACCTTGCTCGGAGTCCGCCGGCTCCATGTCATCGGCATCCTCGACCTCCTCGGGGTCCGACTCCGCCGTTTCAGGGGCCGGCTCCCCGTGGTTCTACAACAGCGAAAAGAGCTGAGAGGGGGCGGGCGGCGCGCCATCAGGCTAAGGGAGGGGGCGCTGCTTACAAAAAAGGTAGATGGAGGAAAGGAGACGGCCAGACACTTACCCGTGGTGATGGGCGGCTCCGGTTGTACGGGGTTTTTCCCCATTGCCATTCTCCCTTGTCCATCTTCGCCGTCGATATGGCGTTCACCCTCCTCGCCACATGAACCGCTTCAGCTCCTTGGTGGAGAGCCGGTAGGGGTCATGGTGTCCTCCCATCTGGCAGATGAGGTGCGGCCGGCGCTGCAGCGGTTGCACCCGGCGTGCCATCATCATGGCTAGAAGATCGGTGGCCTTCAGCCCTTCCGTCCCGTTCAGCTCGTGTAGGCACTCACTGAGCCGGTCCGCCGTCTCTGGCGCGTGAGGTGGGACCGCCCACCAGTTCAGCATCGCGACCAGCGGGTGGTTGAAGAAGTCGGGGAGGTTGATGTAGTCCGCCTCCGGCTTCGCGTTCTTCACATAGAAGAACCCCCGCTGCCAGTGCTTCACCAACTCGTGCAGCGGGAGTTTGGGGAAGCCGGTCCCCTTGCGGACGTGAATCATAGTGCCTCCACAGGCGGTCATCACCTTCTGTGTCGTCGCCGGATCCACCACCGTTTGCCGTTTGAGGAAGAAGAGCCGGCACCAGAAGTTGAGCCACGGCTCGATCCCTAGGAAGCCCTCGCAGAGGGTGACGAATGCCGCCAGCTGCAAGACGGCATTGGGGGGGGTGCGGCTGCAGCCCGAACCGTGTCAAGAAGCGGCGGAAGAAGGCGCTCGCCGGCAGACCAAAACCATGAAGGAAGTGGTCAGCGAAAACCACTACCTCGCCCTCCCGCGGCGCCAGGGACTTCTCCGGCCCGGCTGGGCGCGCCACCATGTGTTCCTCCGCCGGGAGCTTGCGGCGGTGGTGGAGGTGCGTGATGAACTCCTCGTCCACATCGCTACCGTCCCAAGCGCCCTTCTGCGCCATGGTCGCCGAGCGGGGGTGTGCGGTCGCTGCGGCGGGCGCGGATGCTCGGTGGCGACTGGGTTCCCCTGCGGCGGCGGACGGTGGCGCGGCTTGCCCACGGACCCTGCCCCCTTTCTCTCTCTCTCTCGCGGCAGGGGGAGAAGGGCTACGGGGGCGACAAAGGAGACGATGCGACGGGAGCGGGGGGAGCAAATGTGTCATTCTGCTCCCCTCCTCCCGCCATTTATACCCCGCGCGGGCGAGTGAGGGGGGGCGGATTCATTGCGCATGACCCCCACGATCCCCGCGGCGTGCGGGGCGTGCTTTGTGGCACTCGGGGACGTCAGCCGTCGGCCCGCGCCGTATCAGATCCCAGCGTGCGGGTCGAGGCCGCGGTCGTAGAGGGCCCCGCCCCGCTTCCCGGTCTTTTCTTTCGCGTGGCCCGTGAGGCCACGACCCGCCACGCTATCCACGTGGCGCGTCCCCTCCGCCTGGAGGGGAACCCGGGGCGGCGTGCGAGGCTTCGGCCGGCTGCGGAGCTGGCCATCGCATGCCCGCATTGTTCGACTCTCAATGCGCCCTGTGGCGCTAGGACAACTTTTCAAGCCGGCGAGGTCCACCGCGGTTCATCGGCAGGCCTCCCCTACTTCGGGGACTACTGAGGGGGATGACCTTGGGGTAGCCTCATGTCCCCCCCTTTCTTTTTGCTCCCGCTCTCCCATGCAACTAAAGGGCGGACCGCCTCCCCTTGTGGTCCGGCTGCGTCCCGCCTGTGGCGGCCCTCCGGCTAGGGTCCGCCGGCTATGACGTGTCGGCCGGCTGGGGGCGTTGCCGCCTGGTTCCCCAGCCGGTCAGGCATTGGATACCTTCGTTAGGTTGTGCATGGCTACAGTAGCCCCCATCCCATCGGGGGTCAGCGCCCGCGAGGCCACAGTGCGGGCGTCAGGGCCTCTGACCCTGGTGGATGGTGACCAGGCTTCCAATAGTGACGGCACGCCTCAACCACTCCATTACCTGCCCCGGCATGGCTACAGGGCGTCCGGCCATGCCGCTGACTTTGGTCGGTCGTCATAAGACGACGCCTCAGGGGGCAACCCGTGCTGCAACAGGAGCGGCATCGGGACCCAACGCACGGGCCCCACCGGCTCCCGACGGGGCCCTTCAGCCGACGGGGCCTACCAGTGACAAGACCCCATAGCCGGTGGCCCCCGCAGCTGGCCTAAGAGGCTGCTGGCTGGGCCCCCCAGGACCCTCTATTCGTATTGTAATCCGGGGGGTTGGCCTATAAAACCCCCCGGGCCTCCCCCATGCACGGGGTCGACCAATCTTTCAGCTCACACCACGTCCACCCCACGCACACACGTAGAGAGGCGGAAGGCGGTCTAGCCCCTTCTTCCTCCTTGATCTATACAGCTCAAGGAGCACCTCTATAACCTTACCATTGTCTCAACGAGACTAAACAGGACCAGGGGTATTACCTCCCACGGAGGGCCCTGAACCTGGGTACATCGCGTGTCTACCACCGCTTGTGCCTAACCCCGTTCCCGGAGTCCGCCGGCGTCCTTCGGCCCCCCTCGATAAGCCTATCCATGGCATCTGCCATGACGAAACCACGACAATTGAAATTTGTAGAATTAATACTAACATCATGGTAATCATGCTTTTCATTCAATAAATGTATCACAATAGCATTTTCATTTATCACTTCATTATTACCTATCAGTTTACAATAAGTAGCAAGTTTGAAAAGATTAGCAAGCGAATGAGGATCCATTTATCTTAGATTTTATATTTTACTTCCTGTTTTTGTGTGAAGAAGATAGATATAACATAGCTAAGATATTAAAAAGTAAAACAAATGATTGATAGTTTATGCGAAGGGACCTTGTGCGAAGTTGGTGATATCTCCCTGGAACCGGCGCCAAAAATTCTTTCTGCTACTTCTGAGTTGCGTTGAGTTTTCCCCTGAAGAGGATGGGTGAAGCAATATAGTAGCAATAAGTATTTCCCTCAGTGAGAACCAAGGTTATTGAACCAGTAGGGAAACCACGATAACTTGCGTCAACAATACCCACACACACAAAACTAAACACTTGCACCCAACGCGGGTAAGAGGGTTGTCAAGTGTCACAGCCCTAGAATTGCTTGACATTGCTTGCATCAATATCAGCATGTGCATCATGTCATCATGTTTAATTTCATCTGAATTTGAAATTGGGATGATCAAACCCTAGCATAGTTAAAATTCAAACAAGTTAAACTATTAAGATTTTTGAGTAAATCCAAAATGCTCTTCAAAAATGTTCCCCCTCTCTAATAAATGCTGGAAACAACAGATCAGGGGTGAATTATATTTTAACAACTATTTTGGTAAATTATATTAAATAGGAAAGTTTCTGAAATAACTAATAAAGCATTTCAAATACTTTAGTCATCCGAAAAATTCTGAAAACATTTTTAGGAGGTTTGAAATATTCAAACTACACTCGAGAAAATGTATTGGTATTTTTGTGCTAGGTCCTGAGGCCCAAACAAAAATAAACAAATGTCCAAAGAAAGGATATAAAAATAGAAAAAAATTGAAAAGAGAGAGAGGGAGAGTTACTTGGCAGCCCAGGCTGGCCCAACTGGCCCATCTGCCAGTCATCGTCTACCTCTGCCAGTAGGCAGCGGACATGAGGCCACGGCAATGGAGGCCAGGGCGCCACGCCTCCTACCTGCTAGCCTCGCTAGAGGAGGGGATTAGGCCCTAGAGCCATCCGGATCAGGACGACCCCCTCCTCTCTTTCCCCCTCGCCCTCCTATGCTCTCCTTCCCTCGCCGGTCGTTGTCGCCACTAGCCGCACCCGTAGCTGCGTCGCTTCCCCGAGCCGCCCTCGAGCTTCGCCGAGACTCCCTCGACCTCCCCGTGGAGCCAGCCATCACCGGGAGACCCACAAAGCCGAGGTTGCTGCCATCTTCTCCTCCTACGATAGTCGGACGCCGTCGTCAAATTCGCCGGCTGTAGAGCTTCCCCGACCCCGTAGCTGCCCCTGCCCGACCCCATGGTGAGCCCTACGTCGAACCCCTCTCATCCCCAGCCTGATTGCGCTTTGTAGCCCCCAATTGATCTTCGCCCGAAAGGTCCCATTGTGGGAGCTCGTCGCTGTATAATCTCCGATGATCGGGTGGTCCTTCCGAGGCCACCAACAAGCTCGTGGTGCTGCATAGATGCTTTAGGAGCCAAACCCGGGCCTGTTTCCATGATGAGCTGACGACCCCGAGCTCGCCGAGCTTCGGTTGCCGCCAAGCTCATCGCCGGCAGCGATTCCGGCGCCCCTGCGTTCTGCTGACCCCCAAAATGGATGTGGGCGTGTGCGGGCTACCTCTTGGTGGTCTCCGCGCGTCCAATCGTCGCGTCTGCGCGATTCCGGTGAGATGCCGCCGTCGGTTTGGTCACCGCCGGCAAGGCTCCGGTGCCGCCGACGTGGCAAGGTATTTAGGCCTAACCCCCGTGCTTAATTAACCTAATAGCCACTAACAAGCGGGCCCGCAGCTGGTCAAAGTTGTAGTTAACACGGGGATTAGCCTCTGCGGATTACATGTGGGACCCACAAGTCAGCTTTGACCTGGCCACGTCAGGGTTGACTGGCCCCACCAGTCAGCCTCTGGAGCTGACCCAGTGTAACTGACCAGTGGGCTCCACTGGTCAGGTTTGACCTGGACCTGGTCCAGTTGACCTGCTCACGCAGGCATGACCTCAGCATGATGCAATAATTATTTTCTATAATAAAAATAATTCCAGAAAATGCCTTAAACTTCTAAAAATCATAGGAAATAATCTATAACTTAGATGAAAATAATTTATATATGAAAAATGATTAGAAAAATCTAATGAACCTGTTTATGCCATGATCATGCATGTTTGAAAAAGTTAACATCACCAAGTAGGACATTTTATGATTAGGACAATATATGAAATATCATTTGGAGTAGGAATTCAAACTCCTCCAGCCACTTCAATTAACTTGGCTAACTATCACTCTAGGTCAATTCAGTACCTTAATATGCCATGTTATACATCATGATTGTTGAATTGCATTGAATGTGTTCCTTCTTCCTGTTTGCCGGTGTTTGTTCCCTCTCGATAGACGATGGTTCCGATGATGTGAACGTTGACACTAATGAAGAGAAGTGATATCTTCAGAATTGTCAGGCAAGCAAAAACCCCTTGAGCATATTGATATGAACCCACTCTCTCGCTCTTGCTCTCTTTTACTGCATTAGGACAACAATCATTGAACTGTTACATGTCATCGGTAGTTGAACCCATTCCTTTGCATGACCTGTCTTTGTCACAGTAAATAATTGAAACCAATTAGCATGATTAGCAACTGCTTGAGCCTTGTTGTGCTTACTCATCCATGAATGCTTGCTTACTGTGCCTGTTGTGCTTAGAGTCATGTCGTGTTGGGTCTGATCCATCTGGGCGATGAATCAGAATGGTAGTGTTCATGTTCTACAGTGTGAGAGCTAAGTGTGTGAACACGATTTGGTAAAGGTAGCGATGAGAGGTCATGTAGGAGTACATGGCGGGTTGTCTCATTGTGACCGTCCTTAAGAACTGAGTCCTCTGCATGTTGTCCAAGACTAGCTACTACCGCACATTGGGATCCTTAATTGACTCTCTCGACTTATTAACCGACTTCATCTCTGTCCAGGAGTTGCAACTAGTTTCTGGTGTTTGTAGGATATGCTAGTGGTCTACCGAGTGGCACCCCGTACAGATGGGCTTGGGGCAGACTAGGCATTGTGGACCGGTGTACCAAGTGTAGTACCATCCGTCGAGGTGGGCTTAGGAACCCTGTACACATCGTTTGGGGCCGTTGAGGAAACTTGGGCCGGACTTCCTTGCGGGTTCAGTCCCGAATAGGAGATAAACCTGGATGAGAGACTGGTGTGGTTAGTCAGGTCGTGGCTGACTCCCTTGCTAGGCTTCCGCTTGAAGGTTGTCGAGGTGCCTTTTATGTGCACATAGCGATAAGTGGTGTAAGCATGTGTGAAGAAGTACACCCTTGTAGGGTTATGAATCTATTCGAATAGCCGCGTCCTTGGATATGGACTACTTGGAGAACTTATGTGGTTCATAGATAAGTGAAATGGATACTTCTAAAATACGCAAGATAAGCATGAGTGCTATGGATGGCCTTCTCGTAGGGAGACGGAAGTGGATCCATAGTGGTGTATTGATTGGTGAATATGTGGACTCGTGTGCGCTATCCCACCTCAAAGAAAGCACTTGTAGTCATAGTAAAAGTTAGCCAACAGTCAAAGCTGGCTTGCTACAATAAACTCCACAACACCCTTCATTGATACTAATGCATATGTAGTTAGTTCTGATGTAAGTCTTGCTGAGTACTCTTGTACTCACGTTTGCCTAATTATGTTTTTTCAGAGGAGAAGTCAGTCTCATTAGTGGTACTTATGACGTGAAGTTCGATGTTGACCGGATTAGCTTGGGAATCCCAGACAGAGGTCTGGTTCCTTTGGTAGGGTCGTTGTAGCTTTTCAGGCTCCTCCAGCCACTTTTGTAGATGTTTGTACCTAGACATGTTTAACTTCCGCTTGCTTGTTTGAATGCTCTGAATGTTGGGTCTTGTGACCCCTGTTTGTAACATCTTATTGTATTGGCTCTTTCGAGCCTTGTAAATAAATGTTGTACTGTTGTATGGTTATGTTGTGATGCCATGGTTGTATCTATGCATATCAGGCATGTCGTGCGTACGTGTGATGTGCAACGGTATGTCGACACCTAGTTGTGTGCCTTTAGTAGTACTCTTTACGGGGAACTGCCTCTTTGTGCTTCCACCGAGCCTTGGTAGCTTGCTACTGCTCCGGACACATTGATTGACCAGCATGTATCCATCTTTGCTGCTGTGTCTATCCCTTCGGGGAAATGTCTCGCAGTGTAATGGAGTCCCTGTAGCCTGCTACGACTCGTCTACGTGCAGTGATGACATTTATGTCCCACGGCGTAATGGAGTCCTTGTAGCTTGCTATGACTCGTCTACACACGCTAGAGATCAACACCTGCATTGCTGGGTTACGTATGCCTGTCCCTGTACGGATGTGCCACTTTGGTTCTACGACTAGTCATGTCAGCCCAGGTTCTTTTGACATTGGAATGCTAGCGACACTTTCACATACGTGAGGCAAAAGACGCAAACAGTCCCGGCCCAGGTAAGGTGGCAGCCATGGAGATAACCGTGCGTGAGACCGCAAAGTGATGTGACGTGTTACAGGCTGGATTCTTATGGCTTAGGATCGGGGTCCCGACAGCAAGCCCCATGAACTCGTTCCTTGCAAGGATTACTTCAGATAGCGATAGATAGATAAATATAAAGGTAAAATAAAAATAAAGTGAATAAATTATAGCAGGGTTTTAAGGTTTTTGTAATATGGTTTGAATAGACCCGAGGGGGCATAGTTTTCACTAGAGGCTTCTCTCTCGAACGCATAACATACGATGGGTAGACAAATTATTGTTGGGCAATTGATAGAAAAGGGCATAGTTATGATGTTATTCATGGCAATGATCATGTATATAGGCATCACGCCCATGACAAGTAGACCGAAACGGTTCTACATCTACTACTACTCCACCAATCGACCGCTATCCAGCATGCATCTATGGTATTAAGTTCATGAAAAACAGAGCAATGCTTTAAGCAAGATGAAATGATGTAGACAAGGTAAGACCAAGCAATATGTTCAAACCCCATCGTTTTACCCTTAGTAGCAACAATAAAATATGTGTATTGCCCCCTTCTATCACAGGAGATAGAGCGCCGCAAGATTGAACCCACTACAATGCACTCCTCCCATTGAAGATAAATCAATCTAGTTGGCCAAACCAAACTAATAGATCGGAGAGACTTGAAAAGCGATAACAATCATGAATAATAGAACTCAGAGGACACTCAATTACTTTTCATGAATAATCTGATCATAAACCCACAGTTCATTGGATCCCAACAAACGCACCGCAAAAGAAGGTTACATCGGATAGATCATCGGGAGAATCATGAAGAACTTTGTATTGAAGATCAAAGAGAGAGAAGAATCCATCCAACTACTAGTTATGGACCCATAGGTCTGTGGTGAACTACTCACACATCGTCATGGAGCAGTAAGGTTGATGTAGACGGCCTCCATGATGGATTTCCCCTCTGGTAAAGTACCGGAAAAGGCCTCCAGACAGGATCACGGAAGAGCAGAGACTTGTGATGGCAGAAAAATTGTTTCGAGTGGCTCTCTGATGTTTTTCGAATAATTGGGAATATATAGAAGTGGAATTAGGCCAGGAGGTGTGACGAAGGTCCCACGAGCTAGGGGAGGCGTGCTGGCCTAGCTCGTGGCCATCCGGTGGGTCTTCTGGCCACCTCCTGAATCTTCCTCGATCTTTTCTTGTCCAAAAATATTTCTCGTAAATTTTTATCCAATTTGGAATCCATTTGATATTGATTTTATAAAACCTACAAAAACAGGCAAAAAAACATAAACTGACACTGAGTTAAGAGGTTAGTCCCCAAAAATGATATAAAATAGCGTATAATTCCATATAAAATATTCAAGATTGATAATATAATAGCATGAAACAATGAAAAATTATAGATACGCTAGAGACGTATCATGACCCTGAGTTTTCGTACCCACGGGAGAAAGGTGCCCTTTAAGCTAGGGTCTCCAATAAGCTTTTGCTAAAGGATTAATTCCAGCTTTTGTCAGGTTCGTAAATCAAACCGACACAGGAAAAACACTTATAATAAAAACAGACATATATATGAGATATTAATGCTTACAACCATATATTTATGCATGGACTAAATATGATGTTTATTTGTGCGCTGGAAGTCACTCATCGACATGTGCTTGTCACTACTAGAATGAGGAATTTTGCCGTCTGCCTGATCTTTGTCGTCTGTTGGCTGATTGGAAAGATACTTGTCGCCGTTAGCTGGCAACAAACAGATGGCAAACAGCTCACTGATGGCAACGATACTCTTTGCCATCTATGAGCTCTTTGTCGTCTGTTGGTAGACGACATAGATGGAAAAGACAAACGGCAAAGGGAAACCCCCCTGCCCCCATCTCTCCACCTCACCTCTACCTCTTTGCCAAGGGCCTCATCTTCTTTGCCATCTGCAAGTAGACGGCAAAGGAGACATCCACATAGGGGTCACTCCCACATATCGAGCCCACGGATCAGTGATGTGGCAAAATCTGCTCCACACACATGCCCACGATCTGCACCACACACTTCCCACATACCAGCCACCACGTGCCCTGGCCCTACACCCCGACCCCCACCCACCATGCTGCACAGCCCACCCCCACCACTAGTCCCTTATCCTCCCTCGAACCCTCTCTGTTCCCAAGGTAGGAGGCGCAGTCGCCGCTCGCACCACCTGTCATGCAGCTCGCCCCATCGACCGTCTACGCTGCTCGTCCCATCGGCCGCCCCCACTACCGGTGCTGCTCTCCCCACCTACCACCTGACGGCGTCCTGGACTAGGGGGTACTCACCACATCGTCTCCCGGCCAGTGGGTCGGGTCGAGGACCCCCATGGCTGTTTATTAATGGGCCAATTCGGACAGCCCATGATGCATACGAGGAAGATTCCACAAGACATGGTGATCAAGACAAGGACTCCTCTCCACCGACGTAGCCAACTAGGACTATTTTTATCCTAGGGCTCCGGTGTGTTATATAAGCCGAGGCCAGGCTAGTCATTAGGCACAATCATATCATCATAGATCATATCATCATAGGAGCATAGCTCTAAGGGTTTAGACCACTACATACGATCTCGAGGTAGATCAACTTCGTAGTCGATACACCATCATCAATACAAGCAAAGCAGGACGTAGGGTTTTACCTCCATCAAGAGGGCCCGAACCAGGATAAATATCGTGTCCCTTGTCTCCTGTTACCCATTGATACAAGACCAACTATTCGGGGCCCACTACCGATCACCCCTCAAAATTACAGCTCGATCCGACCGTCCAAACTCCGGGAAATATCCGATTAGTACAACGACTTTTGGATCTATTTTCTGTGTGAAAACGAATCCCACCCGAGTTCATCTTTTTCCTAAACGGGTTGTCGGGCGTCCTTTTTGAATGAAATTTCCTCATCATCTCGATCATCCGACCAAGAGTTCGGCATCGCGAGGGCCGAATAATCATCAAGCAAACCTCGTCATCCGCGGGTTGTACGGGTCAGGCACTCCGTTGCTTCATCAAGCCAGCATCGACCTCGTCACAAATTCCGACCTGCATCAGCAACACTGCATTGTTACTTTTACAAGCTGATGTCCACCACGCCGGCCTGCTTTGACACATCGGCTGGCATGAGACTTCAGCGTCACCAGCCGACCTGCATGAGACTTTGGCGTCTGCCAATCACAGCTTCGCCATGTTAACTCGACCGAGGACTTCATCTCGCCACATCGACTATGCAGCATCGCCACTTCGTCAAGCCGAACTCTTCGTTCAGGCACCTCAGTGCCCAGGACATATTCCTTTACTTATTTGCTTCACTTAAATTAACTAAGTAGAAGATTTTTAAAAAAAATATTATTACCTTTATTTGTTCTTACTCTTGGCTTGCACTATATTGTGTGCTTAGGAAATCGACTTCGATTGTCGTCAGACAGTCACCCCGGCGTCACCTTGTCGACCTACTCCACCACCTCGGCTGGACTAGGGGCTTCGCCTTGCCACATCGGCCGAGCCGTGATACTACTTCGGAGTTCCGAGCTCCTCGTCCGGTCACCTTGGGACGGGCTTGGGGGCTGGGACCTCGGTCATGCCGAGGACTACACACTGGATCTGTCAAAGTTTGATGGGCATCCTCGTCCCGCCACAAGCCCAGATCGCGTCATCGACACCAAGCACATTAACCAGCTAAGTCGCTTTCATGATCAAAAAATTCAATTCTAATTTTTTTCGGTTCGACCAAGCATTATACTTTTTTGACAAAAAGTTGTTTGCGAAAAACTTTCTTTGTCAAACCTTTGTTTGTTACAAACAGATTCAAATACATCGTTTACTTGGGGGCTTCCTTTATGAAGCCATTCCTGTTGCATATGATTATTAAGTATCGCACCCTTGCTTGTTCATGTTTACGCCAATATATGCATCATGTTGACTTAAGTGTTCTACAAAGCTGGGTTGCATTGCTCTTGTGCATACTCCTATGTTCCCGATTGTTCGGCTAGGGAGTAAAGGGGGCACCTCTGCGATTGTTACGATTGGGTCATCTGAACTCGTACCTCAGATGGGTGAAGCCGAAAGCTAGCACTCTTACTGTATTCAACTATGGTCGGCCACGACGAAAGATAAGCATACATCAATCTATTGCACACCCCTCACGTTAATCATGAGAACCCAAAGAAAGGAACCGTTGGCGGAACTATTTTCTTTGAAGACGCTTCTTACGTTAAATAGTAATATAGCATAAGTTCCCTGGGCATGCTTTGTCTATTATAGCCTAATAGCATGATTGCCTGGTTATTAGAAACACCTCTGATATCCTCGGATGGCGTAGTAGATAACACTTTTTGGCCCTTGGCCGAAGAGGGAGAAGCCGACGATCGGTTAAGACACGTTTAAAGTTCGGGCGAACACATATATGATATAAGTACTTCGGTACATACAATCATTATACATATTTTTTTACCCAAGTCACTTGGGGGATCTTAAATTTATATAAGCCATTTTATAATAAATGTTGTTTTCTTCTTGATTGTTGCAAAGTCTTTTTCTACTACTCCTTTTTTCAACACGAGTGTTTGGTCAATAGTCTGGTAGCCTAGTTTCTGTAAAGCCGCTTGAGTTTAATTTGCTAAACAGGCCTCGGAGAAACACTCCGCCCTCGAGATATGGTGGTTGAAGCCAAAGGCTGGCCCGCTGGAAGTCTGAGAGATCGGATGTATCATGTTAAAGCACGACCAAAGCACATGTTAATTTTAAGACCAATTTTTGTATTGGCACCAAAACAATTGATTTAGTTTGAACGTCAAAGTTTCTACATAAGTCTTTTGGCTTTTCGAGCTTTTGGAACTTTTAAGCTATTTGTATATTTTTTTAGGAGGAGGGACATCATCTTGACCGAGGTGCCCTACGTAATAATTCAGCTTGGGAAAATCTTTTTTGACCCGCTGTTTGTCATCTTCCCTGTCAACCTCCACCTCGACGTCTCGGATATTGCTCTATATGCATCAGTTTCGAATTATGTCTTCAGTCAATAGTTGGGTTGCTCTGCTCCTATGATTTCCTCCTACATTTCGCTTTATTCGGCTAGGTGTGCAAAGGGAGAACCACTTCGATTGTACTTCCAATTCTATTGGTTAAGTACCCTAGTGAAGAAAGTCAAAAACTGATTGTGACAATGAGCGCAAACTGGTCAGCAATCCAATGACTCTGTCAAACTATAGATCGATAGAGGTTACCCCGTGGGCCTTTCATAAACTTGGCCGAAGTGTTAATGGCTTGACCTCGACTGACACCGAACACTAACGGGGGCTAGTAACTGGCCTCTCAAACATATGCTCCTTGACTAAGTGAAAGTTATAAAGCTTGAATATCTGATTGCCTCGTTTCCACTAACACAACCGCCTCCGGGCACTGATACATCGGCTAAGGGTTGTCTTGTTACAGTGGAAACACCCTGCATACCATCTACAAAGGGGTAGAAGCCGACGATGGGACGCTTTCAAATGATAAACGGTCACAAAGGAGTCAAAATAACATATAGCATTAAATAATTTATATTCAATTTGCAAGTGCTGCCTTCCGTAATCATTGTTATAAAGCCATAAATATGCATCAATTTGACATAAGATTTTAGCCAAGCTTGGTTGCCTGGTTCCTGTGCTTACCCCCTACGTTCCCGATTGTTCGGCTAGGGGTAAAGGGTGTGTCGTGGGAATGAGCCTGACAGTAGAAGGTGGGGGTACATAAGGAGAGGGCAAAGTCCTAGCTACGGCGAGGGTGTACACACGGATGTATGAGTTCTGGCCCCTCTCGTGGAGGTAACATCCCTACGTCTCAATGCTCGGGAGCTTTGTCGTGTGGGAGATTGAGATTACAGTGGTTGCGAACCTTTGTGCCAGAGGGGAGGGGCGGCTTATATAGAGTTCGCTGCCCCTCATAATTGCCTGGCATCTAATGGTCCGATCGTGGGTATAAAGATTGCCGTTATAGGTAACGTACATAATAAAAGCCACTAATGGTGTAAAACCTAACGCCTGTCCGTTGGCCTCCTGGAGGTGGCTTCCGGCCTCCTGGCATCGAGTGGAAGCGGGGTCTTCCGAGTGACGGTCAGCCGTCGAGTGAGGGAAGAAGCCTCCGAGTGGATTTCCTATCGAGTGACTTGAACGCCACAAGGGATCCAGTCGGAATCTTGTTTGTGATCTTCAAGTCCTTCAACAGCATGCCCTTAGGTAGGGTATGTAGGTCATGCCTAGGACCCTACCCTAGGTACATATCCTCGTCATTAGCCCCCGAATGGATCGGGGTTTGAGTGACGTATGAGTATATTGATGCTATTCCTGCTTGAGGCATTGAATCTTCCGAATGGAATTTGGGTCTTCAGCAAAATTTGCGTCGACTGAACTTTACGTCATTCGCTCAAATCCGTTCATACTTGGAAATGCCCGAGTGAATGTCCGATGTCAATTTTTACACCGAGTGGTTGGAAGGAATCTTCAGAGGAGGCGGGTTGATCTGTCAGACCCGGAAGTTGCAAGATACGAAAATTTGGGAAGCGCGTGCGTGTGATGATGATGCCATGACCAGGGCAAGTGGGGGCATGATGCCTCGATTCTTGCGCTGGTCATTTTGCCACGTACCAGCCATAGACTGCAGCTGGCGTGCGTTGTGATCTCGCGGACCCAACCGTTAGTGAGACACTCGGCGATGTATAAGTTTCGCCGCTCTGTGGGTTGTACATTACCTTCCCAAAATCCTCCTCTCCTCCTCCGCCTCTCCAATCTCCAGTGACTCCTCTCGTTCACCTCCGATGACAAGAGCCGCTACGATGACGAAAAGCACAATGGAGAAGCTGGAGCATGCGAAGAAGGGGGCGTTGAATATCAAGGGCAAGAAGCCCTGATGGCGCGGTTCACTGCGCCGCCGGGATGGATGCAGGGGGACTTTATCCCCTCGGTGGTTACTCGTGAAGACATGGAGGGGCTCATTGCCGATGGGCTGGTGGCGTACGACGCCTGGAGGCTGCCGGAAGGAGAGAACGAACCGTCACCTTGAGACGGGGAGCGGGTCCTCGTCCTCACCCCTGTCGAAAGAGGTTTTTCCATGCCTCCTCATCCCTTCATCAGGGGTTTTCTGAATTTCTTCAGCGCACAAGTGCACCACTTTCCGCCGAATGCTATTTCGTACTTAGCTGCCTTCATCATGATGTGCGAGTGTTTTCTGGGTTGTCCTCCGCACTAGGGATTGTTCAAGCACGTCTTCACAGTCAGGTCTCAGACTGTGAAGAAAGCTCATCCTGTCGACGGAAAGACCCATGTGCTCCAATTGTGTGGGGGCTTGGGGCTTCAGACTAGGGCGTGTAGTTCCTTCCCTGCCATGACTTCTCTCGAATCGGTTAGAGGCTAGCAGTTGACTTGGTTCTACTGCAAAGATGTTGCATCCCCAAATATGTCGACTGGACTACCACCGTATTCGTCTAACCGCCCGGCCACCCCCAAATCTCTGCGGGTGACTGAGGAGGAACACGTCCAAGTGGGAATCCTCGTTGAAGCCGTGGTGCAGCTGGTTCGGGGTGGGGTGACTGGAATGGACCTACTGATAACCTTCCTCAGTCAACGCATCCAACCACTCCCAGCCAGGGAGCATACCATGTGGCATTACGTGGGGCCAGAAGACATGACAAGGGTTCACCCAGAAGACGTTCCTCAAAAGACTGTCGAACAATGGCTCCATAGTATTACTGGAGCATGTGACAATCCCATGGGGCCAAGAGGATCGAACCTCTCTCGGCCAAAAACCTGTCGAAGAACCTAGTAAGCTGTACCGTGTCGATTGGTGTACTTGCACTGTCGAGTGTTGAATCAATTTGTGAATTGACATTTTCATTTGAATCACGCAGGAGTGGACGTATATGCACTCGACCGTTCCCAACGGGAACTCGACTGAACAGGGCGTGGTGAGCGAAGGAGGTAGCATGGATGGCGACAGTTCCGAGGACTCTGAAGAGGAGTACGAAAACTCGGACGAAAGTGAACAGGAAGTCGAGTCACCACCTTGCTACGAACGATGCTCCAAGTTCCACCACGATCTCGCAGCTATAGAGGATAGGGCTCCGGGCCCTAGTGAGAAGAACCCGAAGCAGAGTCATCCTCAGATTACTGATTTGAGTGAACGCTCCATGAAGCAACCCAAGGTGGCAGCGAACAAGCCTTGCAAGGCCCTGCCTCGCATGAAGATTTCCGTGCCCGTTGTCTCCACGTGAGTATTTGCTTTAAATTTTACGCTGTCGACTGTGATTTGAAATCTTTGTCCTCTGAAAATTATTGAATCTTCCAGAGCTGCTACTTCAGTGTCGTCGCCTCGCCGCGATGGCGGGGAAGCCATGGACGTAGACACCGCTGATGCGGCTACTTCTCACAAAGGTAACTAATCCTTCAATTCTGCTGACTGGTCTTGGTTTACCGAATGACGGAGTTGATTCCGTCGATTGTTAGCTACAGAAATTATTCCGCTGGACGACGACGAAGGCCACCCTGGAGGGGAAATTGAAACCTTGAGCACTTTGCGCGTCCGGACTCGTAGAGCTTCCTCAGCGCAGGCGCCTCAGCAGTCGACTATGGAGACTTCTCAGGGGATGACTGACCCGATAGGGCTTCCGGCAAGTGCACCTCCAGTCGTCTCCACTATCGTGACATCGACTCCGGTCGAGCCTACTCAGATAACATCGATTGTGCCTACTGCTATGCCGCTCTCGCCGATGAAGGCTTTTCCCTTGCATCGCATTCCGAAAGATCAAACTGTAGTTGTGAAGGAAGCCATGATCTAGGCGGAGCAGGTGGCGATGCATACCAAGGAGGCGTTTGAGGCCAGCAAGTTGGCTGACGAAGCCAGCACAGCGCTCCGCACGAACGTCCGAGTAAGTTTGATTGTAAGTTCATTTCCGATTGAATTCCTGTCTTCTTTGACTGCAGACCCACTGGGTGTTAGTTTGAAACACCCTTCCACCTAGAAAGACTAGGTCTTGACCAAGTAGGCTTTGAAAAATTATGCCGCTCGACTGATCGAGAATTGGCAGATCCAATGGGGGCACTCTGAGTGCACCCACTGGGTGTAGTCCCCGAGACTGTTGTCGAGTGCTTGCACCGGCAGAGGTCTTAGAACAGGGAGGGGTGTCACTTGACGGGTCAAGTGATGGATAAATGTTCTGATAGGGCTGACCTTGTCGAATGTTTCAGTAACCAGTGGGGGCACGCTAAGTGCACCCACTGGGTGTAGTCCCCGAGGCTACTATTAATCACGGACGATAAGCAGTAGTCTTGAAAACTTGAAATCGGGATTTCTGTCGTACACGTGGTACTGGAATCACTCGACATGTCAAGTGTTTTTCGATGAGTTACTCGACAGGTCGAGCGTTAACCGTCTCAGTGGGGGCACTCAAAGTGCACCCACTGGGTGTAGTCCTCGAGACCGCCGTCGAGTGCTTGCACTGGTGGGGGTCCTAATAGAGATTGTTTCGAATTTGTTTACGACACGCGGAGTGCTAGAGCCACTCGACATGTCGAGTGGACTTTTTTCTTGAATTCTTCTTCTTCTTGGACACAAGCAACCTTTATATGACGTTGTTCCAGGGTAGTAAGGTAGTCATTCAACGGTATCTATAGCTCAGTCGTCTGTCTCTGGAATCCTTGTTGCTTGAATGTTTTCTTTCGCTGATTTCAGAAAGCTTGCGAACTCGGAACACAATACAAGGATCTCGAGGACGAAGGGAACCGACTTCGCACTGATCTGGAGGCCTCCAACAGCACTCTAGAGCGAGCAAGGGCTGAACTGAAGTCCTTGGGAGGTAACTATCGTCGACCCCATGTATCTCCATCTTCACTTTTCATGCTTTGAACCGAGTGCCCTCACTCGAATAGACGTGCGCGATGAAAATCGTTGACTCCAAGCGTGACTCAATAGTGTTGTTTCTTTAGATTCCATGAACAGGGCGCTAGAAGAGAAATACAAAGCCCTTGCTGGCGCTCACCGGGCAGCCAAGGACAAAACTAAAGCTGCTGATCGGAAGCTGGCGGCTACAAAGAAGCTGGAGGACGAGGTCGTCAAGCTGAAGTCAGAGCGCTTGGAATTCGTCAAGAAGACCGAGCAGCTAATCAAGAGGAGCAATGGCTTGGAGCGGTATCTGGGAGAGTTCTCAAGGAAAATGTATATCATGCTTGACGGTGAGTTTTTTTGTCAACTGAACCTTATAGAGTCTTCGACGACTGAACCTTGACAATTGACGACTCATTCTCTCATCCTTCTTCCCCAGAATTGTGTCAGGACTTCGAAAAGGAGATTGAAGAGATCGAACCCAACCTGGATCCCACCAAGTTGCCTGTTGGTGATGCGGTGGCTATGAACATGCTCAGGCTAAACTTCCGGCTCCAAGGCGTACACGCACATCTTGTCCTACTAAAATCTATAATGACGAGCATTGACAAGGAGTTGTGGCCCGAGGATACACTTCATCTTGACCTTAACTCTATGATGGCTCATCTGAATGACCTCCCAAGTCGAGTGCAGGACTTGATGAAGTCTGCTGCTCGCTGCGGGGCTGATGTGGCACTTTCACTCGTCAGGGTCCATTGCAGAGACGTGACAGAGGAAAAGCTGAAGGAGCTCAAGGTGGTTAACACCAAGAAGCTCCAATTTGAGAACTTCATGGAAACCTTCATCAATGCCACCACCAGAATTACACACGGCATCAACTTGGACATAATCGTCGAGCCAGCCAGCCCGTCGGGCACTTAGAAACTTGACCTTCAGAAGAAACACTTTTATTCGCCTCGGTATGCCGAGTGGAATTGTATCCCCTTAAACTTCATTCAGGCCTTAGGCCTGAGCACTTTTGCTTTCTCCCGAAACATTTATCCACAGTTCGATCTTTGGATTTTACCCGAATTTGGTTTTAATCGTTTGTTTGACTATATTTGCTTTTTTGACTTAGGTGAAACACGTTCGCAGCTTAGTCGTTGAGTGGATGGATGGCGATCCACCCGACAGGGCTTTTAACTTACGCGAAAGTATGTTCGAAGCTAAGCCCCCGAGTGTGAGGATTGCTCATCACTCGGAGAATTTTAAAAATTAGGTGAATGTCGATTCGCAGCTAAGTCGTCGAGTGAATGGATCGCTATCCACTCGACCGGGTTTTTAACTTAGGCGAAAGCATGTTCGTAGCTAAGCCCCCAAGTGTGAGGATTGCTCATCTCTCGGAGAATTTTAAAACTTAGGCGAATGTCGATTCGCAGCTATGATGTCGAGTGAATGGATCGCTATCCACTCGACCGGGTTTTTCACTTAGGCAAAAGCATGTCACAGCTAAGCCCCCGAGTGTGAGGATTTCTCATCACTCGGGGAATTTTAAAACTTAGGCGAATGTCGATTCGCAGCTAAGTCGTCGAGTGAATGGATCGCTATCCACTCGACCAGGTTTTTAACTTAGGCGAAAGCATGTTCGCAGCTAAGCCCCCGAGTGTGAGGATTGCTCATCACTCGGAGAATTTTAGAACTTAGGCGAATGTCGATAAGCAGCTTAGTCGTCGAGTGAATGGATCGCTATCCACTCGACCGGGTTTTTAACTTAGGCAAAAGCATGTTCACGGCTAAGCCCCCGAGTGTGAGGATTGCTCATCACACGGAGAATTTTAGAACATAGGTGAATGTCGATTCGCAGCTAAGTCGTCGATGAATGGATCACTATCCACTCGACTGGGTTTTTAACTTAGGCGAAACATGTTCACGGCTAAGCCTCCGATTGTGAGGATTGCTCATCACTTGGAGAATTCCCGAGTATAAAACTGTACGATCGGAATCGATAACAAGCTGTAGGAACCTTTGTTTTGCATAAGTGAAGTACTTTATTACATCAAGCCCTTTTGCCTCAAGTATAAAAGCGTCGAAGCAAATCTGCGTTCTAGGCCCGTGGCTCATCGATCTATTTCTTGAGGTTGTACAAATGGTAAGCTCCGTTGTTCAACACCTTGGTAACGACAAAGGGACCCTCCCATGCCGGAGCAAGTTTGTGAGGTCGCTGTTGATCCACTCGGAGCACCAAGTCCCCATCATGAAATGCTCGGCTCTTGACGTTCTTCACATGGAAACGCCGCAGATCTTGCTGATAAGTAGTAGTCCAGATCAGAGCCATTTCTCGCTCTTCCTCTACAAGATCAACACCATCTTGTCTATCCTCTTCAGCTTCGGCTTCAGAGTAGAGTTCCACCCGAGGAGAGTTGTGAAACAAGTCACTCGATAAGATGGCTTCAGCTTCATAGAACAGGAAGAAAGGTGTTCACCCAGTCGACCGATTAGGCATCGTTCTCAGTCCCCACAAAATAGACGGCAGCTCGGTTACCCAGGCCCCAGCAGCATGATCCAAATCGCACATGAGACGAGGCTTCAGACCATGCAAGATGAGACCAATAGCCCGCTCGACTTGCCCATTGGTTTGAGGATGCGCAACAGATGCATAATTCACTCGGGTGCCTTGGGAGTTACAGAAGTTCCTGAATTCTTCCGAGTCAAAATTAGTGTCGTTGTCTGTGATGATGCTCTATGGCACGCCATATCGATAAATTATCTCCTTCATGAACGTGACTGCCATGCGTAAGTTCAGTTTCTTGATAGGCTTCGCTTCTATCCACTTGGTGAACTAATTGACTGCTACCAGCAAGTGAGTGAACCCGCCTTTACCATCCCGAAAGGGACCAACCATGTCGAGTCCCCAAACAGCAAATGGCCAAGCAAGAGGAATTGTCTTCAGTGCAGAAGCCAGCTTGTGTGACAAGTTTGCACAGAACTGGCATCCATCGTAGTGATCGATGATGTCTTTGGCCATCTCATTAGCTCATGGCCAGAAGAAACCAGCCTTGTACGCTTTGGCGACGATTGTTCGAGAGGATGCATGATGACCACAAGTTCCTGAGTGGATCTCGTCCAGAATTATTCGACCTTCTTCGGGGGAAATGCACCACTGTGTAACGCTAGTTGCGCTCTCTCGAAACAGTTGGTCTCCCATCACGGTGAAGGCCTTAGACCTACGCACAATCTGTCGAGCCTCAGTCTCATCTTCGGGGAGCTCTTGTCTAAGGATATAAGCAATGTACGACACAGTCCAATCGGGAGTGATAACCAAAATTTCCATGACCAAATCGATCACCGCAGGGACGTCGACTTCGGTCGGATCAGTGGAACTCAAAGCTTGTGGGGGGCCTTTGGTGAAAGGATCTTCTTGAACCGAAGGAGAGTGTAAATGCTCAAGAAACACATTACTCGGGACGGGCCGTCGAGTGGACCCAATCTTTGCTAGTTCGTCGGCCGCTTGATTCCTCAGTCAGGGAAAGTGATGAAGTTCCAGGCCTTCGAATTTCTTTTCCAACTTTCTGACTGTGTTGCAGTATCCAGTCAGAGCAGGATTTCAGACATCCCACTCTTTCATCACTTGATTCACTACCAAGTCTGAGTCGCCATAAACCATCAGGCGTTTGACGCCGAGTGAGATGGCCATGTGCAGCCCATACAACAATGCTTCATATTCAGCCTTGTTGTTGGAGGAATTGAAGTGGATTTGCAGAACATAGCTGAGTTTGTCGCCTTTGGGAGATATCAAAACCACGCCAGCGCCAGACCCATCCAACATTTTGGAGTCGTCGAAGAACATGGTCCGGTGTGTCGAGTGAACCTGAATTGGCTACTGCTGCTCAATCCACTCGGACATAAAGTCACCAATGCTTGGGACTTGATTGCTTTCTTGGCTTCAAATCTGATGTCAAAATGCCCAAGCTCAATTGCCCATTTTGCCACTCGACCTGACGCGTCATGATTTTTGAAAATTTCCGATAGAGGAGCATCACTGACGACTGAAATCGAGTGATCTTGGAAATAATGTGCCACCTTTTTTGTTGATAGGTATATGCCATACACCAGCTTCTGATAATGTGGATCTCGTTGCTTCGAGGGGGACAAAACTTCCGAGACATAATAAACTGGCTGCGGGACTTTATACGCTTTGCCTTCCTCTTCCCGCTCAACAGTTAGCACCGTACTAACGACTTGATTAGTGGTCGTGTTGTACAGGAGCAATGGCTCTTTGCTGCAAGGAGCGGCCAGCACCGGCTGGGTGGAAAGCAGAGCTTTGAGCTCAACAAATGCTACTATAGCTTTAGGAGTCCACTCGAACATGTCAGACTTCTTCATCAGTTGATATAGAGGCAGAGCCTTCTCACCAAGATGAGAAATGAATCGACGCGATGCTACCAAGCAACCTCTGAGCTTCTGAACATCATGCACTCGCACGGGAGTCTTCATTCGGGTAATGGCGCTGATCTTTTCAGGGTTGACATCGATTCCTCACTCGGAAACGAGAAAACCGAGTAACTTGTCGTCAGGGACGCCGAAAGTACACTTGGCCGGATTCAGCTTTATGTCGAATCTCCTCAGATTGGCGAATGTTTTGGCCAAGTCAGCCAGCAGGTCGGAACCTTTGCGAGACTTGACCACTATGTCATCCATATATGCCTCGACATTCCGAGGGATCTGGCCGAGTAAACATTTTTGAATCATGCGCATAAACGTAGCGCTGGCATTTTTGAGACCAAATGGCATCGTGATATAGCAAAAACACCCGAATGGGTTGATGAAGGCTGTTTTTATTTCATCCAGGACAAATAGACGGATCTGATGGTACCCAAATTAAGCATCCAAAAACGATAAACGCTCGCACCCCACAGTCGAGTCAACAATTTGATCTATGCGGGGGAGCGGAAAATGGTCTTTTCGGCATACCCGATTGAGATGTTTGAAGTAAATGCACACGCGCAACGGCTTATCTTTCTTTGTCACCATCACAACATTTGCGAGCCACTCGGAGTGGTAAATCTCCTGAATGAACTTGGCTTGCAAGAGACAGGCCACTTCTTCGCCGATTGCTTTGCGCTTCTCCGCCGCAGAATGACGCAAATGCTCCCTGACGGGTTTGGCTTTCGGGTCCACTCTCAGACGATGCTCAGCCAGCCCCTAGGAATCCCCGACATGTCAGCAGGCTTCCATGCGAAAACATCCCAGTTCTCACGGAGGAACTGGATGAGCTCATCTTCCTATTTACCGTCGAGTGTGGTTGAAATGTTTGTCGGGGCAGCGGTAGGGTCTGTCAGATGGATGTGCACCTTCTTTACTTCCCCTGCCGACTGAAATGCTGACTCACAAGCCATCTTCTTTGCACGGAGCAAGTCAGTAGGGTCAACATTTTTTGTGTACACTTCCAGCTCGACCATAGCCATCTGTTGATCGGCGATCTTGGAGCCTTGCTGGAGGCACTCTTCGGCCCGTTGTCGATTGCCTGTGATCATGATCATGCCCTTAGGGCCGGGCATCTACCACTTGAGATACACGTAACATGGTTGGGCCATGAAACGTGCATACGCGGGTCGACCCAAAATGGCATGGTATGCACTCTGGAAATCCACGACTTCAAACATCAACTTTTCCTTTCGAATTTTTTTTCATTCCCGAATGTCACATCCAATGTTATCTGGCCGAGTGACTTGGCCTTCTTCCCGGGGATGACTCCGTGAAATTGCATGTTGCTTGCACTCAGTCGGGACATCGGAATGCCCATCCCTTTCAGGGTATCCGCATAAAGAATGTTCAAGCTGCTGTCACCGTCCATGAGGACTTTTTTGAGTCGAGTGCCTCACACCACTGGGTCAACTACCAGAGCCTGTCGACCGAGAGTGGCCACATGAGCAGGATGGTTTGTTTGGTCGAATGTGATCGCATACTGGGACCACTTGAGGTAGGTGGGGGTAGCCGGTACAGCCATGTTACTTCTTTATTGATGACTTTCAAATGGATCTTGCTCTCGACATCAGCGAAGATCACGAGTGTAACGGTGACATCCGGGAATGTCTCTTTATCTTCATCTTCATCACCTTTCTCAGGAGATTTATCACTCGGTGGGTCCCCCTTGAATTGCTGGATAAGGGTCCGACACTGCCGAGTGGTGTGCTTGGGCAAAATCATGTTGCCTTCCGCATCTGTCCTCGTGTGGATAACACATGGCTGATTCAAGAGATCAGTTCCTGACTGACTCTTTCCTTTCTTGGGGGTATACTGAGCTTTAGCCTTCCCCTTGTTCTTCGACTAGGTTGCCAACGCGGCTGCTTCTGCTTGAGCTAGACCTTCGGCTTTCCACTTTTGCTTTCGATTGTCGTTGCCACCAATATCTTACGCTCACCGGTTTCAGACCAGTTAAGCGGGGTACGACACTTCCTGCCATAGAGAATCTCGAAAGGGGCCTTGCCTGAGCTAGCTTGAAAGCTATTATTGTATGAGAATTCAGCATATGGAAGACACTCTTCCCACTTCATGCCGAATGAGATCACACAAGCTCTGAGCATATCTTCAAGGATCTGATTGACTCTCTCAACTTGACCACTTGTCTGCAGATGGAACGCAGTGCTGAAACGGATCTTGGTACCCATAGCAGTCTAGAAGGACTCCCAAAACATGGAAGTAAAGAGGCTTCCATGGTCAGATGAGATGAGCTGAGCAATACCATGCAAAGATACTATCCTTGACGTATACAACTCTGCAAGCTGAGCTACCGAGATAAATTCTTTGACTGACAGGAAATGAGCAACTTTTGACAGCTTGTCGATAACCACAAAGATGGCATCGTTGCCTCTCTTGGACTTGGGAAACCCAGTGACGAAATCCATCTCCACATGATCAAATTTCCACTCTGGGATAGGCAAAGGCTGAAGAAGACCTGTTGGACGTTGATGCTCCGCCTTCACTCTGCGACAAACATCACACTCATTCACGAATTGAGCAATTTCACGTTTCATGCGAGTCCACCAGAAGGTTTGCTTCAGATCCTGATACATCTTGGAACTGCATGGATGAATGGATAGAAGAGAATTGTGTGCTTCGTCCATGATAACTTTTCTGAGATCACCTTTCGGAACCACGAGACGGTCCTCAAAGAACAAGGTGTCCTTGTCATCAACTCGAAAGCACTTATACTTCAGAATGCCCTTGGCCACACCTTTCTTCACTTTCTTCACCATAGCGTCAAGAAGCTGCGCTTGGTGAACCTGATCTTCCAGAGTCGGAGAAACTTGAAGGTTGGCAAGAAATCCTTGCAGAATCATCTGAAGGTTGAGCTTGCAGAAAGCTTCACAAAGCTCGGGTTGAAGAGGCTTGAGAATGAGACTATTGCAGTACGCCTTACGGTTGAGCGCGTCTGCAATGCCATTTGCTTATCCAGGAGTATACTCAATGCTTGGACTGAAGTCCTCAAGCATTTCCACCCAACGAAATTGCCGAAGATTAAGATTGGGTTGAGTGAAAATATATTTCAAGCTCTTGTGATCAGTGTACACCTCAACTGGTCTACCCAACAGCAAATGCCTCCAGGTCATAAGAGCGTGCACAACTGGCGCCAACTCTAAATCATGAGTGCGGTAGTTCTTCTCGGCAGGCTTCAACTGACGCGAGGTATAAGCAACTATCTTCTTATCTTGCATAAGAACACCACCAAGACCTTGGAGGGAAGCATCACAGAACACCTGGAAAGGCTTGGACTGCTCAGGAGGAACAAGAATTGGAGCTGAAGTCAGTCTTTGCTAGAGTGTATTGAACGCCACATCACACTTAGGAGACCAAACATACTTGACACTCTTCTGGAGGAGATTGGACAGAGGCTTAGCAATTTGAGAGAAGTTCTCCACGAATCTTCTGCAATAACTTGCAAGCCCGAGGCAGCTCCGAAGATGCTTCACATTCTGAGGAGGTTCCCACTTCAAGATTGCCTCAACTTTCTCAAGGTGCACTTTAATTCCCTCGGCAGAGATCACATACCCAAGGTACACCACTTCATTGAGCCAACACTCACACTTGGAAAACTTGGCATAGAAACAATGCTCTCTTAACTTGTCAAGCACAAGGTGGCGATGCTCTGCATGCTCTTCTTCTGACTCCGAGAACACAAGGATATCATCCAAATAGACCAAGACGAACTCATTCTTGAAAGGAGAGAAAATGAAGTTCATCATTCTTGAGAAGGTTCGAGGAGCATTAGCAAGACCAAACGACATGATGGTATACTCATAAGAGCCAAAACTAGTCCTGAAAGCGGTCTTGGGAATGTCTTCTTCGCGAATGTGAATCTGATGATAACCCATGCGAAGATCAAGCTTCGAGAAAACCTTGGCACCTTTCAGTTTCTCAAACAACTCATTGATGTTGGGAAGTGGGTACTTGTTTCTGATTGTCTTCTTGTTCAATGGATGGTAGTCGACACAAAGACGATAAGTGCCATCTTTCTTCTTGGCAAACAAAACACCACAACCCCATGGAGAAGAACTTGGTCTGATCAGACCCAGATGTTCTTGCTCATCTAGCTGCTTCTTCAACTCTTTCAGCTCTTTGGGGCCAAGTTTATAAGGGCGCTTGCAAACCGGTTCAGTTTCGGGCTCAAGATCAATCACGAACTCGACTAGCCGGTGCGGAGGCATTCCTAGCAATTCTTCTAGAAAGACATCTTAATACTCATTCACCACCGGAATTTGAGAAATCACCGAGATTTCACCCTTCTCATTAAGAGAAAAGAGACGGATTGTGTCATCGCGAGCTGCGAAAATAATCACGTATTCTGAAGGATGAGTCATCTTGACTTGTCTAGCTTTACAATCAATATAAGCCTTATTCATAGCCAGAAAGTCCATGCCCAAAATGAGATCAATATATGAATTACCAAGAACAATTGGAGAAGCCAGAAAAGAATAATTGCCCATCTTGATTGACGCATCCCGAACCACCATCTTTGAGCTGAGACGCTTCCCGGGGGACACGACTTGCAATGCATTTGGCAAAAACTCCGTGGTAAAACCATGTTTTGCCACGAAAGGATAAGACACGAAACAATGCGATGCACCAGAATCAACCAATACTTTTGCAGGAATAGAATTAACTGAGAGGTTACCCATAATCACATCATTGGACTGCTCTGCTTTAGCTGCATTCACCATCTTCACTCTTGCGGTCCTGGGATTATGCTTCACCATTGCATTGCCTGGAGGCTTGACAGGAGGAGGAGGCGGAAGATGCCGCTAGTTGCACTTGTTTGCATAGTGACCCTTTTGGCCACACTTGTGACAAGTAACCTTAGAAAGCGGACGAACGTTGCCTGGAGGAGGAACAAGAACTGCCTTGGACACCTAGGGCCTCTGCTGAAATCCTGGGTTGGGTGGGTGGGAAGAACCACGGCCACCAAACTGCTTCTATTGCTGCTGCGGACGAAACGGAGGAGGATTTGGCACCCAGTACTTCTGTTGCTTGGGAACCATCTGAGAGTTGGAAGAAGAAGAATATGAATCCCTTGAGCACTTCTTGGAATTCTCCACCTTGATCTGAGTTGCTTCAACCTTCAAAGTTATGTTGTAGAACTGATCAAACTCACGAGGCTCTTGAAGAACTAGGCCTAGCAGAAGCTCATCCTTGAGACCACTTCTGAACTGATAAATCATAGCCTTGTCATCCGGAATGTCTTGCTTGGCATAACGGGCTAGATTCTGGAACTCGACATTGTACTGGTAGATAGACTTGCTTCCCTGCTTCAGGTGCCTAAATTTCTCACGCATCTCCTCGACAAAGCTTGTCGGAATGTAATGAGCCCTGAAGTCATGACGAAAATCGTCCCATGTAACAACACGATCGCCCCTGGAATCCTTGTACTGCTGCCACCAATCAGTTGCTTGACCCTTGAGCTACAATGATGCAAATCTGACAAAGTCCACTGGCCTGCCATTGTTGCACTCAAAATGCTTACTCATATCACGAAGCCAATCATCAGCATCAAGAGGCTGCTCACAATAGGTGAAAGACTTGGGCTGGTTGGCAAGGAACTGATTGAGCATTGCAAACTGAGGCTGATTCTGAAAATTCCCTTGAAAGCCTTGCTGACCCAGATCTCTTTCTTGCAACAGCCTGAGCAACATGTGAGTGTTCGCATTGGTCGCGGCCATCACAGCTTGCCAAGCTTCTGGAGGAGGAGGCGGAGGAGGCGGTGGCGGGGGTGGTGGTGGAACATCATATTGCTCCTCACCACGACTTGGATTGTTGCGAGTTGGTGGAGCCATCCTGAATATGGACAAAAACGCATCAACCCCTCATTGATAAGATGAATTCAATAGCTGGATCAACTGCTTGAAAGAAATTGAACAAATAACAACATAGCCTTCCTACTGAAAAATTAGTAAGAATGCTTCTTCGGTTCATGATAATATTAACAGATATAAGAAGCCACTTGCAATAACACAAAAGTATTGAGCTAAGCGCTCGGAACAAATATATATGCCCACATACATCTGACGAAGATGATCCAAGATGACTACAAGATTTCCCATCTATGAACTTTCGAAAACTTTCTGGTTATGCAATCCGGTGTGGGGGATACAAGGAGGAAATATCTCACACAACTAACAATCCTACACCCCAACTGTATCCATCCTTCAACACATAACCAGAGGTTTTCGCAAATCCATCTAACTTGAATCCTCGAAATCACAACGATACAAAACGATGGTGGTACCTCGGACGCCTCCCCAGTACTGGGTGACTCTGACCTTATCTCACCACGATAAGTATTGAAGCAATTTCGAACATTCTCCGTCCTGAGATATCAAGGAAGCTGAATGATAACGATGTGACAACATCCCGTGGAGCTCGACTCCCCGGAAGAAATCAAGTCAGACAGGAGGCACCAAGACAGAACCCTATCACATCGGCATCATATAGACTCCAAAATACCCGCGTGATCCTAAAAAAAATTTGAGCGAGAAGAGGAGTAGAATCAAAAATCCTAAGTCGGATACCTCACCAGAGCATAGAAGAAGAGTAAAAAGAATCCTACTCTCCCATATAACTAGACTCAAAATAGTTTTACTAAACACGACTCGTCCAAGTTCGAACAAGCAAAGGCTCCTATGGTCGTATGGCTCTGATACCAACTTGTCACGCCCAAGATGCGCACCTATCCATTTTAAGGCATGAGGGTCTTGCAAGGGATAGATGTGCATCTTTCCGTTAGCAAGAACAGTATCATCACAACATACAATACTGAAAAGATGAGTATACAAGATTGGCTTACACTCGCCACATGCTAACTTACAATTCCACACAAATTCATAACATCAAGTTGAAGACAGGGTCTGACTATGGACGGAAAACAAATGAAAAAATCAGTTGCAAATGATACTATCAAGCTATCCCAAAGATCACGACCACGGTCCTCTACTCATCCGGATAAGTCACGTACATCCGGCCTCTTTCCTCATCATACTCCCACTGGAGCTGGGTAAGGTCATCCTGCACGTACTCATCTGTACCTGTACCTGGAGTGTTGTAGTAATCTATGAGCCATAGGGACTCAGCAATCATGCGCCCGGGTACCGAGACTATTCAAGCTTAAAGGTTGGGAAGTGGTATGTGTTTAGTTTGCAGCAGCACTAAGCATATCTGGTGGCTAACTTACGCAACATGAACGTAAATATGAGTGGCCTACGATGAACGATCGAAACTAGCATGATCTCTATGAGATCCTGAACACTTACTTACGTCAATCATAACCCCACCATGTTCTCTCTCGGTTCATGTTCACGAGCAGAGACGATCATGGTTACTCACACAGTTGGTTCATTTTATTAGAGTTTACTTCAAGTTTACTAAAACCGGGTGTTAAACAAAAATCCAAGTTGCCACATAACCGCGGGCACAGCTTTCCGAAAGATTTGACCCTGCAGGGGTGTTCCAACTGATCCATCACAAATTAACCACACTCCGCGGGAATAGCCTCGACCACAGATCTCGTGATCATCATAGGTAATTCCAACACCTCGAGATAACCCGAAGAAAGTTAGAGTCCACATGCAAGACACTCGATAAAGGTAAAACAAATCCAGCAAGACCACCCGATGTGTCGACAAACCCGATAAGAGCCGCATATCTCGTTCTCAGGACACGATAGATGGGACTAGCTACAAGGAAAACCAATCCTCAAGTTGCCTCGAGGCGTCCTCGCAGGCAGCCCATTTTGGACCAACACTCATGAGGAGCACTGGCCCGGGTTGTTGATTAATTACCCATGGGGTTGCAAAGCCCTATGCAAGTTTTATTAAGTTGTTAAGCAAATGTAGTACCAATGTTGGGTCTTGCCAGGCAAATTTTAATCTCAACCGAATAAACAAGAGGGTCCCCATAGCAACCCCGAGCATGCTAGGAGCGCAAAATATGGAAACATAACACCGGTAACAAGAAACTATGGCGGTAACAGCAGAACAAAACACTTAGCAAAAGGCCAAGCCTTCCACCGATACTAAGATATATATGTGCATTAAATTAAATAATATTTAATATGGTGATATGCCAAATCCATGTTATCACATGGAACAACCTGCACCTACAACTAAGAACGCTATAAGAGGGGCTGAGCAGCGGTAACTTAGCCAATCAAAGGTTTGCCGGGATGTGGAGGTTAGAGGCTTTCATGGCAATTAGGAGGCTGATATCAAGTGGTAGGTAGTGCAATTTTAACGATAAGAGCGAGAAACTAGCAAGCAAAATAGTATCGGGCTCCGGGTACGATCATCTTGCCTGTTGGTTCTTCAGAAACACAAGTAGCTGGGTCCTCGTAGTGGTACTCTCCTGGATCCTCGTACTCAGTTTCAACACTCGTGTCTACCCAAGAGAAACAGCAACAATAAGCATCCAACCAAGGTGCAATGCACAACCAATATGATGCATGATTCATTTATGAGGAATTTAGCATAGCAATCCTAAACTAGTCATGCTTCACATGCAAAGTGTGTTTATTAGTGAATCTGGACAGAACCTCATGTTAAGTTATTTTAACATGAATTACCATGGAAAATATGGATGCATCATGCAAAATCGATGAAAATGCATATAAAGAACGTAGGAAACAGAGTTACGGTTCTCACGATACGCTCACGACAAGGTACGAAGGCACAACACAAGACAACCAAAGACATGGGATAATTCTTGGCATTCCAAGGTAGCCACTTGATAGGTGATGAAAAACCAATCACAATAGACACAAATATCAATCAATTCCATGGAGTATAGCTCCCACAAGTCACAAAACACTAAAACACCCAATCTGCCATAAAACAGCAACATAGCAACTTACACAGCCCACAACTTGAGCTACAGGGATCCTACAGCCACAAACAAGATATTGACAGATTCTACACAACATATACTTCAACTTAACCAACTACACAATCAGCCAAGGAGGCACACATCAATAAGCATGAAGCTATCAAGTTGGCATGATGAAACAGATTTCTGGGACTTTGGTGAAAATTCCAGTTTTCTGGAATCTGAGTTAATAAAGTAGCAAGTTGACAGCAATAGTTAAATATGCTAGAGACCACCTATTGGCATGAAAATTAACAGGATGGTATTAGACAACATCTACTTCAAACAACTAACACTGAGCATGAGCAAATTCCAAACACATAACTAGATGTCATCCACTCTTCATGGCATAAAAATAACAGCAGATTCTCAGACTAAGTAGTTTTTAGCATGCTGAAACAAAAACATGAAGTTGGTCAATTTGCAGCATGTTTCCCACTTATATGGATGACTCTCATGTTAAACAAAAATACCATGGCATACTAGATATAAAACACTAGCACTTCCATGTTGGCACATGCCCGAAAGCAAGTAAGGATTAAATCATGCAAAAATGACAAAGTAGCATCACAGCTAAAAATGACAGTTTTATAAACTTGCTCAAAAGTTAAATCTGAAAGTTCCAATGGATTCATTGGCTCTTTCTACCCCAAAACCATGGGTCACACTCATATGCTCATGTGAAACAACAAGCCACAATATGAACTAGCAAACTGCCACCTATTCTTATTCAGAGAAATATGACTCCAAAGGACAAAAGCAACATGATCATCACCAGATTTAGAGTCTTAGTTTAACATGGCAAACACAAATAAAACTACTAACAAGCAAGACAGCTAAGGGGTAGGTCAAGTGGGGAAGCCCACTAGTCCCCTACACACTCACATACACCCTACACACACACCTACAAGCAAGCACCACAAGCTCTATATATGCCCAAGGCATATGAGCACAACACTCAAGAACATATCTCCCAAGAAGGGGGTGTTCACCCACACGCACTCACATGTCCATATATGCTTCGAGCATATAACACATACACAACTCACATGCCCTAGTGCACATGGCACTCTCACCCAAACAATACCATGAGTGTGGGTGTGCATCCACACACATAAGCATCCATATATGCTCAATGCAATATGCATTTGCATATGTAGGTGTCCACACACACACACTCTCACAAGATCACATACACATGTGCACACACACATATGCACCACACCTACACTACTCACATGCACAAACACCACATGGTGTAATCTGCCCACACACACATATATACACACATGCATATATACCGTCATGTATATACACATACACACACTCAACACACATACACCTACACACACATATACATGTATGCATAAGCACACACACACATATACAACACACACTCACATACATGTGTATGTATGCGCAAGCACACACACATACACTACACTCATACTCTAAAACGGGGATGAAAATAAATAAAAACACATGCTGGAATGCTACACACACATACATGTACTAGGGAGAAAAACAAAAGGAAAAACAACAATGGAAAACAAAAATAGCAATGGGGAGGGGTTCGGATTCGAACCCATGACCCCTTGGTCATTTCCCCCTAGCCCAACCACTCTGCTACTCGCGCTGCTCTTAACAGAGGAGGCGCACTGCCTCACTAATACACACACACGCGCATATACTGACGAAACTGGAGCAAGCAGAGCAACGGCGACAGGCAACGGCGGCGAGCTGCTCCGGCGATCTACGGTTCCATCGGCACAAAGGGAAGGACGCGGGGCATGCGGGATGCTACGGGGTTCTAGTCCCCTGCTCGCCTTGCGATGAGGAGGATGGAGGCAAGCCCAAGGCCCTACCTTGCGGACGGCTACGACGGCAGCTACGGCGATGGCGCACTAGCTACGATGACAGGAGGCATGACGCCGGCTCACCGAGGGGATGGCGACGACGAGCCTGTCAAAGTGACGACGACGGAGGGTCGGGGACGCGGCGACGACGGAGAGGAAGCAGAGGGAAATGATGGCGCAGACGTCACCGACGAAGATGAAGATGAGGTCATCGCTGCAGAGCTCCTGCGGGGCTCCTAGCGGCGGGAATGGAACGCCGGGAGAACCCCCAAGCTCCACTCCATCACCACCATGGACGCGACCCACCAGAGACGCGGCGACGGCGGCGGAGACGAACGACAATGACACTCTGCACTCTAAATCTCTTTGAACCCTTACCTGGCAGGGGAAAAGAAGAGAGGAGGGAGAGAGATGGAGGGGAAGATAGGAGCTGCGGCGGCGGCTGGGAGAAGAGGAACCCTAGGCGAGGGGGCACGCACACCGAGGGGGGGCTTTATACCCACGGGCTGACGGTGAGGGCGACGGAAAGGGGACGACGGAGCTACTCCTCTCACTCTGAACCTGACGGCGACGGAAAGGGGAGCAGGTAGCCGTTCCCGAGCGAGCTGGGCCACGGGAAAGCCCACTCCGGCTCTCCCTCTCGCAGACAAAAACTGAAAAGGGGTTTTTTAAATTTTTTAAAAACATAGCCACACCAACTAAAATTCCCAGGGTGAAATAAAAGATTGTCGGTGCAAACAAAAATAGTTTTGTTAAGAAAATAATATGCACTAATTAATAAAAATATTAATTTGATTTATTGGACAAGTAATTTTAATACTTTTGAAAATAGCACCCCTGTTTTATTTAAACACAAAATCAAACAAACCCCAAACATCAAAAGATCCACACTCTAAATTAAGAATATGCATAGGGCTAGCTCTTGAACATTTTTAAACATTTTTTAAATCACTTAATTTTGTTAATAAAATAATATGAAGAGAAGGGGTATTGGAAGGGGAAGTTTGAGAAGGGAATAGAGAGGGGAAGAATAAGAGCTTTGCTCCCTTGAACCAACAACACTCAAACCAACAAGCCACACTCACAACCACCACATCACTCAAGGACACATGAAAAACAAGCATGGCATGATGAATGCTATGATGGATGAAATGATGCATGATGCATGAATGCCAAACAACACATGGATGATAAGGTGCAAATCATTTCATAAGCTCATGACACAAGGTTCATACATGGGGCTACATGCCATAAAAGGAAGGGGCAGCACTTGGGCTGTCACACAAAGGTTCTTATGGTGGGCTCTCACCAGAGTTCACCGCCTGGCTTCGGTCGTAACAGACGCGAGGCTGGCGGTCCGTCGGGTGAACAGCCGCGGTGCGAGATGGATATTCTTCATACTCCCATCGTCGGCACGTCCGCCGAGGCTCAAGCCTTAGAGGCCGCATGCATTTGGCTGGAAGAGCTCCAGGCAGAGCTTGACGAGCGCACTCGACAACGCCCTCCACATTCCGGTCGACGTCAGCAACAGCTGTTTCCGACTGGATCTCGCAACAACGTCGAGGTATACGAACTCGTGTGTTGAATGTAGCAGATGCAGCCAGGATAGCAGATTCAATTCAGTCGTCTCGGTCCGAGGCTGGAAGAGGATTAATGCAGATCAGAGCACTGTTAGATGCAGCACAGTGTCAGAATTCTGTTGTTTTGCAGTCCCGCAACAAGATACATAGCAATTCACCCAGGGCTGAAACCGTTCAGTAGGCTCATGGCCCTAGGCAACCCTTGCACCGTAGGGGTAGTGATTTTCGGGATGAGCAAGTCAAAGATCAGTTCCACTGTGAAGATCATCGTCAAGTGCCCACTCTTCCACGGAGTGGTCCGTATGTGCCCCGGCACCAGGACGGTGGGCGCTCATTCGGCGGTGAGCGGAATGCGGGTTTTGATGCCCGCGACATACTCACACAGAAGCGGGTCGACAGAAGCAGAGCCCACAAGGAGGACCAAGATAGAGACTTTCTGAGTGGCAGCTCTGCCGTGATATCTGGCCCTGAATGCTTCAGCAGAGCCATTCGGTCCGCAGAGATTCCCCCAACTTCATGTTGGCAGTCGGGATAGGAACAATTTCTGGCGAATCCAAGCCAGAAACCTGGTTAGATGATTACCGAGTGGCTGTATAGATTGGTGGCGGCAACGATGATGTCACGATGAAGCACCTGTCCTTGATGTTGGATGGATCAGCTTGCACTTGGCTGAACTGCTTGGCTCCTTCCAGTATACATTGCTAGGAGGATCTTGCCCGAGTGTTTATTCGAACCTTCGAGGGCACTTGCAAACGCCTTGCAGGTCTGGTCGACTTGCAACATTGTGTCCAGAAGCTGAATGAAACTCTGAGAGACTACATTCAGCGGTGGTCCACTCTGCATCATATTGTGGAGAATGTGTTAGAGCACCAGGCTGTATGTGCCTTCAAGGCTGGTGTGAGATACAGGGAACTCTATCTGAAGTTTGGTTTAACGGGTGATATATCACTCGGCAAGATGATGGAAATCGCCACTCGGTACGCCAATGGCGAAGAAGAAGACCGCCTCCATAGCGGCAAAGGCAAAGCAGTCGCCAGTGAGACTGGTGGGAACGGCAATCGGAAGCAAAAGTGGAAAGCTAAAGGTCGAGTTCAAGCGGAAGCAGCCGCGTTGGCAACCAAGTCGAAGAACAAGGGGAAGGCTAAAGCTCAGTATACCCCCAAGAAAGGAAAGAGTCAGTCAGGAACTGATACCTTGAATCAGCCGTGTGTTATCCACACGAGGACAGATGCGGAAGGCAACGTGATTTTGCCCAAGCACACCACTCGGCAGTGTCGGACCCTTATCTAGAAATTCAAGGGGGACCCGCCGAGTGATAAATCTCCTAAGAAAGGTGATGAAGACGAAGATAAAGAGACATTCCCGGATGTCACCGCTACACTCGTGATCTTCGCTGATGTGGAGAGCAAGAGCCGTTTGAAAGTCATCAACAGAGAAGTTAACATGGCTGTACCGGCTACCCCCACCTACCTCAAGTGGTCCCAGTATGCGATCACATTCGACCAAACAGACCATCCTGCTCATATGGCCACTCCCGGTCGATAGGCTCTGGTAGTGACCCGGTGGTGGGAGGCACTCGACTCAGAAAAGGCCTCACGGACGGTGGCAGCGGCTTGAATATTATTTATGTGGATACCCTGAAAGGGATGGGCATTCCGATGTCCCGACTGAGTGAAAGCAACATGCAATTTCACGGAGTCATCCCCAGGAAGAAGGCCAAGTCACTCGGCCAGATAGCATTGGATGTGGCATTCGGGAATGACAAAAAATTTCGACAGGAAAAGTTGACGTTTGAAGTCGTGGACTTCCAGAGTGCATACCATGCCATTTTGGGTCGACCTGCGTATGCATGTTTCATGGCCTGACCATGTTACATGTATCTCAAGTTGAAGATGCCCGGCCCTAAGGGCGTGATCACGATCACAGGCAATCGACAGCGGGCCGAAGAGTGCCTCCAGCAAGGCTCCAAGATCGCCGACCAACAGATGGCTATGGTCGAGCTGGAAGAGTACAAGAAAAATGCTAACCCTGCTGACTTGCTCCATGCAAAGAAGTTGGCTTCCAAGTCAGCATTTTAGTCAGCAGGGGAAGTAAAGAAGGTGCACATCCATCCGACGGACCCTACCGCTGCCCCGACAAACATTTCAACCACACTCGACGGTAAATAGGAAGACGAGCTCATCCAGTTCCTCCGTGAGAACTGGGATATTTTCACATGGAAGCCTACTGACATGTCGGGGATTCCCAGGGGGCTGGCTGAGCACTGTCTAAGAGTGGACCCGAAAGCCAAACCCGTTAGGGAGCATTTGCGTCGTTCCGCCGCGGAGAAGCGCAAAGCAATCGGCGAAGAAGTGGCCCGTCTCTTGAAAGCCAAGTTCATTCAGGAGATTTACCGCTCCGAGTGGCTTGCGAATGTTGTGATGGTGCCAAAGAAAGATAAGTCATTGCGCATGTGCATTGACTTCAAACATCTCAATCGGCTATGCCCGAAAGACCATTTTCTGCTCCCTCGCATAGATCAAATTGTTGACTCGACTGCGGGGTGCGAGCATTTATCGTTTTTGGATGCTTACTCTGGGTACCATCAGATCTGTTGATTTGGCCAGGATGAAATAAAAACAGCCTTCATCACCCCATTCATGTGTTATCACGATGCCATTTGGTCTCAAAAATGTCGGCGCTACATTTATGCGCATGATTCAAAAATGTTTACTCGGCCAGATCCCTCAGAATGTTGAGGCGTATATGGATGACATAGTGGGCAAGTCCCGCAAAGGTTCCAACCTGCTGGCTGACTTGGCCGAAAAATTCACCAATCTGAGGAGATTTGAAATAAAGCTGAATCTAGCCAAGTGTACTTTTGGCGTCCCTGGCGGCAAATTACTCGGTTTTCTCGTTTCCAAGTGAGGAATCGATGTCAACCCTGAAAAGATCACCGCCATTACCCGAATGAAGACTCCCGTGTGAGTGCATGATGTTCAGAAGGTCATAGCTTGCTTGGCAGCATTGAGTCGATTCATTTCTCGTCTTGGTGAGAAGGTTCTACCTCTATATCAACTGATGAAGAAGTCTGACACGTTCGAGTGGACTCCTGAAGCCGAAGCAGCATTTGTTGAGCTCAAAGCTCTGCTTTCCACCCAGGCGATGCTGGCCGCTCCATGCAACAAAGAGCCATTGCTCCTGTACATCGCGGCCACTAATCAGGTTGTCAGTACGGTGCTAACTGTCTAGCAGGAAGAGGAAGGCAAAGCATATAAAGTCCAGCGGCCGGTTTATTATGTCTCGGAATTTTTGTCCCCCTCGAAGCAAAGATATCCACATTATCAGAAGCTGGTGTATGGGATATACCTATCAGCGAAGAAGGTGGCACATTATTTCCAAGACCACTCGATTTCAATCGTCAGTGATGCTCCTTTGTCAGAAATTTTTAACAATCGTGACGCGTCAGGTCAAGTGGCTAAATGGGCAATTGAGCTTGGGCACTTTGACATCAGATTTGAAGCAAAGAAAGTGATCAAGTCCCAAGCATTGGTGGACTTTTATGGCCGAATGGATTGAGCAGCAGCAGCCAATTCAGGCTCACTCGGCACACTGGACCATGTTCTTCGATGGCTCCAAAATGTGGAATGGGTCTGGTGCTGGCATGGTTTCGATATCTCCCAAAGGCGAGAAACTCAGCTATGTTCTACAAATCCACTTCGATTCCTCCAACAATGAGGCCGAATATGAAGCACTGTTGTATGGGCTGCACATGTCCATCTCACTCGGCATCAAACGCCTCATGGTTTATGGCGACTCGAACCTGGTAGTGAATCAAGTGATGAAAGAGTGGGATGTTCGAAACCCCTCTATGATTGGATACTGTAACACAGTTAGAAAGTTGGAAAAGAAATTCGAAGGCCTGGAACTTCATCACGTTCCCCGACTAAAGAATCAAGCGGCCGACGAACTAGCAAAGATTGGGTCCACTCGACGGCCCGTCCCCAGTAATGTGTTTCTCGAGCATTTACGTTCTCCTTCGGTTCAAGAAGATCCTTTCACTAAAGAGATACCACAAGATTTGAGTTCCACCGATCCGACTGAAGTCGACGTCCCTGTGGAGATCGATCTGGTCATGGAAATTTTGGTTATCACTCCCGATTGGACTGTGTCGTACACTGTTTATATCCTCAGACAAGAGTCCCCGAAGACGAGACTGAGGATCGAAAAATTGTGCGCAGGTCCAAGGCCTTCACCGTGATGGGAGACCAACTGTTTCGAGAGAGCACAACTGGCGTTACACAATGGTGCATTTCCCCCGAAGAAGGTCGAATGATTCTGGACGAGATCCACTCAGGAACTTGTGGTCATCATGCAATCTCTCGGACAATCATTGCCAAAGCATACAGGGCTGGTTTCTTCGGACCACAAGCTAATGAGATGGCCAAAGACATCGTCGATCCCTCCGATGGATGCCAGTTCTATGCAAACTTGTCACACAAGCCGGCTTCTGCACTGAAGAAAATTCCTCTTTCTTGTCCATTTGCTGTTTGGGGACTCGACATGGTTGGTCCTTTTCAGGCTGGTAAAGGCAGGTTCACTGACCTGCTGGTAGCAGTCGACAAGTTCACCAAGTGGATAGAAGCAAAGCCTAACAAGAAACTGAACTCACGCACGGCAGTCACGTTCATGAGGGAGATAATTTATCGATACGGCGTGCCACAAAGCATCATCACCGAAAACAACACTAACTTTGACTCGGAAGAATTCAAGAACTTCTGTAACTCCCAAGGCACCCGAGTGGATTATGCATCTGTTGCGCATCCTCAAACCAATGGGCAAGTCGAGCGGGCTAATGGTCTCATTTTGCAAGGTCTGAAGCCTCGTCTCATGCGCGATTTGGATCATGCTGATGGGGCCTAGGTAATCGAGTTGCCATCTATTTTGTGGGGACTGAGAAAGACGCCTAATAGGTCGACTGGGCAGACACCTTTCTTCCTAGTCTATGGAGCTGAAGCCATCTTACCGAGTGACTTGTTTCACAACTCTCCTCGGGTGGAACTCTACTCTGAAACCGAAGCTGAACAGGCCAGACAAGACGGTGTTGATCTTCTGGAGGAAGAGCGAGAAATGGCTCTGATCCGGACTACTACTTATCAGCAAGATCTGCGGTGTTTCCATGCGAAGAACATCAAGAGCCGAGCGTTTCATGAAGGTGACTTGGTCCTCCGAGTGGATCAACAGCAGCCTCACAAACTTGCTCTGGCATGGGAGGGTCCCTTTGTCGTTACCAAGGTGTTGAACAACGGAGCTTACCATTTGTACAACCTCAAGAAACAGATCGATGAGCCATGGGCCTGGAAAGCAGATTTGCTTCGGCGCTTTTATACTTCAGGCAAAAGGGCTTGATATAATAAAGTACTTCATTTATGTAAAACAAAGGTTCCTACAGCTTGTTATCGATTCTGATCGTATAGTTTTATACTTGGGAATTCTCTGAGTGATGAGCAATCCTCACACTCGGGGGCTTAGCCGCGAACATGTTTCGCCTAAGTTAAAAATCCAGTCGAATGGATAGCAGTCTGTTCACTCGACAACTTAGCTGTGAATCGACATTCGCCTAAGTTCTAAAATACTTCGATTGATGAGCAATCCTCACACTCGGGGGCTTCGCCGCGAACATGTTTCTCTTAAGTTAAAAACCCAGACGAGGGGATAGCAGTCCGTTCACTCGACAAGTTAGTTGCGAATCGACATTCGCCTAAGTTCTAAAATACTCCAAGTGATGAGCAATCCTCACACTCGGGGGCTTAGCCGCGAACATGTTTTGCCTAAGTTAAAGACCCAGTCGAGTGGATAGCGATCCATTCACTCGACGACTTAGCTGTGAATCGACATTCGCCTATGTTCTAAAATTCTCCAAGTGATGAGCAATCCTCACACTCGGGGGCTTAGCTGTGAACATGCTTTCGCCTAAGTTAAAAACCTGGTTCAGTGGATAGAGATCCATTCACTCGATGACTTAGCTGCGAATCGACATTCGCCTAAGTTCTAAAATTCTCCGAGTGATGAGCAATCCTCACACTCGGGGGCTTAGCTGCGAATATGTTTTTGTCTAAGTTAAAAAACCGGTCGAGTGGATAGCGATCCATTCACTCGTCGACTTAGCTACGAATCGACATTCGCCTAAGTTCTAAAATTCTCCGAGTGATGAGCAATCCTCACACTCGGGGGCTTAGCTGCGAACATGCTTTCGCCTAAGTTAAAAACCCGGTCGAGTGGATAGCGATCCATTCACTCGACGACTTAGCTGCAAATCGACATTCGCCTAAGTTCTAAAATTCTTCGAGTGATGAGCAATCCTCACACTCGGGGGCTTAGCTGCGAACATGTTTTCGCCTAAGTTAAAAAACCAGTCGAGTAGATAGCGATCCATTCACCCGACGACTTAGCTGCGAACGACATTCGCCTAAGTTCTAAAATTCTCCGAGTGATGAGCAATCCTCACACTCGGGGGCTTAGCTGCGAACATACTTTCACCTAAGTTAAAAACCCGGTCGAGTGGATCATCATCCATCCACTCGATGACTTAGCTGTGAATCGACATTCGTCTAAGTTTTAAAATTCTCCGAGTGATGAGCAATCCTCACACTCGGGGGCTTAGCTGCAAACATGCATTCGCCTAAGTTAAAAGCCCAGTCGAGTGGATAGCAATCCATTCACTCGACGACTTAGCTGCGAATCGACATCCGCCTAAGTTTTAAAATTCTCTGAGTGATGAGCAATCCTCACACTCGGGGGCTTAGCTGCAAACATGCTTTCGCCTGAGTGAAAAACCCTGTCAGGTGGATCGCCATCCATCCACTCGTCGGCTAAGCTGCGAACGTGTTTTGCCTAAGTCAAAAAAGCAAATATAGTCGAACAAACGATTAAAGCCAAATTCGGATAAAATCCAAAGATCGAACTGCGGATAAATGTTTCGGGAGAAAGCAGAAGTGCTCAAGCCTAAGGCCTGAATGAAGTTTAAGGGGATACAATTCCACTCGGCATATCGAGGAGAATAAAAGTGTTTCTTCTGGAGATCAAGTTTCTAGATGCCCGACAGGCTGGCTGGCTCGACGAATGTGTCCAGGTCGATGCCATCTGCAATTCTGGTGGCGGTGTTGATGAAGGTTTCCATGAAGTCCTCAAATTGGATCTTCTTGGTGTTAACCACCTTGAGCTCCTTCAGCTTCTCCTCCGTCATGTCTCTGCAATGGACCCTGGCGAGTGAAAGTGCCACATGAGCCCCGCAGCGAGCAGCAAACTTCTTCTAGGCCTACACTCGACTTGGGAGGTCGTTCAGACGAGCCATCATAGAGTTAAGGTCAAGCTGAAGAGCGTCCTCGGGCCACAGCTCCTTGACAATCCTCGTCATTACAGATTTCAGTCGGACTAGATGTGCCTGTACGCCTTGGAGCCGGAAGTTTAGCCTGAGCATGTTCATGGCCGTCGCATCACCAACAGGCAACTTGGTGGGATACAGGTTGGGTTCGATCTCTTCAGTATCTTTTTCGAAGTCCTAACGAAATTCTGGGGAAGAAGGATGAGAGAATGAGTCGTCAATTATCAAGGTTCAGTCGTCAAAGACTCTATAATGTTCAGTCGACAGAAAAACTCATCGTCAAGCATGATGTACATTTTCCTTGAGAACTCTCCCAGATACTGCCCCAAGCCATTGCTCCTCTTGGGTAGCTGCTCGGTCTTCTTGACGAATTCTGAGCGCTCTGACTTCAGCTTGACGACCTCGTCCTCCAGCTTCTTGGCAGCCGCCAGCCTCCGATCAGCAGCTTCAGTTTTGTCCTTGGCTACCCGGTGAGCGTCAGCAAGGGCTTTGTCTTTCTCATCTAGCGTCCTCTTCATGGAATCTAAAGAAACAACATTGTTGAGTTGCGCTTGGATTCGACGATTTTCATTGCGCACGTATGTTCGAGTGAGAGCACTCGGTTCAAAGCATGAAAAGTGAAGATGGAGATACAGGGGGTCGATGATAGTTACCTTCCAAGGACTTCAGTTTAGCCCGTGCTCGCTCCAGAGCGTTGTTGGAGGCCTCCAGATCAGTGCGAAGTCGGTTCATTTCGTCCTCAAGATCCTTGTATTGTGTTCCGAGTTCGCAAGCTTTCTGAAATCAGCGAAAGAAAAAATTCAAGCAACAAGTGATTCCAGAGACAGACGACTGAGCTATAGATACCGTCCAATGACTGCCTTACTACCCTGGAACAACGTCATATAAAGGTCGCTTGTGTCATAGAAGAAGAATTCAAGAAAAAAAGTCCACTCGACATGTCGAGTGGCTCTGGCACTCCGCGTGCCGTAAACAAATTCGAAACAGTCTGTATTAAGACCCCCGCCAGTGCAAGCACTCGACAGCAGTCTTGGAGACTACACCCAATGGGTGCACTTAGAGTGCCCCCACTGAGACGGTTAATGCTTGACATGTCGAGTAACTCTTCGGGAAAAAACACTCGACATGTTGAGTGATTCTAGTACCACGTGTACGATATAAATCCCGATTTCAAGTTTTCAAGACTACTGCTTATCGTCCGCGATTAACAGTAGCCTCGGGGACTACACCCAGTGGGTGCACTTGGCGTGCCCCCACTGGTACTGAAACATTCAGCAAGGTCAGCCCTGTCAGAACATTTATCTGTCACTCTACCCGTCGAGTGACACCCCTCCCTGTTCTAAGACCCCTACCGATGCAAGCACTCGATAGCAGTCTCGGGGACTACACCCAGTGGGTGCACTCAGAGTGCCCCCACTGGATTTGCCAATTCTCGATCGGTCGAGCGACAGAATTTTTCAAAGCCTACTTGGTTAAGACCTGGTCTTTCTAGGTGGAAGGGTTTTTCAAACAAAGACACAGTGGGTGTGCAGTCAAAGAAGACAAGAATTCAATTGGAAATGAACTTACAATCAAACTTACTCGGACGTTCGTGCGGAGCGCTGTGCTGGCTTCGTCAGCCAACTTGCTGGCCTCAAACGCCTCCTTGGTATGCATCGCCATCTGCTCCGCCTGGATCATGGCTTCCTTCGCAACTATGGTTTGATCTTCCGGAACACGATGCAAGGGAAAAGCCTTCATCAGCGAGAGCGGCGTAGCGGAGGACAAAGATTTCAAATCACAGTCAACAGCGTAAAATTTAAAGCAAATACTCACATGGAGACAACGGGCATGGCAATCTTCATGTGAGGCAGGGCCTTGTGAGGCTTGGTCGCTGCCACCTTGGGTTGCTTCGCGGAGCGTTCACTCAACTCAGTAATCTGAGGATGACTCCGCTTCGGGTTCTTCTCACTAGGGCTTGGAGCCCTATCCTCTGCAGCTACGGGATCGTGGCGGACCTTGGAGCATCATTTGTAGTGAGATGGTGACTCGACTTCCTGTTCACTTTCGTTCGAGTTTTCGTACTCCTCTTCGGAGTCCTCGGAACCGTCGCCATCCACACTACCTCCTTCGCTCACCACGCCCTCTTTGGTCGAGTTCCCGTTGGGAACGGGCGAGTGCATATACGTCCACTCCTGCATGATTCAAACGGAAAAGTCAATTCACAAATCGATTCAACACTCGACAGTGCAAGTACACCAATCGACACGGTACAGCTTACCAGGTTCTTCGGCGGGTTTTTGGCGGAGAGAGGTTCGATCCTCTTGGCCCCCATGGGATTGTCACATGCTCTAGTAATACTGCGGAGCCATTGTTCGACAGTCTTTTGAGGAACTTCTTCTGGGTGCACCCTTGTCGTGTCTTCTGGCCCCGCGTAATGCCACATGGTATGGTCCCTAGCTTGGAGTGGTTGGATGCGTCGACTGAGGAAGATTTCCAGTAGGTCCATTCCAGTCACCCCACCCCGAACCAGCTGCACCACGGCTTCAACGAGGATTCCCACTTGGAAGTGTTCCTCCTCAATCACCCGCAGAGATTTGGGGTGGCCGGGCGGTCAGACGAATACGGTGGCAGTCCAGTCGACAAATTGGGGGATGCAACATCCTTGCAGTAGAACCAAGTCGACTGCCAGCCTCTAACCGATTCGGGAAAAGTCATGACGGGGAAGGAACTACGCGCCCTGGTCTGAAGCCGCAAGCCCCGACACAATTGGAGCACATGGGTCTTTCGGTCGATAGGATGAGCTTTCTTCACAGTCTGAGACCTGACTGTGAAGACGTGCTTGAACAGCCATAGTGCGGAGGATAGACCAGAAAACACTCACACATCATGATGAAGGCAGCTAAGTACGAAATTGCATTCGGCGGAAAGTGGTGCAGTTGTGTGCCGAAGAAATTCAGAAAACCCCTGATGAAGGGATGAGGAGGCATGGAAAAACCTCTTCAACATGGGTGAGGAGGAGGACCCGCTCCCCGTCTCGAGGCGCCGGTTCGTTCTCTCCTTCTGGCAGCCTCCAGGCATTGTACGCCACCAGCCCGTCGGCGACGAGCCCCTCCATGTCTTCATGAGTAACCACCGAGGGGAGAAAGTCCCCCTGCATCCATCCCAGCGGCACAGTGAACCGCGTCGTCAAGGCTTCTTGCCCTTGCTCTTCGATGCTCCCTTCTTCGCATGCTCCAGCTTCTCCGTTGTGATTTTCGTCATCGCGGTAGCTCTTGTCGTCAGAGGTGAACGAGAGGAGGCACTGGAGATTGGAGAGGCGTAGGAGGAGAGGAGGATTTGGGGAAGGTATTGTACAACCCACGGCATGGCGAAACTTATACCTTGCCGAGTGCCTCACTGACTGCTAGGTCCGCGAGATCACCCCGCACGCCAGCCGCAGTCTGTGGCCGGTACGTGGCGAAATGACCGGCATGAGAATCGAGGCGTTGTGCCCCCACTTGCCCTGGTCATGGCGTCATCATCGCGTGCGCATGCTTCCCAAATTTTCGTATCCCGCAACTTTCGGGTCTGACAGATCAACCCGCCTCCTCCGAAGATTCCTTCCAACCACTCGGAGTAAAAATTGACATCGTACATTCACTCGGGCATTTCCAAGTATGAACAGATCCGGGCGAATGACGTAAAGTTCAGTCGACGCAAATTTTGTCGAAGACCCAAATTCCATTCAAGATTCAATGCCTCAAGCAGGAATAGCATCAATATACTCATACGTCACTCAAACCCCGATCCATTCGGGGGCTAATGACGAGGATATGTACCTAGGGTAGGGTCCTAGGCATGACCTACATACCCTACCTAAGGGCATGATGTTGAAGGACTTGAAGATCACAAACAAGATTCCGACTGGATCCCTAGTGGCACTCAAGTCACTCGACAAGAAATCCACTCGGAGGCTTCTTCCTTCACTCGACGGCCGACCGTCACTCAGAAGACCCCGCTTCCACTCAACGCCAGGAAACCGGAAGCCACCTCCAGGAGGCCAACGGGAAGGCATTAGGTTTTACACCATTAGTAGCTTTTATTATGTATGTTACCTGTAACGGCAATCTTTATACCCACGATCGGACCATTAGATGCCAGGCAATTATGAGGGGTAACGAACTCTATATAAGTTGCCCCTCCCCTTTGGCACAAGGGTTCGCAACCACTGTAATCTCAATCTCCCACACGACAAAGCTCCCGAGCACTAAGACGTAGGGTTGTTACCTCCACAAGAGGGGCCTGAACTCATACATCCGTGTATACACCCTCGTCGTAGCTAGGACTCTGCCCTCTCCTTACGTACCCCCACCTTCTACTATCAGGCTCATTCCCTTGACATTTTCCAAACTAAATCCTCAATGTTTTCCTCTCACATTGACGGAGTTGAGGTCTCACGATCATGGTCAACATGTCATCCTGGGAAAGGGAACTTATAAAGGAACTATTTTCCCACAAGATGTTTCTTATGTTAATAGTAATATAACATATCTCTCCGTGTACCTTTGTTCATAAAACCGTATGACCATATTGCGTTGTTTATCGTAAATCTTTGCCGCTCTAAAGGCTATATAAAGCATGACAAACACTCCTCGACTATTGGCCGAGGAGATTGAAGCCGATGGTCGGTCAACAAAGTCTTGTACAATGCGGATTCGAGCATTCATGGTGTAAAGTACTTGGATGCATAGAATCATTACACATGAATTGTGTCAAACGAAACAAGTGTAAAACAAATATCGATCCTTAATTCGACCACTCGTGCCCAAACTAAGGCTCGGGGGCTACTGCATTGCCTATTCAATGCAGAAAATTCAAAGTGCAATATGGTTTCTGAGGAGATTCGATCCTTAGGTTGGTCGGCCGCACCCAACCCGGGTCTCGGAAACTACTACGTACCACGTTTTTGTCCCTAACGTATGTTGTTGAGCAAGAAATTGATCCTCAGTCTGATTTTGCAAATTTACCTAAGTCTCAAGGGCTACTGGGATCAGTGGTTTTATTTTGATTATTATTTTTCCTTCAGGTGCATATTGGGTTTTAGACCGACATGCACCTTGAGGGCTACTGGCTATATATCTCGGCAGAGAATAAATTGCAGAAATCGGAAATAATTTCCACAAAAAACCAGCCCGTTGTCGAGGTGGTGCACTATTTCTAAAGCAGACCGGTGTAATGCTTGGATTTAGGTGGCTGGATCAATAAAGGGCATTGCCGGTTTTCAAAGACTGAAGTAATATATGACACCTCGGACGCCGACTAGCATTGGAGCTCGGCTGCAAAAAACACCTCGGAAGAAGTCCGGCATAAAGCTCGGATGCGAATGACTAGCTCCATAAAAGACTATTCTGGTATTTAAGCTCGGATGAAGTCCTTCAAATCAGAGAATGAGGTAATTTATGACACCTCAGATGCCGAGCAGCACTGGAGCTCGGGAGTAGACCGGTGTTGGAGCTTGGCTGCAAAAATATACCTCAAATACAATCTGGCATTGGAGCTCGGACGCAGCCCGTCATTGGCGCTCAAATGTCGATCAACGTTGAAGCTCGGCTACAAAAAGACACCTCAGATGCAGTTCGGCGTTGCACCTCGGATGCAAGAGGACGCCGCAGCACGAGAAACACTTCAAACCTGAGGTGTGGTGTAAAAAATTACAAGGCAATGATAAAGGACGGGAACTTAAAGGGGCTCCTCGGATGCCCGATGTGTGAACTCTTCGGATACACCTCGGCGATCCTCAAGATCGGAGATGGGAAGATTTGTTGAACCAGTTTTCAAGATCGATGGCTGAAGATGAAGAACAGTTCGAAAGAACCGAGGAGTGTCCCAAACTTGAAGACCGGTTCAGGGGGCTACTGACGGTGTCCCAGACTAGGGGGTACTCACCACGTCATCTCCCGACCGGTGGGTCGGGTCGAGGACCCCTAGGGCGGTTCATTAATGGGCCAGTTCGGACAGCCCATGATGCATACGAGGAAGATTCCGAAAGACATGGTGATCAAGACAAGGACTCCTCTCCACCGACGTAGCCGACTAGGACTCTTTTTATCCTAGGCCTCCCGTGTGTTATATAAGCCGAGGCCAGGCTAGTCATTAGGCACAGTCAGATCATCATAGATCATATCATCATATGAGCATATCTCTTAGGGTTTAGACCACTACATACGATCTCGAGGTAGATCAATTATGTACTCGATACACCATCAGCAATACAAGCAAAGCAGGACGTAGGGTTTTACCTCCATCAAGAGGGACCGAACCTGGGTAAATACTGTCTCCATTGTCTCCTGTTACCCATCAATCCAAGACCAACAGTTCGGGACCCCCTACCCGAGATCCGCCAGTTTTGACATCGACACCGCCGGTGCTGCTCGCTCCACCAGTCACCCCCACGCTCGCCCCACCGGTCGCCCCCCCTGGCCGTCGGCGCCTCTTGCCCCACCGGTTGCCCCCACCAATGGCCGTCGGCGCTGCTCGCCCCACCGGTCGCCCCCACCGTCGGTGCTTCTTGCCCCACCGAATGCCCCCACCACCGGCCGTCGATGCCGCTCGCCGATTGGCCCGATCCAGAGTTCGTTGTCGCCCGAGGCTCCACCTTGCCGGCTACTAATTTGCCCCCGTCATGCCCCTCACCCCGCCTAGGTATTCACCTCGCCAGACACCATCTATTGGGGCTTCACCTTGCCAGCCAGTACTTCTCCCCGTTTTACCCCTCACCTCATCGGCCTGCACCTCACCGGCCACCACTACCGTTTGCCTCACCGGCCACCGCAGGGAGAAGCGTTGCCGACCAGATCCAAGGCTCACGCGGCTGTTTACGGAGCTACCTCGTGCCATCGATGAAGAGGAGGGCCGCGCCCAATCTAGATTTTTTGTACATCTTCTCTGTAAATTGATATATACATAATATTGTGGCAGAGTTTTGTAATTCGATCTATGGAAAATGTTCATGTTCAAGTGTAAATTTTGTAACAGAATTTTGTAAATTGATCTATGTAGAATGTTGTAACAGAATTTTGCTCCGTCAATTTCGATGTTCATGTGCCCTGCATATTTTTTTTGAACTAAAACAAGTCTTTGCTAGTGTAGTGTGCATGACGTCAAAGATGCTCTTTGCCATCTACAAAGGGAAAAGGTCCCTGGAGGGCAGACGTCAAAGGCTATCGTTAGCCCCTTACGACCCGAACTCCGTTCTTTTACCGTCTAGCCGCTTTGCCGTCTACAGGCTAACGACACAAAATCATTGTCGTCTGCTGATCCCAAGCAGACGACAAAGCACCCCTTTACCGAAGTTCACGGTGCCGAAAGGGTGGCCATCTGTTGGCGTATGTCAAAGGTTTTGCCGTCAGTGGGTGGGCCCTTTGCCGTCTGCCATGGCAGAAGACAAAGGGTCTGGTTCCAGTATTGTGTTACGAATAGAAGTGGGGAATGTGTCCAAAATACATCCGACACACATCCTGCATCAAGAGTCAGTTGTACAACCAAAGATCCTATCTGTCACGCGGGATTGCCTCGATAGTTGAGATTGCAATAATTAGACAAAAACATTGGGGATTTAATGACCACACCTCTTGAATCCCCAAGGATATTATACGTCTTACCATACTAAACCTTTCTTCACTAGTGTCCAGGATAACACTTCAAGGTCTCCTTGTCCTTAGCCTCTTCATGCCTCACTCTCCCTGATCCTGGGTACCTACAGGGATGAAGAACACGAACAAGACACGAGACATCTATGGAACAATTTTAGTTCGCACATACAAGATGTTAATTCAAAGCACTCCCATTGGTCCCTACAACAATTACATCGGGTTGCAAGGATCTTGCCTAATCCCATACCTTGTCGGACTGCTCACACATGGAGATCAGATCACAGGAAGAACACGACATATAATACATCATGAAGGTAGATTGAGATAATATGTTTTACAATGGATGTCGTGTGTGATAAAGGATTACAAGTATGACTAGATGACAAAGAACTACGGTGGAGATGGAGGTTGTGGCCATGAAGATGGAGATGGCAACGTCTAGGGTTGATGGAGATAGAAAACGTGATGACTGGTTTATGCGGCGGCTTTATTCAATGTTATGTTATACATTTGGTGTTGACCCCTTTATAAACGTTATTCACATGGAGGAGGAGCCTCGGTATCCACGCCATACGACCGCTCCTACGGGCGGACGCGAACTCCTGGTACACCGTCATTGGATATGTTTCTTTCTAGCACACTTCCCACTTGATATCTTCTATCTCCTCCTTAATCCTTTTCATGCATTGGATTGATTTCATCCATAAATAGTCCATTTTCCATGGAAACAAAATATAGAAAAGATATTTAGAATCCTATGCATTCATTAGACATCTATGACAATATCAGAGCGAGTATCTCAGATTTAATGAAATAAATCGGTTTAAACACAGGTTAGAGGAGCGTAAAAATAACACTCATCGGGTATTTGAGCTTATGATATTCTCATGATCTAAGCACACAAGTAAACATTAACATTATGGGAAAAATACAAAGACTATTTTGACATATGATCTCGCAGTAATTCATAAGTGTGTTTATCATACACCACTGTGACCCAAACAATGTGTTCACATTATTGTCACCATTCTTTTTTACATTGACAATGCCCATGATCAAGAAAACAATGCCATCAACAATACGCAAGCTACTCCATAGACCTGAATAGAGATTTTTGTTTGATGTTTATTATTTCACACATGAAATTAGTGTTGGAAATATGCCCTAGAGGCAATAATAAAATGGTTATTATTGTATTTCCTTGTTCATGATAATTGTCTACTGTTCATGCTATAATTGTGTTAACCAGAAACCGTAATACATGTGTGAATACATAGACCACAAACATGTCCCTAATGAGCCTCTAGTTGGCTAGCTCGTTGATCAATAGATGGTCATGGTTTCATGATCATGGACATTGGATGCCATTGATAACGGGATCACATCATTAGGAGAATGATGTGATGGACAAGACCCAATCCTAAGCATAGCACTAGATCGTGTATTTCGTCTGCTAAAGCTTTTCTAATGTCAAGTATCATTTCCTTAGACCATGAGATTGTGCAACTCCCGGATACCATCGGAATGCTTTGGGTGTTCACCCTAACTGTGCACCGTTGCTAAGGATCGTTGTTCCAAAGCACCACGTGATGATCGGGTGTGATAGGTTCTAACGTTCGCATACAACGGGTGTAAGCCAGATTTACACACGCGGAACACTTAGGTTGACTTGACGAGCCTAGCATGTACAAACATGGCCTCGGAACACGGAAGACCGAAAGGTCGAACATGAGTCGTATAGGAGATACGATCAACATAGAGATGTTCACCATGGATGACTAGTCCGTCTCACGTGATGATCAGACACGGGCTAGTTGACATGGATCATGTGTCACTTGGATGACTAGAGAGATGTGTATCTAAGTGGGAGTTCATTAAATAATTTGATTATGTGAACTTAATTATCATGAACTTAGTCTAAAATTGTCTTTACCATCTATATTGTAGATCCAATGGCCAATGCGAATGTCACCCTTAACTTCAACGCGTTCCTAGAGAAAACCAAGCTGAAAGATGATGGAAGCAACTGTGCGGACTGGGTCCGTAGCTTAGGATCATCCTCATAGCTTCCAAGAGATTGTATGTCCTAGATGCACCGCTAGGTGACGCACCCATTCTCCTAGTGGAACAAGACGTTATGAACGCTTGGCAGTCATGCTGCGATGATTACTCCCTCGTTCAGTGCGGCATGCTTTACAGTTTAGAACCGGGGCTCCAAAAGCGTTTTGAGCAACACAAAGCATATGAGATGTTCCAAGAGCTGAAACTGGTTTTCCAAGCTCATGCCCGGGTCGAGAGATATGACGTCTCCGACAAGTTCTTCAGCTGTAAGATGGAGGAGAATAGTTCTGTCAGTGAGCACATACTCAAAATGTCTGGGTTGCACAACCACTTGACTCAGCTAGGAGTTAATCTCCCGGATGACTCGGTCATTGACAGAATCCTCCAGTCGCTTCCACCTAGCTACAAGAGCTTTGTGATGAACTACAACATGCAGGGTATGGAGAAGTCCATTCCTGAGTTGTGCTCGATGCTGAAATTAGCGGAGATCGAGATCAAAAAGGAGCATCAAGTGTTGATGGTGAATAAGACCACTAGTTTCAAGAAAGGCAAGGGTAAGAAGAACTTCAAGAAGGATGGCAAAGTTGTTGTCGCGCCCGGGAAGCAAGTTGCCAGGAAGAAGAACAAGCATGGACCCAAGCCTGAGACTGGGTGTTTTTATTGCAAGGGTACCGGTCACTCGAAGCGGAACTGCCCCAAGTACTTAGCGGATAAGAAGGCCGGCAACGTTAAAGGTATATGTGATATACTTGTTATTGATGTGTACCTAACCAGCGCTCGTAGTAGCTCCTGGGTATTTGATACCGGTGCAGTTGCTCACATTTGTAACTCCAAGCAGGAGCTACGGAATAAGTGGAGGCTGGCAAAGGACGAGGTGACGATGCGCATCGGGAATGGTTCCAAGGTCGATGTGATCGCCGTCGGCACGCTACCTCTACATCTACCTTCGGGATTAGTGTTAAACCTCAATAATTGTTATTTAGTACCAGCTTTGAGCATGCACATTGTATCTGGATCTCGTTTGATTCGATATGGCTACTCATTTAAATCTGAGAATAATGGTTGTTCTATTTATATGAGAGAAATGTTTTATGGTCATGCCCCACTGGTCAACGGTTTATTTTTGATGAATCTCGAACGTGATGTTACACATGTCCATAGTGTGAGTACCAAAAAGTGTAAGGTTGATAACGATAGTCCCACTTACATGTGGCACTGCCGCCTTGGTCATATTGGTGTCAAACGCATGAAGAAACTCCATGCTGATGGACTTTTGGAGTCTCTTGATTTCGAATCATTTGACACGTGCGAACCATGCCTCATGGGAAAGATGACCAAGACTCCGTTCTCCAGAACAATGGAGCGAGCAACTGACTTGTTGGAGATAATACATACCAATGTATGCGGTCCAATGAGCGTCGAGGCTCACGGTGGCTACCGTTATGTTCTCACCCTCACTGGTGACTTGAGCAGATATGGGTATGTCTACTTAACGAAACACAAGTCTGAAACCTTTGAAAGATTCAAGGAATTTCAGAGTGAGGTAGAGAAACAACGTGACAGGAAAATAAAGTGCCTACGATCTGATTGTGGCGGAGAATATTTAAGTCACGATTTTGGCACGCACCTAAGGAAATGTGGAATTGTTTCACAACTCACGCCGCCTGGCACACCTCAGTGAAATGGTGTGTCTGAACGTCGTAATCGCACTCTATTGGATATGGTGCGATCTATGATGTCTCTTACCGACTTACCGCTATGATTTTGGGGATATGCATTAGAGACTGCCGCATTCACTTTAAATAGGGCACCGTCAAAATCCGTTGAGATGACACCGTATGAATTATGGTTTGGAAAGAAACCTAAGCTGTTGTTTCTAAAAGTTTGGGGATGCGATGCTTATGTGAAGAAACTTCAACCTGAGAAGCTCGAACCCAAAGTGGAAAGGTGCGTCTTCATAGGATATCCCAAAGAGACTATTGGGTATACCTTCTACCTCAGATCCGAAGGCAAAGTCTTTGTTGCCAAGAATGGGTCCTTTCTCGAGAAAGAGTTTCTTTCGAAAGAAGTAAGTGGGAGGAAAATAGAACTTGATGAGGTAATTGTACCTCCACTCGAACCAGAGAGTGGCGCAGCACAGGAAGTTGTTTCTGTGGAGCCTACACCGGCTAGAGAGCAAGTTAATGATGATGATCATGAAACTTCAGATCAAGTTGCTACTCGAAGGTCCACTAGGACACGTTCCGCACCAGAGTGGTACGGTAACCCTGTCCTAGAGATCATGTTGTTGGACAACGGTGAACCTTCGAACTATGAAGAAGCAATGGCGGGCCCGGATTCCAACAAATGGCTTGAAGCCATGAAATCCGAGATAGGATCCATGTATGAGAACAAAGTGTGGACTTGCCTGATGATAAGCGAGCCATTGAAAATAAATGGATCTTTCAGAAGAAGACTGATGCGAATGGTAATGTGACCGTCTATAAAGCTCGGCTTGTCGCTAAGGGTTATCGACAAGTTCAAGGAGTTGACTACGATGATACTTTCTCATCCGTAGCGATGCTGAAGTCTGTCTGAATCGTGTTAGACTTTCTCACCCGTAGCGATGCTGAAGTCTGTCCGAATCGTGTTAGCAATTGCCGCATTCTATGATTATGAGATCTGGCAAATGGACGTCAAAACGGCATTCCTTAACGGCTTCCTCAAGGAAGAACCGTATATGATGCAGCCGGAAGGTTTTGTCGATCCTAAAGATGCTAACAAAGTATGCAAGCTCCAGCGCTCCATCTATGGGCTGGTGCAAGCATCTCGGACGCTTTAATGAGGTGACTAAAGCGTTTGGGTTTGTACAGGTTTATGAAGAACCCTGTATTTACAAGAAAGTGAGTGGGAGCTCTGTAGCATTTCTGATATTATATGTGGATGACATACTGATAATGGGAAATGATATAGAACTCTTGGAAAGTATAAATGCCTACTTGAATAAGAGTTTTTCAATGAAGGACCTTGGAGAAGCTGCTTACATATTAGGTATTAAGATCTATAGAGATAGATCGAGACGCCTCATAGGTCTTTCACAAAGCACATACCTTGAAAAGATATTGAAGAAGTTCAATATGGATCAGTCCAAGAAGGGGTTCTTGCCTGTGTTACAGGGTGTGAGATTGAGTATGACTCAATGCCCGACCACGGCAAAGGATAGAGAAGAGATGAGTGTCATCCCCTATGCCTCAGCCATAGGCTCTATTATGTATGCCATGCTGTGTACCAGACCTGATGTGAACCTTGCCATAAGTTTGGTAGGGAGGTACCAAAGTGATCTTGGAGCGGAACACTAGACAGCGGTCAAGAATATCCTGAAGTACCTGAAAAGGACAAAGGACATGTTTCTCGTATATGGAGGTGCCAAAGAGCTCGTCGTAAAGGGTTATATCGATGCTAGCTTCGACACAGATCCGAACGACTCCAAGTCGCAAACTGGATACGTGTATATTTTGAACGGAGGGGCAGTCAGCTGGTGCAGCAGCAAGCAAAGCGTCGTGGCGGCATCTACATGTGAAGCGGAGTACACAGCTGCTTCGGAAGCAGGAAAGGAGGGAGTTTGGATGAAGGAGTTCATCACCGACCTAGGAGTGATTCCCAATGCGTCGGGCACGATGACTCTACTCTGTGACAACACTGGAGCTATTGCCCTTGCGAAGGAGCACAGGTTTCACAAGAAGACAAGACACATCAAGCGCCGCTTCAACTCCATCCATGATTACATTCAGGAGGGAGATATAGATATTTGTAAAGTACATACGGATCTGAATGTCGCAGATCTATTAACTAAACCTCTCTCACGAGCGAAACATGATCAACACCAGAATGCTATGGGTGTTCGATTCATCACAATGTAACTAGATTATTGACTCTGGTGCAAGTGGGAGACTGTTGGAAATATGCCCTAGAGGCAATAATAAAATGGTTATTATTGTATTTCCTTGTTCATGATAATTGTCTATTGTTCATGCTATAATTGTGTTAACCGGAAACCATAATACATGTGTGAATACATAGACCACAAACATGTCCCTAATGAGCCTCTAGTTGGCTAGCTCGTTGATCAATAGATGGTCATGGTTTCATGATCATGGACATTGGATGTCATTGATAACTGGACCACATCATTAGGAGAATGATGTGATGGACAAGACCCAATCCTAAGCATAGCACTAGATCATGTAGTTCGTCTGCTAAAGCTTTTCCAATGTCAAGTATCGTTTCCTTAGACCATGAGATTGTGCAACTCCCGGATACCGTAGGAATGCTTTGGGTGTGCCAAACGTCACAACGTAACTGGGTGGCTATAAAGGTACACTACGGGTATCTCCGAAAGTGTCTGTTGGGTTGGCACGAATCGAGACTGGGATTTGCCACTCCGTGTGACGGAGAGGTATCTCTGGGCCCACTCGGTAAGACATCATCATGATGAGCTCAAAGTGACTAAGGAGTTAGTCACGGGATGATTTATTATGGAACGAGTAAAGAGACTTGCCGGTAACGAGATTGAACAAGGTATAGGGATACCGACGATCGAATCTCGGGCAAGTATCATACCCATAGACAAAGGGAATTGTATACGGGATTGATTGAATCCCCGACATCATGGTTCATCCGACGAGATCATCGTGGAGTACGTGGGAGCCAACATGGGTATCTAGATCCCGCTGTTGGTTATTGGCCAGAGAGGTGTCTCGGTCATGTCTACGTATCTCCCAAATCTGTAGGGTCTACACACTTAAGGTTCGATGATGCTAGGGTTATAGGGAAATGGTATACGTGATTATGGAAGGTTGTTCGGAGTCCCAGATGAGATCCCGGACGTCACGAGGAGCTCCGGAATGGTCCGGGGGTGAAGATTGATATATAGGAAGTCCAGTTTTGCTCATCGAAAAGTTTTCGGGCTCATCGGTATTGTACCGGGAGTGCCAGGAGGGTGTCGGAGGACCCCGAGAGGGGTGTGACGACCAAAGGACTTAGTGGGTCCTTAGAGGAGGTGTGCCAGCCCTTATTGGGCTGGCCAAGACCTTCTAGAAAGGCCCATGCGGCTGGAGATCTAGAGATAAGGGCAAAGGAGTTTGAAAAGGAGGAGATCCACCTCCCTTGTGGGAGGTGGACTCTTTCCCCACTTCGGCCGAAGCCCTCCTCCTTGGAGGAGAGGCCAAGGCAGCCCTCCCTCTCCCTCCTCCTATATATATCCAGGGTTTTGGCTGTTTGAGACACGATCTGATCTCTCTCTCTCACGGCGAAGCCCTACCTCTCTTCTTCCTCCTCCGCAGCGCTTAGGCGAAGCCCTGCCGGAATACCTTGCTACTCCACCACCACCACGCCGTCGTGCTGCTGTTGGAGCCCTTCCCCAACCTCTCCTTCCTCCTTGCTGGATCAAGGCGTAGGAGATGTCACCGGGCTGCACGTGTGTTGAACGCGGAGGCGCCGTTGTTCGGCGCTTAGATCGGAATCCATCGCGATCTAAATCGCCGCGAGTACGACTCCACCAACCGCGTTCTTGTAACGCTTCCGCTTAGCGATCTTCAAAGGTATGAAGATCCACTCTCCCCTTACTCATTGCTGGTTTCTCCATAGATGGATCTTGGTGAACACGTAGGAATTTTTTTGATTTACTACTACGTCTCCAAACAATTAGGTATTCTTTTGAATCTCATATCTAGGAACCAACACAATTATAACATCGAAAAAAAACTTAACTTTATTAGCCTCTTGGGCATAATACCAACAACTGTGATCGATCTCAACCAATCTTTTGCATAGCCTCGTGATTCTTTTGTGATTTCCCATTACTGATGTGACCAAATGATTGATTGAACCCATTGCCTTTTGTTGTTCTCCCTGATGATTTTGTCGACACAACTATCGTATCCACGATTACCTTTGATCTTCCTCTCGACCAGGCGTAACCTTGATTTCAAACCTTGCTCATGGTACCACTTGTTAGAATAATTCGAGGTACGATAGTTGGTCAATCGAAAAACAAGTAATGACAACACGATGACGACAAAAAAAATTGTTAACGAGGTTCAACGAACTCGCCTACTCTTGGGGAAATGAATACGGGCCCTCCTCCCAGAGGCACCGCAACTCCATCTCCCCAGGCACCGACACATACAATTGGCTCCCTGCGTGTATGTCGCTATCTAGCTGTCATGAGTTACATCGTGGTGCCCCTCGTTATATAGGAGGACAAGGGTACAACGTGTTCAACTCCAACACTAACTATATCATAACAAGCCTGGCTTTGAAAAGGTTTCACGCGATTAAAAACTTTGGGTTATAGCAAATAAAAATGAAAGATTAACCAAGCAATTACACATGGCGTACTAGTTGCAAAATCCAACCAAACAACTTCTCTAGCCTTCACATGGCGTTGCTCCCTTCCACAAACTCTAATGTTACCTTTTGCTAGCAAAGTATCTTCTATCTCCCCCACCTAACAATAATGATGAGGTGACAAAGCTTGCATCTGCACCGCAATAAATAAGTTGGACATACAATGTACTCACTCCGTTCCAAAATAAGTGTCATGGTTTTAGGTACATAATTAATTACGAAAGCGACGTGCCATAGTTGCATGTGCTCTAGAATAAACAAGCAAGTGCATAGCAGATTCTCGAAGAAACTAGATCACCCTTTAGTAATTTTTTTTTGTCAAAAATCCTTCAGTAAGTAGTATTTGTCGTTTAGGTGTATTGTGACAGTCTTATAAGTCGAATTAACTTCTATTAAGATCGAGCCGACAAGACTCTTTTCAACCAATCTTATAAGATCTGATTCCTACAATTATTCTTTACGTCCCATAATACAAGATGTTTTCTCATTCATCAATCAATATAAGTAGTTTTTTCAATCCAATCATATAATCTTATAAACTGCTCAAGCCGATGGCTGCCTTGGCACCCCATCCGGAACCAACACGTCAACACCCAGATGCCCGAGTCGAACCTCCCCTCCCCTCACCTCACCTCTCGGCTTTTGCCCTCCGGAAACCAGACGAAAAGCATCCGCCTTTAAACCCCTTGGCCTCATCCAGCCAGGCCGGCCACCAGCCGAAAATCCGCGACCAAACTGCCAAGCCTTCTCCCCGAAGCCTTTCCGGAAAAACCCTCGCCCCCCTTCCCTCTCCCCAACCCCAACCCCAACCCCGGCCGCGATCAACCCCCGCCATCGCCATGGCCAGCGACGACGACTGCTACTACTACTACTCCGACGACGGCGACGGGGAGGAGGAGGCGGAGGAGGAGGAGGCGGCCGACTGGGACGGCCTCGCGGTGGGGGCGGACGAGGACGACCTCGGCCTGCTCGAGGAGGACCCGCCGCTCTCGGAGCGCCGCGTCGATTGCTGGGTGAGCTCCCGCGGCCGGCCGGCGGATTCCTTGCCCTTGGATTGCGTTTGGGTTGCGTGTGCGTGCGGGTTATCGGGGCCTCCGCCTCGGCGAGATCGGGGGGATTCGAGCCTCCACGTGCCCCCGACCCTTCACCAGACCAGGCCGAATTTCGGGTCCTTTTTTTTTAAGACTACTACTGGTTACGCGTCTCTGCATTCTGCTCCGGGAGGCTCTGCTATCCCCTTTCAGCAGTTCGCTGGATTTCCTTCCAGATCGGCTCCAGACCCAATGTGCCATCAGTTAATGCAGGCTGATACAGAGTCCCAATGTGATTGATCGGCGACTGAAACAGCATTGCTAGTGGCGTGACCGTGCTTGAAATAGAGCAGCTCACTTGGTTCCAAACTTTACTCTGTTTTAGCTGCGAGATCTTTTAGTTCCTGGTTTGCTGATATCGTAGTAAAATTGTGTAAATCATATTTTATTTAGAGGAGACCATGGCATGCAGAGCTTCCCTTGTTGAATGCACAATTTGTTCTACTAATTATAGTTTTAAGCACCATACAAATAATTTATAAGAAAAATAGACAATAACTGCAGAAAGAAGGCATCAAGCATGGATGCCGTCCTGGTTTGCTGATAGTTCAGCTCCTGTCTGTTACCAAAGCTCAAGGCTCTGAACCTCTGATCTTACAGTAAAATATTGATTTATTTGCTCAAAGTAAGTATGTTACTGTATCCAATCGTTTGTACTTGTGTTTTGCATTGTCTGTGATTTATGCCTCCGGATTAACCAACTGCAGTAGAATGTAGTAGAATATTTTTTAAAGAAGATTCTTATGGTTGTTTAATTAAAGGTTTTAACATTTTGTAACTGTTGTTTTAGGCTATTACAGGGGACACCCTTTCTGCGGCCCAGGTAATGGGCCATGCTGGTCGTTTCTTATGATTTTAGACTTAGATTCTACTAGCTGAGGTTCGCTGACTGTTTCGTTATCTACTCTACCTATAGCAAGAAGACTTGTCCATAGTGATGAATTTGCTCAATATAAAGCAGCACCAGGCACGCTCTCTGTTCATCTTCCACCGATGGAAGATAGACTGCATCTATGATTGCCTTGACAGGAAGGGGCGAGACCGCATGCTCAGAGAAGCAGGCATTGTACTGCAGGAGAAGAGTAGAATGCTAGGTGCCTCAAGAACACCCTCGACAACTGTCCAATGCAATGTGTGCTTTGATGATGACTTGTCCCCGGCTGCTGTCTCAACTATGGATTGTGGCCATTGCTTCTGCAATGACTGTGAGTTCATCATGCCTTCTCCTCAGTAGTTATCTTCTGACCCTGCACAGTTACTTTAAGGTGTACAGTTATTCTGATGTGTAAATGATTGATCTTATGCAATGCAACCACCAGCAGCAGCAACAGCAGAGGATTGAAATCACTTGCAAAACACGTCTGCGCTTGCTTACCCCTAACCACTGAAAATTAAAATTAAAATATTTGCTTACCGGGGCACTTCAATTATTTTTCCAGGTTGGACAGAGCACTTCAATGCAGCCATAGATGGTGGCAAGAAGCAGATACGTTGCATGGAGGTGAAGTGCTTGGCTATTTGCGATGAGGGCATTGTGCAGCGCCTACTTGGCCAGAAGTACCCCGATGCAGCCAAGCGCTTTGATCGCTTCCTACTGGAGTCTTATCTTGAGGACAATGACTTAGTGAAGTGGTGCCCCAGCATTCCACACTGTGGACGCGCAATCCGTGTGGGCACTGGTGATCCTTACTGCGAGGTCAAGTGTCTCTGCGGTGTCAGTTTCTGCTTCAACTGCATGGAGCAGACACACTCACCGTGCCCGTGTACCATATGGAAGAAGTGGAACACCAGGATCCATGGCGAGTCAGAGAACATCAAATGGATCGTTAAAAACACCAAGAGCTGCCCCAAGTGCTTCAAGCCGATTGAGAAGCGTGACGGTTGCAACCTGGTCAAGTGCAAGTGCGGCCAGTATCTGTGGTAAGCTCTTTTATAGGGTCATCTGTTCGTGAAAACATGTGAGCTCGACTGCCCGATCAGCAATCTGTGAACTGCTCATCAGTGTGCCTTCAGGATAATTTTCATCCCATTATTCCTGCACATGCTTATTGAGTGCTTACATGGCTAATTCACACACATTCTCTGAGTGTTCCTATCTTGCCTGCTGCATGCATCCTATTCCGACTTGAATTTATTATTGATTTTAGTTCTTTTATGAATGCAGCTGGCTATGTGGTGGACCCACAGGTGGCGCGCACACATGGACAAACATTGAGGGCCACAGCTGCAACCGGTACAAGGAGAGCAAGGACAAGGTGGACACGGGCAGGCGGCAGCTAGAACGATACGCACATTACTGCAACCGGTTCAAGATCCATGAGGACTCGTACAAGGAGCAGCACGAAAAGCTGGGGCCGGCCATCAAAGAGAAAGTGAAACAGCTGGAGTCGAATCACCTACGACCAAGGCTGATCAGGGACGGTGACTGGCTGACCGATGCACACCAGCGCCTGCTCTGGTCACGGCAGGTGGTGTCGCGATCATACGCGTTTGCCTATCACATGTTTGGCGGCGAACTGCAGGCGCACCGGTCAGAGCGGGCCAGCTTGGCCCCGGCGCAGAACCTGTTTGAGAGCCAGCAGGAGCAGCTGGAGCGCCACGTGGAGCAGCTGTCCAAGGTGCTGGTGACGGATATCCCCGCGCTGCCTGACCAGGAGATCGTGCAGGTGAAGCAGGATGTCGTCAACCTCGCCAAGATCCTCGAGAGGCTCTGCGGGGAGATGTACACCTGCATTCAGGACGAGCTGCTGCCGCTGCTCACGGAACCCATGGACATCGCCGCGTACACGCCGGACGGCCCTGTGAGGGCCAAGGTGTTCCGGGCGTGACAGGCTTCACCTGGGTGCTGCTCAGGACGCACAGACTGACGAGTGAAGACCACCTTGACATGCATCTGATGCAAATGTGGACGTACAGTAAGAGATGATTTAGGCTGTGGTCTGAGGTTAGTGCAGGCCTCGCACTAGGAGGACCTAACCTAACTACCCAAGTACTATTACTATTAATATAATATAGGTTGTTATTATCAGTTTGCAAGTGAAGCACGTACGGGTTCATCCTGGTATTTGTGGTGTCTACTAAGCGTTGTTCTGGAACTACATCTTTCTGATGACATGATATAAGTAACGACCTGCTTCAGCACTTCTGATTGGCATTGCTGTTAATCTCGTCTTTTTGGGTCTGCACAGAAGTCAAACTCTACGAAGTTTGACAAACTTCATAGGAAAATATATCAACATTCACAATACACAATTGATATCATTAGATGCATCGTGAAATTAATTTTTACATTAGATAACTTTAATGTTGAAGATGTTGATATCTTTTAATATAAATTTGGTCAACCTTTCTGAAGTTTGACTTCAGAAAAATCTTATATGCATAGTAAAAAGAAAAAAAAATGTATATACAAAGACTTTGGATGCTTAGAGCTAATTTATTTCCGTCAAGTCGTTCATGGGTAAATGATTTTGTTCCCAAACATGCGGAAAATGTGTGTGTTCAATTGTTGTATGTGATGTTTACGTGGTATTTCAATTGTTATATATAATGTTTATCTGGTATGTGTGTGTTCAATTGTTGTATGTAATGTTTATATGGTATATGCATGTGCAATCTATGAGAGGATGTTTCCAGTAAGTGCTATATTGATGATATTGGAGTTCAAGGTCTGTATAATTAAGTGTGGTTCATTTGGTGTTTAATTAAGTTATTTAACGTTTCACTATTTTGTATTCCATCTGTAAACTAATATAAGAGCGCTAACCGCTTTTATATTAGTTTATAGAGGAAATAGTATTTTTTAAATTCCAAAATGTACTAGTGATGGGCCAAAAAGCACGTCACCACTAAGGCCAACGATTTGGTCTTGGACGAACTACCATTGACAAGCTTCCACGGGCAAAAAAGCATGTCACCTCTGTTACTAGTGACCAACATTATATGACTAGTTGTTAGTGATAGCGGCCGAGTCGTCCTCGATTGGAATTTTGGGCCCGACACTAATATAAGAGCGTTTAGTATCTAAATGCTTTTATATTAGTTTACAGAAAAAATAGTACTTTTTAAATTCCAAAATGTACTAGTGATGGGAAAAAACACGTCACCGCTAAGGCCAACGATTTGGTCTTGGACGAACTACCATTGACAAGTTTCCACGGGCAAAAAAGCATGTCACCTCTGTTACTAGTGACCAACATTATATGACCAGTTGTTAGTGACAGCGACCCAGTCGTCCTCGATGGGATTATTGGGCCCGACACTAATAATAATCTTTTGATGTTCCGTATCACATTACATCAAGGGTATCACATTACACCAAGGGTGGGCACTTGGGAGTAGTTGGGCACTTGGGAGGAGATAAGGATGAACCGCGTTATGTCAGTGATCTAATGATTATAAGGAGTAAATGGCATAAAACTATTAGTTTACAGGCAACGGTTCCAAAAGAACTAACGAATTTTATTTTTCCTCAGAAAACTACCAAACGCATGGTCGACTGTTTCAAAAAACCCAAAACCGCGGTGACTAGTGATTTAACTGTTTTCCTGACCGATTGGACCCATCGATCAGGCCATGTGGCCCAGCACGCGGACGACGCAACAGTTAATGACCGTTATCCCAACTGGTCCGGTCGGAACGAAAATAGCTGGTCGGGCCGCCCTCTCTCTCACTCTCCCCTCCTCTCCCCCGCCCCCCTCCTCGAGACGATGGCGGCTCTGTAGCCAGATGTCGTCGGCGGCGTGCCTTTGGGCCAAGGTATCACCGGCGAGGAGAGCGGTAGACATTGAGAGGTAGAGAAATGGCTAGGCAGCTCGAGATTCCCGACGCATCGGTCGCCACAGCCATCACCACCTGAGTCCAGCTAGATCCATCATACCGCGCGGCAATGACAGTGGCGAAGTGCATCAACATGGATCCAGAAGGGGGCCACAAGAGGGCGTCGTCGTTTGGTGGAGCGAGGTAAGTAATTTCAGTATTGATAGTGACTTATTAAGTTCACATTTGTTTGTTAGGGTTAGAATATGATAGTGACTTAGTAGGAAAATTATTAATTAGGGTTAGAAGATGATATTGACTTATTAAGACAGTGCAATATAGGAACTGAGCAGATTTATTTGTTTGTTGGCATGCTAGTGCATATTTTTAGAAATGTTCAGAGTTTAAAATTACAGTAAGTAGTTGTGTTAAGTTTCAGTGCCTTTATAATTAATCTTCTTCCTGGTTTGTCTATTTAATCTCCTACAACTTAGATGATGAGGTTTGGGAGGTGAGGCTACATTTTCTAGGCAGAGACAATATGGAGAGAAAGTTTTTTGTTTCAGATATCAGTTATCTGACCTTATTAGCACTGGTTGAGTTGGAGGGGTATGGATTGGATGCATTTTTGACTTATGTTAAGGAAGAGGGAAAGGGCTTGGAGGGGGTGGAGGTCCTGGATAGTGAGGAGAAAGTAGAGGAAATGCTTAAATTATTTGTTGATAAGAGGGTCCTGAACATCACTGTCAGAAAAGCTACTGATCCAAGCCCATCAGATGTTAATATGGATCACATCTTGCTTGAGGACCAGATTCCCATTTATAATGTTGGTGAGCTAGTTGTTTACATTGTTTCTCCATAAGGTGTCCTCCATCCAACCTCTAATTCATCTTTGCCACCAATAATCCCTCAGGAGCCATATCTTAACACACAACATAGTTGTAATTTCAACAAGGGGGAAAATGCAATGGAAGAAGAAGAAGAAGATGAGATGGAAAAATCTTCTTCAAATTTTGAGTTTTTCAATGGTGATTACAGAGGGCAGAAAATATCATACAAGGGGGAAAATTTAGTGAAAGAAGAAGAAGATGAGATGGAAAAATCTTCTTCAGATTTTGTGTTTTTCAATGGTGATTACAAAGGGCAGAAAATATCATATAAGGCTTGGTCTAGGGGTGAAGATGAGGCTGGCATAGGGACAAGCCATAAGCAGGGGGAAGAGGAAGATACTGCAGAGCACTATTGTGGAGGTAACTCGGAACCTTTTGAGTTTTGAGAGGAAGACCAAATCCTTTCTGAACATGAAGAACCTTTAGTTGTACCAAAGAAAGGATCAATGAAGTTTAATCCTGTCAAAAAACCAGGCCCAACTAGCAAGTCATACAGTGAGCCTGAACACCAGAAGTTTGAAGATTTTGTGCATGAACATGATGAATACTGCTTTCCAGGTGATTTTGGCCTTAGTGATGAAGAATAATTTCCAAGGTTGCCTTCTGGTAGGAAGAGAAGGTTGAAGAAGAAGGAGAGAAGATGGTATGATGCATCACTGCCTAATGCACATGAGTAGTTTGCAATGCATTTGTGCTGTCAAAATGTTGTGGAGTTCAGAGAAGCACTTAGAAATTTCCATGTAAGGACACTTAGGAATTTTGAGTATCACATAACCAACTAAGGTTATTGCTTGGTGCTCTCATAGAAAGCAAGGTTGTGAGTTTTACATAGAGAATAGCTAATGAGGCAACTTTTAGCATCAAGAAGATGAACTTGGATCACACTTGTGGAGCAAGTGGAGAGAGCACCAAGGTTATAGTCCATTGGGTTGCCAAGGTTTGTGAGGATACAATTATATCAAACCCTGGAGCTGGTGTTGAGACAATTTTGACATTCACAAAGAAAAAAATTGGTGTTCATGTGCCTAAAAGCTTGGCATATTGGGCAAGGAAGCAAGCAGTTGAAGTTGTTCAAGGAGATCAAAAACTCCAATATCACAGACTAAGAGACTATCTACGGTGTGTGCTAGATATTAACCCAGGCAGTAGATGCATAGTGACAACACAAGAGGACACAGAAAATCCAGCTCCTACCCCCAGGGTTCACTACATGTTGTACTGCTTGTTTGCATGCAAGGAGGACTTCCTAAATGGATGTAGGCCATTTATAGGTATTGATTCATACACATAGATCTAAGATTGTTGCATTCATGTTATTTACAACAAATGTGATCATATATTCATGCCTAGATGGTTGCTTCATCAAGCTCAGCACCGGACAACAGATATTGGCAGCTACAGGGAGGGATGGGAACAACAACATCTTCCCCATAGCCTTTGGTGTTGTTAACAAGGAATAGACAGACAGCTGGACATGGTTTCTCACACAGCTAAGAACTGGTATTGGAACCAGGAACAAGTTTGGCAAATACACAATAATGTCTGACATGCAAAAGATATGAGCTCCTGTATTCATGACTACACTTTAAACATACTGTTGGGGATATAACCCCGCGGTATGACCCGCCCTAAGGACTCCGAGTTATGATTGATGGTTCATACACTAGTCCAAGGTGAGACGATGATCCTAAAGCCCAGGAAGCTTGGCGGCTCATAAGGTGGGACGGACAGTGGCCCAGAAGACCTGGGAGTGTAAGCCGCCCGGGGACAACTTGGACAAGAAGATAGAGGAAGACTTGGATAGACAATGAGAGTCGGGACCCAATTGTATGACCCGTGGTCTAGACCTCCTATATAAGGGCAGACCCAGGGCGACCTAGAGATCAGGTTATCGAATACTAGGCCAAGCGTTTTCTCCCTTGTAATCGGTACATCAAGCAATAAACACACAAGCAGGACGTAGGCTATTACCTCGAGTTGAGGGGCCGAACCTGGATACATCCATGTCTCTTGTCCCTATCAACCCCTTTGAGTCCATCACGTTAGCGATGGCCTCGAACCGAAGTCCGTTCACCCGAACATCTGCCATGATAAAACCACGAGAGTTGGCGCCCACCGTGGGGCTTGCGCTCGGTGGTGTTGTGTTCTCAAAGGGCTCTCTCTCGGGACTCGAGGGATACGTGGTTGGTAGAATGAGCAAGAGTCACTGCGGCCGGCTCTACATCGACGGCACCGGCTGGGGCCTTGATGCCGGCTCTGTGGAGTATGGCTTCCGGGTTCCATTCGGTGGGATCCACGTGTTCATCGGAAAAGTTGATGGAGCAACACCTGGGCCGGACGTCTGCACCAACCTCATCGAGTCGGCTCGACATCTGCAACCTGCTCGTAGCATGCAACCCGCCAGCGTTAGCCCGGGCCGGAAGCATGTTTTCGTGAGCTTTACTCAAGGTATGGATCTGGAAGCTTCTGGATCATAGGAAACTAGGACGAATCTTCAACCGGAGAAACAGAGTCGGTCTACAGGCTTCACAACGGCGGGCTCGAGGGCTTTGATGGGCTCTGCCCTGAGTCGAATCGCTCTAAGGCGGACGATCTTGGGCTGCCGGTTCATGCTGCCATGTTCATGGCGGGGTCAGTCCTAGGCACAAATAGTACGCCCGCAGGGGCCGCCACCTCAGGCAATAACCCGCTGCCGCCGGCTCAAGTTCTTTTGGAGCTAATGGACGAGCTCGCGGCCCTAATGGCTACTGACGTTACACCGGACAATCAAGTGGCTAGGAACTTGGAGATTGCTAGGATCAAGGACCGGATGGCGGAAGAGCAGTAGAGGATGGCTGAGTTAAAAACCCAGATGGAGCAATAGGCAGAACGCATCAAGACAAACGCTTTCCGTCTCAGACTAGAGCAACAATCGGTAGCCGCGGTTCATCGGATGAGGCATCAATCCCGTCTGCCGGAACGTTATGAGGCAAGAAACCTCTTCGACACACTAGGGACAGGGCGAACAACGGATGCACCTGGAAGCCGCCCGGCGGCTCGGCTAGTGACTCAGCCGACCTAGCAAAATCAGGCCTCGCCTGCGGCCTTTCCAACACCAGTGGGTCATTATTCTAACCCGGCCAAGAATATGGTGGCAGCGGCCACCCGGCTCGAAACAATTCCTATTCCGGATGAAGCGCCCTTTGCGGAGGATGTGCGAAACACCATTGGATACTTGCAGACGGCGATGGCCCAGCAGGAAAAGTACACCTACAGCCGGAGCCGTGTTCATTCAACCCCTCTCCCTAGCGGAGTTTTAGCCGGCGTTATGAGTCGCCGGCGGCTTCCAGCAGCAATCGGCACCGAGAGATTCCAACGGGTCATCGGCCGACTATAGATGCAAGAGGCCAGCAAGAGGTGGCAGCTTTAGCCGAGGCGGCTCACCAGGAGCCCGCGCCATCCGTGTCAGTAGGAGTTGGAGGAACCACCAGAGTGGGGGGGTGCCATGTTTATCACCAGCTGTGCGGAGTGAGCGACTGCCAAAGGATTTCAAAGGCCCCCGCAAAGTTCCAAATTACACCGCTGATTTACCCCCAGAGGCTTGGGTGGAAAGTTATGCACTAGCCATGGAGATGCTGGACGTCAGTGAGGCGGTTTATGCCAAATACTTCATCATGATGCTTGAAGGCCCGTCCCGCACATGGTTAAAGGGATTGCCACCCAATACCATCAACTCATGGGCAGAGCTGAGAGCCAGATTCATTAAAAACTTTCAAGGAACGTGTAAACATCCCATGACCATCGTGGATCTTGATCACTGTGTTCAATAGGAGAATGAGTCAGCTCATCATTGGGTACGGCGGGTCTCTACCATCATCCACTTTTCGGAGCAGATCATGGCGGCTCAAGCAGTACTGATCCTAGAGAAGAACTGCCACTTTGTCCCGCTAAACTAGAAGCTTGGCCGACTCAAGCGCACATGTCAAGATATGGGAGAGCTCACGACGGCTCTCACGAAATACGCCGACTCTGACAACACGAAGGATCCGGGCTTCGACGAGGAGAAGGCTGGCTAAGGCACGAAGGGAAATCAGAGTAAGGGTACGACAAACAATGGTAGCCAGAGCAAACGTAAGAATCCTGAGGCCGGGTCAGAACTGGTGGCCAATGCAAGTACCAATCAGAATCACCCCAAGGGCAACAGGAGGTTTAGGCCACCTTTTAATAAGGACAGGCCTGCCTTTAATTTGGAGGAGGCGCTGAAGGGTCCTTGTCCGGATCACGGCCAGCCCGATAAGCCGGCGAACCACACATGAGGAGAGTGCCATTTCATGCAGAAACTCAAGAATCACTTTACACACCCCAACAATCAGGACGGTGGCCCGCCGGGTGGCTCTGGACACGGCGGGTCAGGGGTCGGTTTTGGGTCCGACGGCTCAGGGTCTGGTCACCCAGGTCAAGGTAATCAAGGAGGGCACCAACAACATTCTAGTAACAACAATCAGCAACAGCGTAATCAGTCGGGTTATCAGAGTAACCCAAAGCAGCTCAGCTCCGGTCAGTATCATGTTTTCACAACCAGCCTTAACAAAAGGTATCAGAAGTTGCACAAGCGGGCGGTCAATGCGGTTGCACCAGCCCTACCACAGTATTTACGATGGTCTGAGTATGATATAAGATGGAGCCGGGAGGATCACCCGCCGCGTGTCGATAACCCAGGGCGACTGGCTTTGGTTGTGGCCCCCCAAGTGGGAGGGTATATGGTGAATAAAGTGTTAATGGATGGAGGCAACAATATTAATATCCTGTACTACGATACTTTTCGGCGGATGAAATTGGTAGAAAAGGATTTAAAACCCTCATCCACCGATTTTTATGGTGTGGTGCCAGGCAAGTCGGTGTATCCGGTGGGCAGGATTTCTTTGGAAGTGGCCTTTGGCGACGAGTATAACTACAGGGTGGAGTCCTTGTGGTTTGAGGTGGTAAAAATCAAGAGTCCTTACCACGCACTGTTTGGACGTCCGGCTTATGCAAAATTCATGGCTAGGCCTTGCTATGTATACCTATAGCTCAAGATGTCCGGCTTAAAAGGTACCATTACTGTTCATGGTGACCGAAAGACGGCCATCGAGTGTGAGGAAGGAGATGCGGCTTACGCCGAGTCCAGTTGCGCTCAAGAGGAGCTTAAATTTTACAAAGAGAATGTTAACCCAAAGGATATGACCCCACTGAAAAAACCTACCACGGAGAATGAGCCGTCCCTTAAATTTTCAGCGGATGACACTAAGGCGGTAGATTTCACTCCAGGCGACTCATCCAAACAGTTCATCATTGGAGCTCACATGGATCCCAAATAGGAAAGCACGCTCATCGAATTCATCTGTGAGAATCAGGACATTTTCGCATGGAAACCTTCTGACATGTCGGGTGTACCGAGAGAGTTCGCTGAGCACAACCTTAATGTGGATCCGAAGTTTAAGCCAATTAAGCAGTTTCTACGGCGGTTCAATGAGGAGAGACGCAAGGCCATTGGGGAAGAAGTTGCCCGGCTCTTGGCAGCGAGTTTCATTGTTGAGGTTTTTCACCCGGAGTGGTTGGCTAACCCGGTGTTGGTACTCAAGAAGAACGGCACGTGGCGTATGTGTGTGGACTACACGGACCTTAACAAAGCTTGTCCGGCTGATCCGTTTGGCCTCCCTCGTATTGATCAAATCATTGATGCTACGTCGGGTTGTGAAAGCTTGTGTTTCTTGGACGCTTACTCAGGTTATCATTAGATCAATATGGCGGTTAAAGACCAGGAGAAGATGGCTTTTATTACACCTTTCAGGGCTTTCTGTTATGTATCTATGCCTTTCGGGATCAAGAGTGCCCAGGCGACTTATCAGGGATGTGTGCAGAACTGCCTTCACAGTTAAATTGGCCGCAACGTCCATGCTTATGTAGATGACATCGTGATCAAATCCAGGAAGAAGGAGACCCTTTTGGGTGACTTAAAGGAAACCTTTGATAATCTCTGGGTCTATAAGATGATGCTTAACCCGACTAAATGTGTCTTTGGTGTTCCGGCTGGCAAGCTCCCGGGGTTTACGGTTTCTGAACGTGGCATTGAAGCTAACCCGGATAAAATCAAGGCTGTCACTTCTCTGGCAGAGCCGGCCTGTATTAACGATGTCCAGCGCTTGGCGGGGCGGATCGCCGCGTTGAGCCGTTTCATAAGACACCTTGGAGAGAAGGCTATTCCTTTATATCAGATGATGAAGAAGACGGATAAATTCGTCTAGAGCAAGGCGACAGCTGAAGCACTTGAGGTGCTCAAGAAACAGTTGACTGAGCCGCTCGTGCTGGCTGCTCTGGTTGAGAAAGAACCGTTACTTTTATACGTGGCGGCTAATAATCGGGCAGTAAGCGCCGCGGTTGTGGTCGAGCGCAAGGAATTTGGAAAGGAGTATCCAGTTCAAAGGCCGGTTTATTATATCAGTGAGGTCCTGACGAAGTCCAAGCAAAGGTACCCGCATTGGCAGAAGCTGGTATATGGGGTTTTCATGGCCAGCCACAAAGTAAAGCACTATTTTTTAGGGAACCAAATCACCGTGGTTAGTTCTGCTTCGTTGGGGGACATAATCTAGAACAGAGAAGCCACTGGAAGGATTGCTAAGTGGGCATTGGAGTTGGGTTCTCTTAATATAAAATATGTGCCTCGTACGACCATCAAGTCCCAGGCTCTGGTGGATTTTATAAATGATTGGACGGAATGTCAAGCTCCTGAGGAAAAGCCGGATGATACATACTGGACTATACACTTTGATGGATCCAAGCAGCTAGAAGGGTCAGGCATAGGAGTTGTTTTGACGTCTCCTAAAGGTGATAAGTTTTGTTATGTGCTCCGGCTGATGTTCCCATGCACTAACAATGCGGTTGAGTATGAGGCTCTGCTTCATGGGCTTAGATTAGCCAAGGAGATGAATTTAAGCCGGGTAAGGTGTTTGGGCGACTCAGATTTGGTGGCTCAGCAGGTTTCGGGTACTTGGGACTCCAAAGACCCACAGATGGCGGCTTATCGGCAGGCGGTTGATATTATTGCCGGCCATTTCAAGGGGTATCAGGTGGATCACATTGATCATCGCAAGAATGAGGCAGTAGATGCGCTGTCATGGCTAGGCTCCCAACGAAAGCCGGTGCCGCCCAATGTATTCCTAGACGTCTTAGATCATCCGACTGTTAAGTTACCTTCGGAAGAGGATTTGGCTATTCTTGACCCGAAAGGGGAGTTAGTGGCGGCTTTGCACACTATCCCAGATTGGACTGTCCCCTACCTGGCCTATCTGACCCGAGGCGAGTTACCTGATGATGAAGACCTGGCCAAACAGATTACCCGGCGCTCCAAATCAATGATGATAGTTAATGGTGAGTTGGAAAAGTGTAGCGTGACTGGCGTTTTTCAACGCTGTGTCTCACCTGAGGAGGGTCACGAAATCTAAAATGAAATTCATGCCAGAGATTGTGGACATCACGCCGGCTCGAGGTCGCTGGTAGCCAAGGCCTTCCGGCACGGGTTCTTCTGGTTGATAGCTCACAAGGATGAAGAGGACTTGGTTCGCAAATGTGATGGCTGTCAGAAGTTCGGCCGACGTGCTCATGTTCCGGCTCAAGAGTTAAGGATGATACCAATTACATGGCACCTGATAGATTTTGCAGTCTGGGGGCTAGACATGGTAGGACCTTTCAAAAGATCCAAAGATAAGAAAACGCACCTCTTGGTGGCGGTCGGTAAATTCACCAAATGGGTGGAGGCAGAGCCGGTTAGCAAGCGTGACGCGGCTACGGCAGTTCAATTTGTTAAGAAGCTGATTTACCGTTTTGGTTACCCTCATAGCATTATCACCGACAATGGCACAAATCTATCTAAGGGGGCTATGAAAGAGTTCTGTGACAAGGAGCACATCCGACTGGATGTTTCAATAGTTGCGCATCCAGAGTCTAATGGTCAGGCGGAGCATGCTAATCAAGAGATTTTAAGGGGCATCAAGCCACAACTTATGGTTCCTTTACAACAGACGCCCAGGTGTTGGGTAGAAGAATTGCCTTCCGTCTTATGGAGTGTCAGAACTACCCCCAATAGATCTACAGGCTATACACCTTTGTTTATGGTGTATGGTGCTGAAGCAGTATTGCCGAGTGACATCCGACATGATTTGCCATGTGTAGCGGCTTATAATGAGGCGGATAATGAGACGGCACGTCAAGACGCGTTGGATGCTTTGGAAGAAGCACGGGAGCCGGTGGCTGCCCGATCGGCGATCTATCAGCAAGACCTACACCGCTACCACAACCGTAGAATCAAGACCCGGGCATTCCAGGAAGGGGACTTAGTGCTCCGGCTGATTCAGGACCAGACAGGCATGCATAAGTTATCTCCTCCTTGGGAAGGACCCTTTGTGGTCAGTAGAAATCTCAACAATGGGTCATATTATCTCGTCGATATCAGGGATAACTCAGAGACGGCGGGTCAGGAAACCCGCCGACCATGGAACATAGCACATCTACGGCCGTATTACACATAAGGGCGTTGAGACTCGCCATTGTATACTATCATTGTACATACCGTATATAAATAAGATAACATCCCCGCAAGACGGGACCTCTTTTGTTACACGCGTCATTGTTCATACAAGAAGAGTTCATAAAAATTCCAGTTGATAGATCAACTGCGGCGGAGGGCGGCTTCTTACCTTTGGGTATCGCTTCTAATGCTTATTGGCCCGGCTCTATGCCAAAATCTCCGGCTAACATGATTAGCCGCGGCGGAGGGAGGCTTCTTACCTTCGGGTATCGCTTCTAATGCTTTATCGGCCGACGTTTACGCCATATTGCTGAAGGGGGCTTCTTACCGACGGGTATCGCTTCTAACACCCTATCGGCCGGCTTCATGCCAAATCTCCGGCTAACATGATTAGCCACGGTTGTAGGAAGTTTTTTACCGACGGGTATCTAACCCTAACAACCGGCGGAGGGCGGCTTCTTACCTCTGGGTATAGCTTCTAACGCCTTATCGGCCAGGCTTTATGCCATCTCCGGCTAACCAGATTAGCCATGGTTGTCAAGGGGGCTTCCCACCTCCGGGTGTAGCTTATCTAACCTTAAACAACCGACGGAGGGCGGCTTCTTACCTTCGGGTATAACTTCTAATGCCTTATCGGCCAGGCTCTATGCCATCCCCGTCTAACCAGATTAGCTATGGTTGTCAAGGGGGCTTCCCACCTCTGGGTGTAGCTTATCTAACCTTAAACAACCGGCGGAGGGAGGCTTCTTACCTCCGGGTATAGCTTCTAATGCCTTATCGGCCAGGCTTTATGCCATCCTCGGCTAACCAGATTAGCTATGATTGCCAAGTGGGCTTACCACCTCCGGGTGTAGGCTACCTAGTCTTGGCTACCGATGTCTTCTATGTTAACAAAGCAGCATAAGGGCTCAAGACAGCATACAAAGGCAATGACAGTTGAAGAGCCGAATCATTTTATACAGCAGCATAGAACAAGATTCATCAGAAGCAAAAGTGGCATCTAGTCTATTACATACACTCCCCGAGGAGCCCAAAATTTCGGACAAGTTTTGTTTCAACACCACACGGCGAGTCATGGAGAGTCGACTGTTACAAGTTTTTCAAGGTAAGGGATAGCTAGTTGCCGGGTCATCCTATTCCGGCTCTTCCGTGGCCCCGATCTAGAGATTGTCCAATTCCCAGTTGCAGTTTGTTAGAGCCACAAAAGAGCCTTCTTCAAAGTAAGGAGACGGATCAAGGTCAGGAGCGAAGAGGTCCTTACCGCGGGCAGACGTTAAGTCCTTGCACTCGTAAAGCGGGCCGCGGATTCTCTTTTGGTCAGGGCCATAAGCCACCTGGTAGGTCGTCAGGTCAGCTTCCTCCGCTAAGACGGAAGCCAGCACTCTGGAATCCTTTACGCACCAGCTGTAGTCAGCATCGGTGAACTCAGAGCCGTCGTCTTTCTTGGAAGGGAATCCGTCCATCATCTCGGATAAGGTCAGCTCTGGAGAGAAAGCCAAGGCCCGGCTGATGCCCGCAATCGCCCCTTGGCGGGCGGCTGATTTCTTTAACTCGGCAATCTGCTTGGGCATGGTGGACAAGAGATCCAGGATGCCCTTGAGAGTTGCAGGAATCTTATCTTTGTACTGCACAGCTTTGATGGTGCACACTGCACCACAGTAGAGTTGCTCTGTCAGGGTGTAGACGACTTTCAAGGGCAGCAGGCTGTCAGAGGCCAGTTGTCGGCTCCTAGGGCCTGTGTAAGTCGGAGATTTCATGGTAAGTCGCCAGCACAAGTATTATATGCCAATTGAGTGAAAGTTTCCAGAAACTCACCAAAGAGGGCGGCTGTCATTTTGGTGATGTGGCGTTTCAAAGATTGGAGCTCATCTCATACGATCATCAATCGCTGGTCAGCATCATCCGCCCGCTTAGTCAATGAAGCTTTTTTAGAGCTAGCTGACTCTTTGAAAGCGATGAAGTTGGCCTTGATTTTAACCAACTCCTCGGACATGAGCTGGCATTTCTCATCAGTGGCGCTCCGGGCAGCTTGTTGTGCAACCAAATTGGCTTTTAAGTCGGCCAATTGTGACCCGACGTCAGTTAAGGTTTCCTGTGACACATCAAAGCATAGAATAAACGGGCAAGTTTCAAACAGATTGCAAGCAATATGCGTGACACTTGGGGTCTAATGTCTATTTTCAGAAGTTCGGCATGAAAGTCGCGACTCAACTTTGAACAAGATTGAGCCGACCCTTGGGGGCTAGTATTGGCTCTCTTATTTATCTTCTAAGAAGTTCCGGTTCAAATTATCAATCATTGAGCCGGCCCTTGGGGGTTATATACTGGTTTTTCATAACGAGGATGATCATAAAAGTCCCGGCTCAACCTGTGGAAATATTAAGCCCGCACTTGGGGGCTACGTAAGGATATAAGGAAAAAGGAATACCTCATATTTCTTCTTCACGAGGTTAACTAGATGGAGCTCTAGATCCCGGCTTGTGGCTAGCCGGTTCATATAGCCAGCATGAAGCTCATCGTCTGTCATCTTCTCAAAAGCAGAAGATTCAAACTCCAACTTCTTCGAGGCTTCAGACGGTTCTTTATGCTTGGTTATCACGTGAGCCGGGGGAGACTAGAAGCCAGAGCCGGTAATCACGACGTCCGAAGTGGCAGCGTTCTTGGTCATCTGGGTAGGACTTGGTGGCTTCGAAGGATTCCTTGGAGGGATCTATGGGATGATGTCTTCCACAGCCGGCCCAATAGATGCGGCTGGCGGATCCACATCCAGTCGTGACTCTTCCGATTGTTCGTGCTCCGGCTCTTGGGATGCGGGGCTAGGTGAGGACTTGTTCGTCTTTCGACGCTTCGCTTGAGCCTTGGAGAGCATGAACGTCAGAACCCAAGGATTACAGCTGCCAAAGGGAACATAAGTGCACGGTTAAAGGAAGTACTTACAACGGATTGATCTTAGGAGGCGGTAGGGCGATTGCCGTAGAATCACCAGAGGAAGGTGACCTCTGCGAGATAGTTGAGAAAAGATAAGACAATATTGAAATGGCAAAGAAAACTAGTCAAACAAGAGATATATACCTCTGCAGGGCGTTTCTTTGGAGCTGGGGAGTTCGGTAAGCCGGACACGAGATCTATAGAGCCAGCGCTCCGGGTTTGGCGACGATCAGCCTGTTGTTGCTTTTTAAAAAGAAATTGAGGGTCCAGATAAGCAAGAGGGTGAGAGAGAGGAACTTTCCTAATAACCCGCCGCGGCTTCCGGGGGATAAAGTATTCTGAGCTGGAAGAAACATAGATTACCTCAGGGGCGTTAGCGCGGCTGGTCTCCACGTCATCCTGTGAGTAAAACAGGTGTTAGTAAAATGAGAAAACAAAGTCTAAAAAATAAGCTAAAATTGTACCTCTAAGCCGGATGATTGTGGCGGGTCAAACCATCCCTCTTGCGGGGCGTCCTTCCTGGGCTTCTTAGTCGGGGCCTTTTTCTTGGTCTTTTTCAAGGGAGGGATGTATTCCTTCTTCCAGAAATCAGAGTCGGCCTGAAAGAATAAGCCGGTTAAAGGTAGTAGATCAGCAAGATACAAGTAAAGTCCAAGAGACGGATGGGAAGAAATTGCCTTACATCTGGGGCCGGATTAAGGGCACTAAAGGGGATCAACCCAATAGTGCTGCAGGCGCTGGATGTTTCATGAAGGAGACTCCGGATAGCAGTGGTGATGTCGTCTTGTGTCAAGGTTGACCGGCTGAAGCACAAAGAGTTGTCGTATTCGCCCTTGTACTCGCACATAAGGCGGCTTCTGTGGCTTAACGGCACGATCCGCCAAGTGATCCAGTAGCGGATCAGGTCCAGTCCGGTTAAGCCATTGGCCATGAGGGCCCTAATCTTGGCATGATCCGGCTCGTATCTTGCACGCTCTGAAGCTGACAGCCGACCAGGAAGCTCTGACGTTGTCTTGAGTCGGGAAGGACGGTAACCCGACAGTGGATGTTCACCCTTTGGAGAAGTATCTTTGCAATAGAACCACGTTTTATTCCAGTCCTTTGGGTGACTCGGCAGCTGCATAGCCGGAAAGGTGATGTCCTGGCGCCTTTGGATAGAAATTCCGCCCAGCTCGAGACTCGGACCAGCCTTCACTTCAGTTTGATGGTTGGCATAGAAGAACTCCTGGAATAGGCCTATCGACGGCTTGGCTTGCAGATAGAATTCACACAACACTTGAAAGTTGCAGATGTTTGAGACGGAGTTGGGGGCGAGGTCTTGAGGATGGAGTTTGTAAAAATAAAGGACATCGCGGAAGAATTTTGAGCCGGGAGGCACGAAACCCCGTTCAATATGGTCTGAGAAAACGACCACCTCTCCTTCTTGGGGAACGGGCCTCAGTTCATCACCCGGGACCCGCCAGTGGATGGCATCTTTGGAAGGGAGAGTGCCAGCGTGAACAAAGTCCATCAAAAACTCTTCCGTAACGCACGACCCGACCCAGTTACAGGAGTTCGAGGCACGAGACATTCTGCCGGTTCAAAGATTATGGAAATTAAAACACGGTGAGTCAAGAGGAGATTAAAATCTATGGCAGCTTATGAGCTTAAAGATTCTATGTATAATATGCTATACTCCGGCTGATGAGAGCCGACGCAGAGGGGGGAAATTTGGCTAAGTCCCAGAAATAGGTTTCACAACCTACTGCTATATTTATGGATCTACAAAAGCAGGAAAAAGGTTCCTATTTTTAGACCTAGTGAAGAACAGACGAAGCAGACAAAAACTAAAACGATGAGAAGGAGCCGCGATGGGCCCGTGCATTGTGCACGGTCGCCCCGCACGCGGCGGCGCGGCCGGCGTGAGCATCAAGGGTGCGGCCGACGTCGGAGGACCCCGAGCAACGGCGGCGGAAGAACCCGTGCGAGGGCGACGGGCTTCCTGCAAACCCTACCGGCGCGGTAATGGATCTAAGGAGAAGCATGGGCTTACCAATGATGGCGCAGTGAAATACGGATGAATCTCTAATTCACATAGGTTGATGTAGCGGCCTGGCATTGACGGAGCGGAGGCGGCGCTGGAGCTGGAAGTGATGGAAGCGGTTGTGTCAGAGGAGGAAGACGAGGAAGCGAGCGGGAGAAGTAAAAGACTGCCTGGGGCGGTCCTATTTAAAAGGAGAAGGAAGAACGAGCGCGAAAATCCAGGCAACGAAAACGTTTCGTCCGAGGCGGACGCCTCGATTTTCGGGATAATGACTTAATGCAAAGATTTGATGGGTACATCAGCGATTCTTTCTTGCAAGGCTAACAAGACGTCATGGAGGTTCATCCCGGGCGACTCGGCAAAAGAGCAAGACAAGAGGGTGAAGTGAGCAAGCTCAAATCAACCTGGGGCCTAATGTTGGGGATATAACCCCGCGGTATGACCCTCCCTAAGGACTCTGGATTATGATTGATGGTTCATACACTAGCCCAAGGTGAGCCAGTGATCCTAAAGCCCAGGAAGCTTGGTGGCTCATAAGGTGGGCCGGACAGTGGCCCAGAAGACCCAGGAGTGTAAGCCGCCCGGGGACAACTTGGACAAGAAGATAGAGGAAGACTCGGATAGACAATGAGAGTCGGGACCCAATTGTATGACCCGTGGTCTAGACCTACTATATAAGGGCAGACCCGACGTGACTTAGAGATCAGGTTATCGAATACTAGGCCAAGCATTTGCTCCCTTGTAATCGATACATCAAGCAATAAACACACAAGAAGGACGTAGGCTATTACCTCGAGTTGAGGGGCCAAACCTGGATAAATCCGTGTCTCTCGTCCCTATCAACCCCTTTGAGTCCATGACGTTAGCGATGGCCTCGAACCGAAGTCCGTTCACCCAGACATCTGCCGTGATAAAACCACGACACATACCATCATAGTTATCCATCATTCTAAGCAATCATTCTTAATAGGGATTGTTGAATGCAATCAATGATGTATTCCCTGACTCCCCACAGAGGTTTTGTCTTAGACATATATATGCCAACTTCCAATCTGTTGGTTTTAGAGGGGAGGAACTCAACAAACACTTAGATCAGGATGCCTATTCCTTCACTAAGCATGGTCATGATAAAGGCATGGAAAATTTGAAGAAAGAAAGTTATGAGGCTTGGCAGTGGTTGTCTCAGATACCAGACCATACATGGGGAAGATACAAAATGGATACTGTTTGCAAAACTGACTTGGTTGTAAACAACCTTGGTGAAGTTTTCAACAGGATGATATTGGACATTAGGGACAAGCTAATCAGGACTATTTTGGAGGGCATAAGAACAAAGATAATGATCAAGTTTCAGAAAATCAGAGAGAAAACAGAGACATGCAGATGGAGAGCACACCAAACTACTCAGAAATTTTAGAAGAAGGCAAGAAGCGTGCTAAGTATTTGAAGCATACATGGAAGGTCCAGGCATCTGGCAAGTGACTAGTAGGTGTGATTACACATATTGTGTTAACTTGAACACTTATTCCTATGACTGTAGGAGGTGGGACATGATAGTTGTGCCTTGCAGTCATGCCATTGCTGTAATGCAGAAAGTGAAGCAACATCCTGAGGACTTTGTCAATGATTTCTTCAAAAAGCCCAAGTACTGTGAAACATACAAGCATATAATTTTGTAATAACTATACTATCTTGTGTGGTTTTAGAGATATTCAGTCAGTTAATCCTGTGTTGATTCAGTTAGTTAATCCTATGTTGACTCAGTCAGTTAATCCTATGTTGATTCAGTCAGTTTATATTGTGTTGATTCAGAGAGTTAATATTGTGTTGATTCAGTCAGTTTGTATTGTGTTGATTCAGTCAGTTTGAGAGTAGCATACATATTGATTCTCATCCAGATCTTACAACGAACACCACTTATAGATACACAATAATAGATAGATAGATATTCCAGATCTTACGAAGAACTCCTACAGATAGATAGATAGATAGATAGATAGATAGATAGAGGGCACATGGTTTCATCCATATCAGTCATAACGCTCGAAGAAACGAGCCCACTTAGCCCTAGTAGCTGGATGAGGATCCATGACTGCTCTTCTCCTCGCCCAGATAATGATCTTCTCGAAGATCCTTCCCCTACCACCAGGGAAAACAAGCTCAATCTCTTCACCATTGCATTTCTCCATCACCTTATCGAAGAGCCGGTGGATGTACTCAAGCTCCTGCTCATCGTGGGCGGCCTCCTGTGCCCTCTACCTACGCCTCCTCCTCCTTTGTTGTGCTGCTGGAGTCCTAACATCCATGGCCTCTCCCTCCTCCTTTGTGACATATCCCATGCCAGGATCCATCTCAGCCTTCATAGGCTTCCTGGTGTTCTTGATAATGTCAGCCTAGGTCTGCAAAATGCACCTCTGGTCCTTTGCAAGTTTAAGCTTTTCCATCTGCACCTCCAACCTAGATTTCTCCTCTACCTCCTTGTAGGATCGTAAGTAGGTCTAGAGGGGGGATTAGACTACTTGACCAAATAAAAATTCTATCTTTTCCCAATTTAAGCATTGGCAGATTTTAGCAATGATAGCAAGTCAAGCGCACCCTACACATGCATGTCTACGAGTATAGCAGCAGAAAGTAAAGACAAGCATGCATAGTAAAGGAAGGGTAGGAAGATCAAACACAATTTGAAGACACGAAGATTTTTCCTGTGGTTCCGATAGGTGGTGCTATCGTACGTCCATGTTTATGGAGTCTTCCACCCACGGAGGTTAACGGTCGCAAGAGTCCACAAAGGGCTCTACCCACAGAGGGTTCCACAAAGAAGCAACCTTGACTATACCATAATGGCCTACGTCCACGGAGGACTAGCCTAACTCAGGGTAGATCTTCACAAAGTAGGCGATATCGTTGCCCTTACAAACTTCTTGGTTCACTCCACAACACGAAGTAGGAGGCTCCCAAGCGACACCTAACCAATCTAGGAGACATCACCCTCCGAAAGGTAATAGAATGTCGATGAACTCCTTGCTCTTGTGCTTCAATATGATAGACTCCTCAACACTCAACCACTCTCTCATAGTTTGGCTTTGGTGGAAGAGATCAATTGAGTGGAAAGCAACTTGGGAAGTCTAGAGATCAAGATTCATATGCTAGTAATGGAATGCCATGATCTCAACAAATGAGTAGGTGGCTCTCTCTCAAAAAATCTGATGGGATGAGTGGGGATATGTTCTGAGTGCTTCTTTTTCGAGTGAGTGGTGGTGGGGGGTATATATAGACATCTCCAAAAATCCAACCATCACACATTAAGTGACAAACTCGATGACAATGATGTGTGAATCTCGATGGTATCGAAGTGATCCAGAGGTGGCAACTTTTGAATCTCGGTGAGGCCGATATAGAATTCTCGGTGACACCAAAAGGTGGGCAACGGTCAGATCGCTAAACTCGATGGCACCGATATGAAAAACTCGGTTACACCGAATAGGTGTAGTCAAACATCAGTAGGTTTGTCACCTAAACTCGGTTCCACCGACTTGGAATCGGTTGCACCGAAAAGGTAGGGTTTGAATGGGTTCTGTCCTGGGATGGAAATCGGTAGGGCCGAATGGAAAACTTGGTGGCACCGATTTTGGTGTTGGCTTGGACAGAATATTCTGGAAGAGTTTGTGAGTGGTTTTGGTGACTATCACTTGTGCAAGTTTGAGCATCTTGTTCACCAACAATACCTTACCCCCTTTTAATAGTATTGGCTTTCCTATGGACTCAAAGTGATTTCTCACAAAGTAAAATGTAGAGTCCTCTTTGCTTGAAGCTTTGCCAATCCATTTCTTGAACCTAGGGGTTTCTCCTCAATCCTTTTGCCAATCCATCATTGAACTTTCCTGAAATATGCTTCGTGGAAATGTTAGTTCAATGATATATATGTTATTATTACTTACCAAAACCACCAAGGGAGCAAATGTGCTTTCAATCCCCCCATTTTTGGTAATTGATGACAACATATAGATCAAAGCTTCGACCTATGATATAATCAATGAATTTAATCGTCTCTTTGAGAAGTATGTGATAAGCAAGAGCTCCCCCTATATTTGCGCATTATTTTGAATTTGTGTTTGAATGCCAATGCACAATCGATTAGGTACATGGGGCACTTCTTCCATGTCACATACATCTTGGTGGTGTGCGAGAATAATAAGAATGGATATCATAGCACAACACAATCAAGCAAAGATGAATGATCATCTCATAAGCATCATAGAGATAGGAAATAGTAGCAACACACATCAAGTGTATGATCAAACACCGGCAAAGTTTAACACATCCAAACAAAAAGATAGCAAATGTTTTGAAAAAGCGATCAAAACCAAACACTCTCCCTCTCTCAAAGCCCTAATGATCTATACAACCTTTCCCTCTTTGGCAATAAGTTACCCAAAAGTTCAAAGGTATGGAGCTAAACGCTCTCCTTAGGCTGATCTCCTCTGGTAGCTGAAGTTGGAGTCAAGAGAACTGCGTCGGCGAAGAATTGGGATGATGCCATGGATGGAGTTGGTCTAGCATCTGGAGGAACTGGAGCTGAAGGAGCTGAAGCTGGTGCTGACGAAGAAGGTCTCAACTCTGGAGCTGGCACTATAGCTGATCTAGCTTGAGTAGTGAACAAAGTGCTCGTCCTAAGAGGTGCACGATCCTCATCATCGTCAGAATCAGACTGAAGAGGTGCGACAAATAGCAGCTTCATCTACTTTCTTCTTGAGCTCGTTCACAATCTTTGTTAGTCCATCAACCTTGTTGTTGAGACTATGGAACTTGTCATCAACAATCCTCGATAGGCTCTCTTGGTTCCTCAGGATGTTGGTGATGTCCTGCATGCTGAGCATAGAGATGATAAGTAGACCTATCTGCTCACTCCTAGTCATGGGCGGCTGATTACTAGTGTCTCTGAGTGCTTCATCACGTGCCTGTCCTGCAGCTGATGTGGGATGATCTGGGTCCATCACCACAATGTTATCCTCGAGCTCCGATAAGAGTGGCAAATGTGGTCAATCAAGCGCAAAGATATGCTTCTCCAACTTGGAGTTGATAAGCATCTGGATGTATGGTGCATAGAAAACATGAGCGCTTCTAATCAGCAGCAATTCCCTTCACATTATCCACTATCAAGTTCATCACTCTGAATCTGGTATGTTGATCTGGATGGATCAACATGTTGATGGAGTAGCCTCGGATCATCTTCTCATCTCCATACTTGGGGAATAAGGTATGCCTCAGAGTGGTATTGATCATGCGAAGACCAACCTGAAGGAAATAGATAGATCCTATCTCGTGAGACTTCAGATGTGCAGCAGGAATCTCCTTGTACATGTTCTTCATGGCATTGTTGGTTGCCTTGTTCTCTGAATATACATTGATATCTCCATATTGCACTTCTGGGAATCCTAAGATGGCAGCCCACTCCCCAACTGTGGAATCATATCTAGCACCTTCAGTCATCCATACAATTCTACCATCATCATAGAAATGAGTAGTGGAGTAGAATTGCATGATCATCTCATCATTCCAAGCTGTAAATTCCTTGCCAACAAACTCATCTACACTAGTAGAAAACAGACCTTTCATCTGCCTCATTAGTCCCGGTCCGGTTTTGAACCGACACTAATGTGATCATTAGTCCTGGGTCTTGATGGGCATCATTAGTTCCGGTTCGTTCTGGACCTTTAGTCCCGGTTCGTTCCATGAAACGACACTAAAGGTGTGGTGGCAGGTTGACGTCAGCCTTGGGCCCCACGGAAACCTTTAGTCCCGGTTGGAGCCACCAACCAGGACTAAAGGTCCCCTATATGAACCCTTCGGCCAGCCCAACCACACTCCTCTCTGTTCTTCACCTTTCCTCTCATATCTATTATTCCTCTCTTCCCCGAGCTCATCCTCCATTTTTGCCAAAATTTGTCAAGATTTGGAGGCACCCCATCCATCCAAGTGTTCACAAAGGTTAGCAACTTTGTCCTTTCATCTCTTGTTGCTAGATTAGCTCTTGCAATGCTCTATAAGTATAGTTATTTGTGGGTTTTAGTTTGTATGTGGTAGTTTATTTGATTTATGCAATTTGATCCCTTACTTTGCATTTGTAGGTGTGGTTTACTTAGTGCCTTCCTATCCCGTCCTAACCACCGTCGATCGCCCGCATTGTCCCGTCGCCAGCACCACCTTTGGTGAGCCTCTTGTTCTTATCCTTTTTATAAAAAAACATGTTTGTAAGATTTAGTTAGTTACTTGTATAGTTTTCTTACCTATATGGTTGTTTGTTATACATAGTGGCATGGTTTTGAAATCCATCCCCGTCGGCCCTCGTCCGGTTTATGATTTTGATGTGGTATATACTCTCTTTTATAACTCTTTGTTGCATTTAGTGTTTATGACAATTATGCCCATCAAGTTGACATAGATATTTTTATCTAGGAGGTATGTGAACCGGAGATTCCAACCGACATAGATATTCTTGTCAAGAAGTTAAATATAGTTGAAAAAGAAAACGAGTATTTGAAAGAAAAAATGAAAAGAGTCGAAGAAGAGAAGATGAAACTGGAGTTGTATGTTGCCGATGTCATCGATGATCACAAGATCAAGATGGGTGCAATGCGCTTGAAGATTAGAAAATTTAAAATATATGCCATTGATAGTGAGGCTTGGTATCACTATGCTGTTGGATCAATTGTTACCTTAGTTGCGATGTTGATCGCATTTGTTGTTGCATTTAAATGCTTTATCTAGAGAGTTTTTATGTTGTTTTATGAGAACAAGTGTGTATAAACTTTATGTACGAACTTGTATTAATTTGGTCTTTTAGGTGTTGTGTAATGAAGATGAGCCGGCAATGGATGTACGATGACTGATGCTCTCCCCAGTTCATTAATGGCATGCATACTTTTCTGGTTGCGGCTGAGGCAAACAAGCGTCCAGATGGTTTTATGTATTGTCCATGTGCTGGCTGTAAGAATGATCGAAATTACTCTAACTCAAGAACCATTCACGTGCACCTGTTTGAGTCCGGTTTCATGTCCGGCTATAACTGTTGGACCAAGCATGGAGAAAGAGGGGTCCTAATGGAAGAGAATGAAGAAGAAGAGGATGAAGACAGCTATCCTGGCCATGGGTTCGATGAATATGATGGTACAAAAATGGGGGAATAAGCTGAGCCGGCAATGCGGGAAGGAGCTGAAGAAGAGGCATCAGATGAGCCCGTTGATGATCTTGGTCGGGCCATTGCCAATGCAAAGAGAAACTGCGCAAGTGAAAAGGAGAAGCTGAAGTTGCAGCGCATGTTAGAGGATCACAAAAAAGGGTCATACCCAAATTGCAAAGATGACAAGAAAAAGCTGGGTACCACACTGGAATTGTTGCAATGGAAGGCAGAGAATGGTGTATCTAACAAGGCATTTGAAAATTTGTTGATAATGTTAAAGAAGAAGCTACCAAAGGACAACGAATTGCCACAGAGTACGTACGAAGCAAAGAAGGTTGTCTGCCCTCTAGGATTAGAGGTGGATAAGATACATGCATTCCCTAATGACTGCATCCTCTACCACGGCGAGTACGAGGATTTGAATGCCTTCCCGGCATGTTGTGCATTGCGCTATAAGATGGGCCACGATGACCATGGTGATGTTGAGGGTGAGCGCTCCAAGAAGAAGGTTCCTACCAAGGTGATGTGGTATGCTCCTATAATACCATGGTTGAAATGTTTGTTCCAAAACAAAGAGCATGTCAAGTTGATGAGATGGCACAACGAAGACCGTAAGAAAGACGGGAAGTTGAGAGTGCCCGCTGACGGATCGCAATGGAGAAAAATCGAGAGAAAGTGGAAGGACTTTGCAAAGGACGCAAGGAATGTATGGTTTGGTTTAAGTGTAGATGGCATTAATCCTTTTGGGGAGCAGAACAACAATCATAGCACATGGCGTGTGACTCTATGTATCTATAACCTTCCTCCTTGGTTGTGCATGAAGCGGAAGTTCATTATGATGCTAGTGCTCATCCAAAGCCCCAAGCAACCCGGTAACGACATTGATGTGTGCCTAAGGCCATTGGTTGAAGAACTTTTACAACTGTGGAATGGAAAAATTGTACGTGCATGGGATGCGAAAGATCAGGAGGAATTTGACCTACATGCATTGCTGTTTGTAACCATCAATGATTGGCCTGCACTCAGTAACCTTTCAGGACAAACAAACAGGGGATACCACGCATGCACGCACTATTTATGATACCGACCATATATATTTGGATAAATGTAAGAAGAATGTGTGACTGGGGCATCGTCAATTTCTTCAGAGCAGGCATCCCGTAAGAAAGAAAGGCAAGCATTTCAAAGGTGAGGCAGATCACCGGAAGAAGCCTCACCACCATACGGGTGATGATATACTTGATATGGTCAAGGATTTAAAAGTAATCTTTGGCAAGGGTCCTGACGCACAATCTGTTCCGAATGACGCTGACAAAGGCACACCCATGTGGAAGAAGAAATCTATATTTTGGGACCTACCCTATTGGAAAGACCTCGAGGTCCGCTCTACAATCGATGTGACGCACATGATGAAGAATCTTTGCGTGAACCTTCTAGGCTTCTTGGGCGTGTATGGGAAGACCAAAGATACGCCAGAGGCATGGCAGGACCAGCAACATATGCACGGAGAAGACGACATGGATCCAAAGTAGTTTCAGAGTCATGCCAGCTACGCTCTTACCAAAGAAGAGAAGGAAATCTTCTTCGAATGCCTGCTCAGTATGAAGGTCCTATCTAGCTTCTCGTCGAATATAATGGGAATAATAAATATGGCAGAGAAAAAGTTCCAGAACCTAAAGTCTCATGACTGCCACATGATTATGACACAACTGCTTCCAGTTGCGTTGAGGGGGCTTCTACCGAAAAACGTTCGATTAGCCATTGTGAAGCTATGTGCATTCCTGAATGCAATCTCTTAGACGGTAATCGATCCAGAAATCCTACCAATGTTAGAGAATGATTTGGTGCAATGTCTTGTCAGTTTCGAGTTGGTGTTCCCACCATCCTTCTTCAATATCATGACACACGTCCTAGTTCACCTAGTCGAGGAGATTGCCATTCTGGGTCCTGTATTTCTACACAATGTGTTCCCCTTTGCGAGGTTCATGGGAGTCTTAAAGAAATATGTTCATAATCGTGCTAGGCCAGAAGGAAGCATCTCCAAGGGCCATGATGTTGGGGAACGTTGCATGGGATTTTTTTCCTACGTTCACGCAAGACCTATCCATGGTGATGAGCATCTACGAGCGGGAGAGTGGATCTACGCACCCTTGTAGATCGCTAAGCGGGAAGCGTTAAGAAACGCGGTTGGTGTAGTTGAACGCCTTTGTGATCCAAATCGCCGAGCGTCCCGCAATCCAATCACGATCCATCCCGATCAAGCACCGAACGGACGGCACCTCCGCGTTCAGCACACGTATAGCTTGATGACGATCTCCGCCTTCTTGATCCAGCAAGAGGGAGCGGAGAGGAAGAAGAGTTCTCCAGTAGCATGACGGCGCTCCAGCGATGGTGGTGGAGATATTCCGGCAGGGCTTCGCCTAAGCACTACAGAAATCCGACCTAGAGGAGAAACTATGCACTGGAGGAACGGGTAGCACGTGGCTGAAAATCTGGTGCAAAAACCCTAAAACCTCCAGTATATATAATAGGGAGGGAGGAGAGGCCTTGGCTCAAGGGCCAAGCCTCCTTGGTTTGGCCAAAGTGGGGAGGAGAGGAGGACTCCTCCTCTAATCCTAGTAGGACTAGGATTCCTCCTTTTTTTGCCTTTTTCCATCATTTCCCATTGGGCTTTTCTTCCCTAGCCACATGGGCCTTGTGTGGGACTTCCACCAGGCTACTAAGGGCTGGTATTTACTCTCCCACAGCCCATGAAGCCTCTTGGGTCGAAATACCCCTGCCGGTGGTCTCCCGATACACTACTGGCACTCCCGTACACTACCGATTAGCCCGAAACTTTTTCGGCAATGGCACGAGTGTTGTCACAGAACAGGTTCATTGGATTCAGTGCACTGGGCACTACTCCAAGATCTGTCATGAACTACTTCATCAAGACACCTTCCTTCGCCGCCTCCGAGGCTGCGATGTACTCCGCTTCATATGTAGAATCGACTACCATGCTTTGCTTGGAACTGCACCAGCTTACCGCTCCCCCGTTGAGAATAAATATGTATCCGGTTTGTGACTTTGAGTCATCCGGATCAGTGTCAAAGCTTGCATCGACGTAACCCTTTACGACGAGCTCTTTATCACCTCCATAAACGAGAAACATTTCCTTAGTCCTTTTCAGGTACTTAAGGATATTCTTGACCGCTACCCAGTGTTCCATTCCAGGATCACTTTGAAATTCGGCCATACTTATGGCAAGGCTGACATCCGGTCTTGTGCACATCATTGCATACATGATAGAGCCTATGGCTGAAGCATAGGGGATGGCACTCATCTTTTGTCTGTCTTCTACAGTCACTGGGCATTGAGTCTTACTCAACTTCACACCCTGTAACATAGGCAAGAACCCCTTCTTGGACTGATCCATTTTGAACTTCTTCAAAACTTTATCAAGGTATGTGCTCTGTGAAAGTGCTATTAAGCGTCTCGATCTATCTCTATAGATCTTAATGCCTAATATGAAAGCAGCTTCTCCTAGGTCCTTCATTGAAAAACTCTTGTTCAAATATTCCTTCACGCTTTCCAGCATTTCTATATTGTTTCCAATCAGCATTATGGCATCCACATATAATATTAGAAACGCTATAGAGCTCCCACTAACTTTCTTGTAAATACAAGCTTCTCCATAAACTTGTATAAACTCAAACGCTTTGATCACCTCATCAAAGCGCTTATTCCAACTCCGAGATGCTTGCACCAGCCCATAAATGGATCGCTGGAGTTGCAAACTTTGTGAGCATTCTCTGGATCGACAAAACCTTCTGGTTGCATCATATACAACTCTTCCTCAAGGAAACCATTGAGGAACGCCATTTTGACATCCATCTGCCAAATTTCATAATCAAAATAAGCAGCTATTGCCAACATGATTATTACAGACTTAAGCATCACTACGGGTGAGAATGTCTCATCGTAGTCAACTCCTTGAACTTGTGAAAAACCCTTTGCCACAAGTCGAGCTTTATAGACGGTGACATTACCGTCCGCGTCTGTCTTCTTCTTAAAGATCCATTTGTTCTGAATGGCCTTTCGCCCTTCAGGTAATACTTCCAAAGTCCATACTTTGTTTTCATACATGGATCCCATCTCGGATTTCATGGCCTCTAACCATTTCTCGGAATCCGGGCCCATCACTGCTCCTCCATAACTCGTAGGTTCATTGTTGTCCAATAACATGACCTCCAAGACAGGGTTGCCGTACCACTCAGGAGTAGTACGCGCCCTTGTCGACCTACGAGGTTCAATAGTAGCTTGATCCGAAGCTTCATGATCATCATCATTAACTTCCTCTTCTACCGTCGTAGGTTCCACAGAAACATCTTTCTGCACTGCGCTACTTTCTGGTTGAAGTAAAGGTTCAATAACCTCATCAACCTCTATTTTCCTCCCACTCAATTCTTTTGAGAGAAACTCTTTCCCAAGAAATGTTCCGTTCTTAGCGACAAACACTTTGCCTTCGGATCTGAGATAGAAGGTATACCTGCCTGTCTCCTTTGGGTATCCTATGAAGACGCATTTCTCCGCTTTGGGTTCCAGCTTTTCAGGCTGAAGCTTCTTGACAAAAGCATCACATCCCCAAACTTTAAGAAACGACAATTTTGGCCTCTTGCCAAACCATAGTTCATAAGGCGTCGTCTCAACGGATTTCGATGGTGCCCTATTTAAAGTGAATGCAGCTGTCTCTAATGCATAACCCCAAAATGATAGTGGCAAATCAGCAAGAGACATCATAGAATGCACCATATCTAATAAGGTTTGATTACGACGTTCGGACAAACCATTACGCTGTGGTGTCCCAGGCGGTGTCAACTGTGAAACAATTCCACACTATCTTTAAGTGACTACCAAACTCATAACTCAGATATTCACCTCCTCGATCAGATCGCAGGAATTTTATCTTCTTGGTACGATGATTCTCAACTTCACTTTGAAATTGCTTGAACTTTTCAAATGTTTCAGACTTGTGTTTCATTAAGTAAATATACCCATATCTACATAAGTCGTCAGTGAAGGTGAGAAAATAACGATATCCACCACGCGTTGTAACATTCATTGGACCGCACACATCAGTATGTATGATTTCCAATAAGTCACTCGCCCATTCCATTGTTCCAGAGAACGGCGTTTTAGTCATCTTGCCCATGAGGCATGGTTCACATGTGTCAAGTGATTCAAAATCAAGTGACTCCAAAAGTCCATCAGCATGGAGCTTCCTCATGCATTTTACACCAATATGACCTAAACGGCAGTGCCACCAGAAAGTGGTACTATCATTATCAACTCTACATCTTTTGGCATCAATGTTATGAACATGTGTGTCATCACTATCAAGATTCAATATGAATAAACCCCTCACATTGGGTGCATGACCATAAAAGATATTACTCATATAAATAGAACAACCTTTATTCTCTGATTTAAATGAGTAACCGTCTTGCAAGAAACAAGATCCAGATATAATGTTCATGCTTAACACAGACACTAAATAACAATTATTCAGGTTCATCACTAATCCCGATAGAAATCGAAGATAGAGCGTGCCGACGGTGATCACATCAACCTTGGAACCATTTCCTACGCGCATCGTCACTTCATCCTTTGCCAGCCTTTGTTCTATTCCGCAGTTCTTGTTTTGAGTTGCAAATGTGAGCAACCGAACCGGTATCAAATACCCATGCACTACAACAAGAGCTAGTAAGGTACACATCAATAACATGTATATCATATATACCTTGTTTGTTGTTGGCCGCCTTCTTGTCAGTCAGGTACTTGGGGCAGTTCCACTTCTAGTGACCAGTTCCCTTGCAATGAAAGCACTCAGTTTCTAGCTTAGGTCCATGCTTGGGCTTCTTTACGGGAGTAGCAACTGCTTTGCCATCCTTCTTGGTTTTACCCTTCTTGCCCTTGCCCTTGCCATTCTTCTTGAAACTAGTGGTTTTATTGACCATCAATACTTGATGTTCTTTCTGGATTTCAGACTCAGCGACTTTTAGCATCGCAAACAGCTCGGCAACTGACTTGTTCATCCCGTGCATGTTATAGTTCATCACAAAGCTCTTGTAACTAGGTGGCAGTGATTGAAGAACTTTGTCAGTGATCGCCTCTGGTGGAAGGGCAATTCCCAACTCTGCTAGACGAGTCGAATACCCAGATATTCTAAGTATATGTTCACTGATAGACCCGTTCTCCTCCATCTTGCAAGCATATAACTTATCGGAGGTCTCATACCTCTTGATTCGGGCATTCTTCTGAAGGATAACTTCAACTCCTGGAACATCTCATATGCTCCATGACGTTCAAAACGTCTTTAAAGTCCCGGTTCTAAGCCATCCAATATTGCACACTGAACTATTGAGTAATCTCCAGAACGTGCCTCCCAAGCGTTCTTAATGTCTTTGGAGGTCATGTCTTCTGGTTGGTCACCAAGCGGTGCATCAAGGACATATGATTTTTGGAAAGCCGTGAGGATAATCCTCAGATTATGGGCCCAATCAGCAAAGTTACTTCCATCATCTTTCAACTTAGCTTTCTCTAGGAACACATTAACATTCAGGGGTGCTACTACGCAAGCCATTGATCTACAACATAAATATGCAAAGGTTACTTAGACTATTGTTCAAGATAATGAGTTTAGTTAATCAAATTACTAAACCTCCCACTCAAATTGACATCCCTTAGGTCATCTGAGTGTCACATGATCCAAATTCACCAACTCAAGTCCGATCATCACGTGAGTTGAGGTGGTTTCAATGGTGAACATCATTATGTTGATCATATCTACTATATGACTCATGTTCGACCTTTTGGTCTCTTGTGTTCTGAGGCCATGTCTGTACATGCTAGACTCATCAAGTTTAACCCGAGTGTTCTGCACGTGCAACACTGGCTTGCACCCGTTGTATGTGAACGTAGAGTCTATCACACCCAATCATCACGTGGTGTCTCGACACGACAAACTTTCGCAACGGTGCACACTCGGGGAGAACACAATTCATCTTGAAATTTTAGTGAGAGATTACCTTATAATGCTATCGTCGTCCTAAGCAAAACAAGGTGCATAAAGGTATTAACATCACATGCAAATCATAAGTGACATGATATGGCCATGAACTTGTGCTTTTGATCTCCATCTAGAAAGCACCGGCATGATCTCCATCGTCACCGGCATGACACCATGATCTCCATCATCTTGATCTCCATGAATGTGACACCATCGGGGTTGACGTGCCTAACATGCTTCTACTACTATTGCTACCCTAACAACTATGCACTGGAGGAACGGGTAGCACGTGGCTGAAAATCTGGTGCAAAAACCCTAAAACCTCCGGTATATATAAGAGGGAGGGAGGAGAGGCCTTGGTGCAAGGTCCAAGCCTCCTTGGTTCGGCCGAAGTGGGGAGGAGAGGAGGACTCCTCCTCCAATCCTAGTAGGACTAGGATTCCTCCTTTTTTCCTTTTTCCACCTTTTCCCTTTGGGCTTTTCTTCCCTAGCCGCATGGGCCTTGTGTGGGACTTCCACCATCCCACTAAGGGCTGGTATTTACTCTCCCACATCCCATGAATCCTCTTGGATCGAAATACCCCTCCCGATGGTCTCCCGGTACACTACCGGCACTCCCAGTACACTACCGATTAGCCCGAAACTTTTCCGGTGACCAAAACAGGACGAGCATTCTTTGGCGCAAGCACCTACATAGTTCTACAAAGTTCCGCCTTGGTGGCTCCGTATATCGAGCAACACAAGAATATTCTATGCTCCAAACACCCAGAGAAGTCTGATGGCTGGATTACACATGAACAAATGGTGACTTTTGCCGGTTGGTTGCAAACACGTCTCATGCATGACGACACTGTTGAAGATGACCTATACTTGCTTTCCAAGTTACCATCTTCGACTATATTGACTTTCAAAGGGTACGAGATAAATGGGAATACATTTTACATGATCGCCCAAGATAAAAAGAGCGCCAACCAAAACAGTGGTGTCCACTTTGATGCAGCAAACAACAATGGGCCAAAGGACACATATTATGGATATATAGAGGAGATATGGCAACTTCACTATGGACTTGGTTTGAAGGTCCCTTTGTTTAGGTGCAAATGAGTCAATCTGACAGGAGGCGGGGTAACAGAAGACCTGCAGTACGAAATGACAACAGTGGATCTCAACAATCTTGGGTACGTAGACGAACCATTCGTCCTAGCCAATGATGTGGCACAGGTTTTCTATGTCAAGGACATGTCTACCAAGCCGAGAAAAAGAAATGATAAGGAAGCGAATTATGATGAGCCAAAGCGCCACATAGTTCTTTCAGGGAAAAGAACATCGTGGGAGTGGAGGACAAAACAGACATGTTAGAAGATTCTGAAAAGTTTCATGAAATTGCTCCCTTCACAGTGAATGTTGACCCGAGCATCAAGTTAAACGATGAAGATTGTCCATGGTTATGATGTAAAGGGATACACGCGAAGAAAAAGTTTTATACCCAAAGATCCCACTCTCAGATGTGACCGGCTTCTTTAGTTAGTTTCCGGACTTATATATCTGCAAAGTCCCACTTCGGACAAACCAAAGGGAATCTTTGTAATAGTAGTCTACTTATGTGTTTTGTGCATTCAGTATGCACCATTCGAAGGCATGCCATCATTTTTCAACCCTTTCTGACTTCATTTGCTATTTTTCATGCATTTACTAAATTTTTTGAGCTAAATGACCCCGAAATTGATAAGCACTACAAATGAACTCTAAAAAGGTTGAAAGTTGGCATGGTATCATCATTTAACCCACATAGCATGTGCTAAAAAGTTGAGAGGGTTACAACAAAAACTGGATGCACTTCGTGTACAAAATCGACAATCTCTTTCGAAGTATCAGGGTTCAGACGAAAAGTCGTCTGTTACAAAGGCATTTCATTTTTTTAAACTTATTTCAACTCCAGACTTTCTGTGCGTTCAATATGCACCATTCGAAGGCATGTCATCAATTTTCAACCCTTTCTGACTTCATTTGCTATTTTTCATCCATTTACTGATTTTTTTGAGCTAACTGACCCTGAAATTGATAAGCACTACAAATGAACTCTGAAAAGGTTGAAAGTTGGCATGGTATCATCATTTCATCCACATAGCATGTGCTAAAAAGTTGAGAGGTTTACGGAAAACACTTGATGCACATCGTGTACAAAATGGACAATCTCTTTCGAAGTATCATGGTTTGAAATGAAAACTCTTCTGTTACAAAGGCATTTCATTTTTTAAACTTATGTCAACTCCAGACTTTTTGTGTGTTTAGTATGCACCATTCGAAGCCACATCATCAATTTTCAACCCTTTCTGACTTCAATTGCTATTTTTCATGCATTTACTGATTTTTTAGCTAAATGACCCTGAAATTGAAAAGCACTACAAATGAACTCTGAAAAGGTTGAAAGTTGGCACAGTATCATTATTTCACCCACATAGCATGTGCTAAAAAGTTGAGAGGGTTATGGCAAAAATTGGATGCACTTCGTGTACAAAATGGACAATCTCTTTTGAAGTATTAGGGTTTCAAACAAAAACTCGTCTGTTACTAAGGCATTTCATTTTTTAGATAACCTAAGAATTACCAAATTGAGTATAATGATAAAACGCGCTAATATTAAACATCAGAAAATAGAATCACTGAAAAATTTACTTTTAAAATAAAGTTATTCACACAAATTTCAAATAATTCAAATTAAAACTATTCAAATTTGAAAACTACTGGCACAAATAGAAACTTTATAAAATTTTTACCTGAAGCAAAAAGATTCACAAAGAAACCCTAAATAAAGAAAAAAGGGACTCAGAAACAAAAGAAAATAAATAGAGCAGAAAAAATAAATTTAAAAAACCCGCCTATTGGGCCGCCAGTGCATGGTCTGTGCGGCTCAGTAGGCCCCACTGGGCGGCAGAGTTGTGGTAGGCCCAGTAGGCTTGCATTAGAGAGCAGCTCACCACAGTAGCCGCGTCGGGGCTTATAAACCAGTGCGAGCTCCTCTCCACTAGCGAGGTGGGACTAAACATTTCAATACGGGAAGCCAGGCCTTTAGTCGCGGTTGGTGCCACCAACCGCGACTAAGGCCCCCCTTTAGTCCCGGTTGGAGCCACCAACCGCGATTAAAGGGTTTCGGTTCCCGCAGCTTCGGTTGGTGAAAAAATTCACCTTTAGTCCTAGTTGGTGGCTCCATCCGGGACTAAAGGGGGCCGTTAGTCGCGGTTGGTGGCACCAACCACGATTAAAGGCCTCCTTATATATATACAACACTTCAAAAAAATTCAGTTCCTCTGCTTTCTTCCGACCTCTTCGACATCGCCGCGCCATCACCGTGTTGCCTCCCCGATGCCGGAGCTCGTAGTCTCCCCCGACGCAGGCCGCCCGCGCCTCCTCGCGCCGATCTTTGACGCTGCCCGCACCCGCTCCTCCCCGAGCCCGGCCTGACGCCACCCGGGACGCCGCCCGCGCCTGCTCGTCTGGCCCCGAGCTCCTCGTCATCGCTGCCCCCGACTCGCCTCGCCTCGCCATCGCCCCGTCACCCCGCTGTGAGCTCCCCCCTTTCCCTTGCCTCCTATGCCGCCATGGCGACCGCCGGCCCCTCCCCGAGCCCCACCGGCAGACGTATATGCATGAACACACACACACACTAGATGATTAGATTTATAGATGATTAGATGCAAGAATTTTGATGTATAGAAAAAAGTTAAGGAATTTTGACATTTGAGGAATTTTGACATAGATGCAAGAATTTTGACATTTTTTCACTAGATGATTAATTAGATGTATAGAAAAAAGTGAAGGAATTTTGATATTTGAGGAATATTTACATTTCGATCCAATATATGTATAGAAATTAGTATATATATATATATGTAGGAATACAATGTATAGAAAAAAGTTGATGAATTTTGACATTTGGTCCAATGTATAGCAATTAGTATTTGCAAAAGTTGCATATTTTAATGTTGTATTTGCAAAATTTTGTTATGTATTAATTTGCAATTAGTATTTGTTATGTATTTGCAAAAGTCGTGGGTCGTAAGGTTAAGAGAATCCGTTAGGATTCTGAAGGTTCCTTGTATATAAGAAATCAAAATCAAGCATTTAAAAAATGTTAAATTTGCATAGAATTTCTTCTCGGAGTCAACGATGCCTAGCCCGCATCCTCATCGTTAACTCGTTCGTGACAACTTCCTGCTTCAGAGGCACCATGTCTAGGACTGGGCTCCATCGGGCTAGCATTGGGAGGTGTTACCTTCAGGGGCACGTAGCTTTTTGAGGAACATGGGTCCTGTCGTGGATTTAGCATGGCAGATGTCCGGGTGAACGGACTTGGATTCAAGGCCATCACTAGCGGGGTGGACTCAAAGGGGTTAATCGGGACGAAAGACATGGATTTACCCAGGTTCGGCCCCCCAAGTTGAGGTAACAGCCTACGTCCTGCTGTGTTTGTATTGCTTGTGTATCGATTACAAGGAGCTAGAAGCTTGACCTAGTTCTTGATAACCTATCCTCTAAGTCGCCTCGGACCACCGGGTCGTTACAATTGTTAACCGAGTCTTATTGTATGTCCGAGTCTCTCTCTATCTTCTTGTCCAAGCTGTCTTTGATACGGCTTACACGCCCGGGTCTTCTCCGTCCGGGCCATCGTGCGACCCACACCTTGAGCCACCTATCTTCCTGGGCCACCAGTCTTACGACTCACCCTTGGGCCGGCTCACGAGCCAGCAACATGACCCGGAGCCTCCAGGGCGGGTCATATCGTGGGGTTATATCCCCAACATTAGGCCCCAGGCTGAATTGAGCTTGCTCACTTCATCCTTCCCTTCTGATTTTGGTGAGTCGCCCGAAAATGACCCGGCGTGACGTCATGAGATCCGCTGACGTATCACCGAACCTTTCATTAACTGTCATCCCGATAATCGAGGCGTCCGCCTCGGTCAAGCGGTGTTGCCGCCTGGATTTTCGCGCCTTACTTATTCCCTTTTTAAATACGACCCGTGCGGATCGAAGCTTTTCATCCTCCCGCTCATGCCTCTTCTTCTTCTTCTTGTCGCTGCCGCTCCAGCGTCCTCGTCGTCCGGCGCCGACTTCGTAGCTACACCGACCGGGCCGCTGCATCATCCTGATTCGTACCAGAAACCTTCCGCCGCCGCCGCGACATCTCCGGTGAGTTCTCCTTCTTCATAGATCGCCCACCACCATAGTAGGGTTTCACCGGGGGCTTCGTCGCCGCCGCTCGGGCTCCGGCACTGCCACCGCGAGTATATCTCGACGCCATTGGCACTTTTAGATTGCGCTCTCGCCTCGCTGCCGCGTGCGGGCTGGCCGCACGTAATGCGCGGACCGCGATGGTTCCGCTCCATTTTCTTTTCTTCCGCTGTTCATCGCTAGGTCAGGATTAAAATCCTTTTTCTCCGCTTTTTTAGATCCGTAGCCATAGTAGTAGTTTGCGGAATCTGTTTTTTAGGACTTAGACGATTTTAAATCTTCCTTTCCTCTGTTGAGTCGCTAAGCTTCTCCGTCTCTCATCAACCGGGTCTTTCCACATTATCCCTAGAACCCTTAAACCTGTAAGCCGTCATAAATATTTGCTTGCGCTTGACTCATCGCGCCTTTTACCTTGCACAGTATTTAAGCCGCTAATATGTCTCGTGTGTCCAACTCATGCAACTGGGTTGGTTCTTGCGTTACGGAGGAGTACTTAGCAGGTTATGTTGAAGCGGGTACTCTCCCTCCCAAAGAGGTCCTCAATTGGCGGGTTCCGGGTAAAGAGACCCGTCCTTCTCCCCAAAAAGGAGAGATAGTATTCTTCACTGATCACATCAAGCGAGGGTTCATGCCGCCCGGCTCTAAGTATTTCCGAGATGTCCTTCATTTTTACAAGCTACATCCTCATGACTTGGCACCCAACTCCGTCTCAAACATCTGCAACTTCCAAGTCCTCTACGAAGCTTATCTGCAAACTAAGCCGTCTGTGGGGTTCTTTCGAGAGTTCTTCTATGCCAACCACCAAACTGAAATGAAGGGTGGTCCGAGTCAGGAGCTGGGCGACATTTCTATTCAACGCCGCCGAGACATCATCTTTCCTGCTACTCCAATGCCGAGTCAGCCAAAAGACTGGAATAAGACATGGTTCCGTTGCCCAGAGACCTCTCTTGAGAAAGAGCACTCGCTGGTGGGTTACCGCCCCTCCCGGCTTAGGACAGACATAGAGCTTCCCAGTTGGCTCTCAGCCTCGGAGCGTGCCAGATACGAGCCGTTCCACTCAAAGATCAAAGCGCTCCTGGCCAACGGTTTAATAGGATTGGATTTGATCCGCTACTAGATTTCCTGGCGGATCATGCCTTTAAGCCGTAGAGGTCGGCTTATGTGCGAGTATGAAGGAAAATATGACAGCTCATTGTGCTTCAGCGAGTCAACACTGATAGAGGATGATATTACTACTACCATTCGGAGCCTTGTCCACGAAGCCTCCGGCTCATGCAGCGCCATTGGCCTGGCGCCTTTCTGCGTCAATAATCTGGCTCCCGATGTAAGTTAATCTCTTCCCATCCATCTCTTAGATGTTGCTTGTACTTTGTTGATTTGCTATTCATTCTCCGGGTCATTCCTGTAGGCCGAATCAGAATTCTGGAAGAAGGAATATGTTGCTCCTCCAAAGAAATCCAGGAAGAAGGTCGCGACCAAGAGGGCTAAAAAAGATGCCCCGCAAGATAGTTTGTTTGACCCACCACCATCATCTAGCTCAGAGGTAATACTTTAATTGCTTTGCTTGATCTTTTACCTTCCTGCTTTATTAATGCTTCTTTTACTCGTAGGATGAAGTGGAAACCAGCCGTGCCAATGCTCCTGAGGTAAATTATGTTTCTTCCAGCTCAGAATGTTTCGTCCCCCGAAAGCCGTGGCGGGTTATCAGATAAGTTCCTCTTTCTCACCCTCTTGCTCACCTGGCTCCTGATTTTCTCTTGAAAAAGAAACAGCAGGCCGAGCGTCGACAGACTCGAAGCACCGGCTCTACTGAGGTTGTGTCCGGGTTACCAAATTCTCTGGCTCCAAAGAAACGCCCCGCATAGGTTTATGTCGCTTCTTTTACTTTGACTTTCCTTTGCAAACTTGACACTTTCTCATCTTGCTGTTTTATTCTTTTTAGAAATCCCCTTCCTCCGACGACTCTTCGGCGCCAGTTCTACCACCGCCCAAGATCAATCCACTGTAAGCATTCCTTACTATGATATCCGGACATCCGACTCTTAATATGATAGCAACATCTTTGACTGCTGATCCTTCTATTTTGCAGTGCTCAAGCCAAGCGTCGCAGGACCAACAAGCCCTCCCCCGACCCTGTTATCCAAGAGCCGGAGCTCGAATAACCGGAGGAGGGTGAAGCAGAAGAAAATCCACTAGGTGCCGCCACAGAACCGGCCGCTGTCGATGTCATCATGGAGAGCCCTCCAAGGGCTCCTTCAAAACCGGCGACTCCTGCCAAGACCCCTGAAACTCCAGATGTTGTTATCACCGGGTCTGGTCATCAAACTCCTCCGGCTCATGTGTTGACCAAGCATACAGAACCGGCCGAGGCCTCGAAGAAGTTGAACTTTGACTCTTTGTACGAAAAGATGACAGCCGAAGAGCTCCATGCCGGGTATATAAACCAGGTTACCACCAGCTGGGATCTGGAACTTCGGCTAGTCTCTTTAATGAAGAGAAAATATGAGGTACTCTTCTTGTCGCCATAACCTTGCTTAGCCCCCAAGGGCCGGTTCAATGTACTCAATCGTTGAACCGGGTCTTTGTTTAACTTTCTATTAGAAAAAAATCATAGCCATTGTCCCCTAGAGTCGGCTTAATTTGCCAACTTTGAGTCGGATCTTCCTTTAGATAACTTAAACCACCAGTCGTAGCCCCCAAGGGCCGGCTCAAGCTTGATGAAGTTGAGTTGGATCTTCTATTAGAAGTGAATTGAAGAGCCGTCGTGTAGCCCCCAAGGGCCGACACAAAACTTAATAAAGTTTGAGTCGGGGCTTCCATTAAAAGTAAATTGAAGAGCCATAGTGTGGCCCCCAAGTTCCGGTTTAACTTCGAAGAAGATGAGCCGGAACTGCGCTGCCTACTGAAAGATCAAATATACATTAGCCCCCAAGTGTCAAATATATTGCTTGCAATCTGTTTGAGACTTGCATAAGTTTGCTTTTAACACTCGTCCTGTATTTTGGCGACTTATCCTGTATTTTGATGTATTATAGGGAGCTTTAAATGAAGCCGGCTCTCAATTGTCTGATATAAAGGCAAACCTGGCAGCTCAACAAGAGGCCCGCAACGTCTCTGACGAAAAGTGCTAGCTGCTGTCTAAAGAGCTGGTCCATATTAAGGCGGAGCTTGCTTCTCTAAAGGAATCTAGTGAGTTGGAGAAAGCTGCGTTGACTAAGCGAGCGGATGATGCTGACCAGCGGCTGATAGCCGTGGCAGATGAGCTTCAAAGCCTAAAGTGTCATATAACCAAGATGGCAGCCACTCTCTTTAGTAAGTTCCTACTCACTTCATGTTTCCAGCATGTCTTCATTCATCTGTTGTGATGGCGGCTCATCTTGCTTTGTTTGACCTATACAGGCCCCAGAAGCCGGCAATTGGTTTCAGATAGCCTTTTACCCCTGAAGGCTATTTACACCTTTGTAGAACAACTTTATTGCGGCGCTATTTTCACGATTAAGATGGTTAAATACAAGGAGAAAATGCCCACTGCTCTGAAAGGTGTCTTGGAACTCTTCTCCACAATGCCCAAGCAAATAGAGGAGCTGAAGAAGTCCGCCTTCCGCCAAGGAGCCGTCACTGGATTGAGCCGGGCTCTGGCCTTCGCCCTCGAGCTAACGCCGGCCGAAATGATGGATGGTCACCCGTCCAAAAAAGATGATGGCTTAGAGTTCATAGAAGAAGATTACATCCGGTGTGTCAAAGAGTCACGTTATTTGGCCTCTGTGCTAGCGGATGAAGCTGACTTGAGCACCTATCAGGCGGCTTACGACGCAGAGGAGAAGAGGATCTGTGGGCCTCTCTACGAGTGGAAGGATCTGACACCCGCCCGCAGTAAGGACCTTTTCCCTTGTGAGCGTGACGCGTCCCCTTTCCTTGAAGGGTCTTTTGCTGCTCTGGCTAACTGTAATTGGGAATTGGGAAATCTCCAGATAAAGCCAGCGGAAGAACCGGAGCGGGATGAGCCGGCCAATAACTGAAATTTGTTCTTTTAACCTTTCTGAGCACAGACTCATGTACTGACTCATGTAAGGACCTGCTGTGAGCGGTTGAAACTTGGCAATGCGTTTTGCTCCTTTTGAGAGTAGTTTTTGTTACAGAGTAAGGATGACCCTACCGTTGCCGGCTGTATATATTTTCATCTCTCTGTGTATACTTTCCTTCTCTCCGTGTTTCAATTTGATGTGTTGCCGGCTCTCCATTGATTGCTCGTTCCTTTGCATAAATATACCTTGAGCTTTTCTGATGAGGGGTGTTTTGTCTTTGAAGACGTCATTCCTTCTCCAGAAGATTAGAGCCGGATAATATCTTTGAAAACTCAAATTTTGTCAACCGGAGCAACATGGCTCTGGCTCTTGTTAGATGAATCCATTAAGGAGCCGGTTGTCTTAGGATAATATAAGCTATACCTGATGGTAAGAAGCGTCTATCGACAACTGTGGCTATTGATGAACCGGAAGCGGCCTAAAGCCGACAATATGAAGGGTAATGTAAGCTATACCTAACGGTAAGAAGCCTCCTTTTTACAGCAAATGTTGTATGTGCGAACGCCGGCTGTCGATGGGAGATGTAAGCTATACCCCAAGGCAAGAAGCCTCCATCAACAGCCGCAGCTAATAATCAGCCTGAGGCGGCATAAAGCCGGCTGTTTGAAAGGAGATGTAAGCTATACCTGAAGGCAAGAAGCCTCTTTCAACAGCTACAGTTGATAAGCAACTGAGGTTTGGCGTAAACGCCAGTTGTTAGGGTGAGATAAGCGAACCCGTCGGTAAGAAGCCCCCTTCGACAACCACAGTTAATAAGTAACCGGAAGTGGCATAAAGCCGGCCATTAGGGTGAGATAAGCGATACCCGTCGGTAAGAAGCCACCTTCGATGGCCGCAGTTGATAAGCAACTGGAATTTGGTGTACACGCTGTTGTCTTAGGGTCATGTAAGCTATACCAAAGGTAAGAAGCCTCCATCAACAACAGCGCTTAATGTAACCAAACTAGGCATAAACCCAACTGTGCAAGGGAGATGTAAGCTATACCCGAAGGCAAGAAGCCTCCTTGCAACAGTTTAATAACAGCTGGCTGTGCAAAGGAGATGTAAGCTATACCCGAAGGCAAGAAGCCTCTTTACAACAGTGCTTAATTGGGCATAACGCCGGCCGTGCTAGGGAGATGTAAGCTATACCCGAAGGCAAGAAGCCTCCTTACAACAGCGTAAAAGCAGACTATGCAAGGGAGATGTAAGCTATACCCGAAGGCAAGAAGCCTCCCTGCAACAGTGCTTGATAGGGCATAAAGCCGGCTCAGCCGTTTTGACGGTGAACAAACCACTTCAACTCAAATTTTTGAGCCGGAAAAATTTCATCTTGATTGCACAAAGGTATATATAAGAGCAGAGGCCCCGGTCTTTGCGGGGATGCTAGCTTTTACTCATGTAAGCATGATATATACAATGATAGCGGCTTTCAATGCCTGCTAAGTAAAGTATGGTCGCAAATGTGCGATATTCCATGGCCACAACGTTTCTTGACCCGCGGTTTCCGACTCATCTCGGATATCAATGAGGTAATATGACCCATTGTTAAGGTTTCTGCTGATCACAAAAGGCCCCTCCCATGGTGGAGATAACTTATGCATTCCAGATTGGTCTTGAATCAGCCGGAGCACCAGGTCACCCTCCTGGAACGTCCGGGTCTTCACCCTGCGTCTATGATAGCGTCGCAGGTCTTGTTGATAAATTGTTGACCTGGCTGCTGCTAACTCTTGTGCTTCATCCAAGGCGTCCAACGCATCTTGGCGTGCTACCTCATTGTCCGTCTCAACATAAGCCACCACCCTTGGTGAGTCGTGCCGGATATCGCTGGGTAGAACCGCCTCAGCACCATACACCATGAAGAAAGGCATGAAACCTGTAGATCTGTTAGGTGTAGTTCTGATGCTCCATAAGACAGAAGGCAACTACTCAACCCAAGATCCGGGTGTCCGCTTCAAAGGAACCATGAGCCGTGGTTTGACTCCTCTTAAAATTTCTTGATTGGCTCACTCCGCCTGACCATTAGACTGTGGATGTGCCACGGACGAAACATCAAGCCGGATATGCTCCTTCTCACAGAACGCTTTCATAGCTCCTTTGGATAGATTTGTTCCATTGTCTGTAATGATACTGTGCGGGTAACCAAAGCGATAGATCAGCTTCTTAATAAATTGAACCGTTGTAACCGCGTCACATTTACTGACCGGCTCTGCCTCTAACCACTTAGTAAATTTATCAATTGCCTCCAGAAGGTGTGTTTTCTTATCCTTGAATCTCTTGAAAGGTCCTACCATATCAAGCCCCCAGACCGCAAACGGCCAAGTGATTGGTATCATCCTCAACTCTTGAGCTGGAACGTGAGCACGCCGGCCAAACGTCTGACAGCCGTCACACTTACGGACTAAGTCTTCTGCATCCTTGTGAGCCGTCAACCAGAAAAATCCATGTCGAAAAGTCTTGGCCACTAAAGATTTTGACCCGACATGATGTCCACACTCGCTAGCATGAATTTCACTCAAGATCTGCCGGCCCTCCTCTGGTGAGACGCAGCGCTGAAAGACACCCGTCGCACTACACTTATGTAACTCTCCATTGATAATCGTCATAGACTTAGAATGCCGGGTAATCTTCCTGGACAGATCCTCCTCCTGAGGCAACTTGCCGCGTGTCAGATATGCCAAATAAGGAATAGTCCAGTCTGGGATGGCATGTAGAGCCGCCACCAATTCCGCTTTCGGGTCAGGAATAGCCAGATCCTCCTCAGAGGGTATCTTGACAGTCGGATGATGCAATACGTCCAGAAAAACATTAGGTGGTACCGGCTTTCGTTGAGAACCTAACCGTGATAAGGCATCAGCCGCCTCATTCCTGCGACGATCAATATGATCCACCTGGTACCCCTTGAAGTGGCCGACAATGATATCAACCGCCTGTCGATTAGCGGCCATCCGCGGATCCTTGGAGTCCCAAGTACCTAAAACTTGCTGAGCTACAAGATTTGAGTCGCGTAAACATCTGACCCGGCTTAAGTTCATCTCTTTAGCAACTCTGAGACCATGGAGCAGTGCCTCATACTCAGCTGCATTATTAGTACAAGGAAACATTAACCGGAGCACATAACAAAACTTGTCACCCTTGGGGGAGGTGAGAACAACTCCTACACTGGACCCCTCTAGCTGCTTGGACCCATCAAAGTGTATAGTCCAATACGTGTTACCCAGCTTCTCTTCGGGAGCTTGACATTCTGTCCAATCATTTATGAAATCCACCAAAGCTTGAGACTTTACTGTTATACGAGGAACATATTTGATGTTAAGAGGACCCAGCTCTAAGGCCCACTTGGCAATCCTCCCTGTAGCTTCTCTATTTTGAATGATATCTCCCAACGGGGCAGAACTGACCACGGTTATCTAGTGCCCCCAAAAGTAGTGTTTTAACTTGCGGTTAGCCATGAAAACTCCATATACCAACTTCTGCCAATGCGGATACCTCTGCTTAGACTCTGCCAAAACATCACTGCTGTAATAAACCGACCTTTGCACAGGATAATCCTTCCATGCCTCCTTGCGCTCAACCACAATTGCTACACTGATGGCTCTATTGTAAGCCGCCACATAAAGGAGAAACGGCTCTTTCTCAACTGGAGCGGCTAACACTGGCGGCTCAGTCAACTGTTTTTTAAGAGCTTCAAGTGCTTCAGCCGCTGCTTTGCTCCACTTAAACTTGTGTGTCTTTTTCATCATCTGGTATAAGGGAATGGCTTTCTCCCCAAGCCGGCTTATGAACCGGCTCAACACAGCAATCCGTCCTGCAAGGCGCTGAACGTCATTAATGCACATCGGCTCTCCTAAAGAAGTGATAGCCTTAATTTTATCTGGGTTAACCTCGATGCCCCGCTCAGAGACCAAGAAACCCAAAAGCTTTCCTGTTGGAACACCAAAAACACACTTCGTCGGGTTAAGCATCATCTTGTAGACCCGGAGATTGTCAAAAGTTTCCTTCAAATCCTCTAGGAGAGTTTCTTTCTTTCTGGATTTAACCACGATGTCGTCTACGTAAGCATGAAAATTTAGGCCAATCTGACTGTGAAGGCAGTTCTGCACACATCATTGGTAAGTCGCCTGGGCACTCTTGAGCTCAAAAGGCATGGAAACATAGCAGAATGCCCCAAAGGGTGTTCACTGCCATCTTGATCTGATGATAACATGAATATGCATCCAGGAAGCATAAACTTTCACACCCAGCTATAGCATCAATAATCTGATCGATGTGAGTGAGTGCAAAAGGGTCAGCCGGGCAAGCCTTGTTAAGGTCCATGTAATCTATACACATACGCCAGGTGCCGTTCTTTTTTAGCACTAGCACCGAGTTAGCCAACCACTCCAGGTGAAAAACTTCCACTATAAAGCCTGCAGCCAAGAGCCGGGCAACTTCCTCCCCAATAGCTTTACGTCTCTCTTCATTGAACCTTCGTAGAAACTGTTTAATCAGCTTAAACTTCGGATCCACATTAAGGTTGTGCTCAGCGAACTCTCTCGGTACACCCGGCATGTCAGAAGGCTTCAATGCAAAGATGTCCCGATTCTCATGGATGAATTCGATGAGCGCACTTTCCTATTTGGGATCCATGTGAGCCCCAATGATGAACTGCTTGGATGAGTCGCCCGGATTGAAATCTACTATCTTGGTATCATCCGCCAAAAACTTGAGTGGCGGCTCAGCTTCCGTAGTAGGCTTCTTCAGCGGGGTCATATCCTCCGGGTCAACGTTCTCCTTGTAGAACTTCAGCTCCTCCTGGGCACAACTAGACTCTGCATACGCCGCATCTCCTTCCTCACACTCAAGAGCTGTTTTCCGATTACCGTGAACGGTAATTGTATGATTTAAGCCGGGCATTTTGAGCTGTAAATAAACATAACAAGGCCTAGCCATAAATTTGGCATAAGTCGGCCTCCCAAACAACACATTATAGGGACTTTTGATTTTAACCACCTCGAACCACAAGGACTCTACCCTGTAATTATACTCATCGCCAAAAGCCACTTCCAATGAAATCTAGCCCACCGGGTATGCCGACTTACCTGGAACCACATCATGAAACACGATGAAGGAAGGTTTAAGGTCTTTGTCAAGCAACTTCATCCGTCGGAAAGTTTCATAATAAAGGATGTTGATACTGCTACCTCCGTCCATGAGCACCTTGTTCACCATATAGCCATTCACCTGAGGGGCCACAACTAGAGCCAGCCGGCCCGGGCCCGCGGTGGGTGATCCTCCCGGCTCCACATTATGTCATACTCAGACCATGGTAAGTACCGCGGGAGAGCCGGAGCACCCGCATTAACCGCTCGCCTCCGCAACTTCTCATCTCGTTTATTGTGACCGGTCGTAAATACGTGATATTGTCTAGAACTGAGCTGCTTCGGGTTACTCTGAAACCCGGACTGATTGCGCTGCTGCTGATTATTGTTATTGTTGTTGTTGCCAGGCTGCTATTGGTGCCCCCCTTGATTATTCTGACCCGGATGCCCGGCTCCTAAACCGCTGGCACCGAATAAAGCCCCTGATCCGCCGTGCCCTGAGCCGCCACGCGGGCCACCGCCCTGGTTATTACGCGGTTGGGAATGCTGGTTTCTGAATCTCTACATGATAAAGCAATCACCCCGCGCATGTAACGCCGGCTTATCAGGCGTGTTGTGCTCCGGACAAGGCTTCCTAAGCGCTTCTTCTAAATTGAAAGGGCCTCTGTTCCTTTGGTGAAACGGACTGGATTTTCTGTTCCCCTTGGGATGGTTCTGTTCTGTGTTGGTGTTCGCCACTAGCTCTGACCCGCCATCAGCACTCTTCCGCTTATTCTGATTTCCATTGTTCACAAAGCCTTTGCCTTGATTGTTCTTCTTCCCCTGATTGGTTTTCTCATCATCCGAGCCTGGATCCTTGGTGTTATCTGAGTCGGCATACTTTGTCAGGGCCGTCATGAGCTCTCCCATATCCTGACACGTGCGCTTGAGACGGTCGAGCTTCTGTTTAAACGGAACAAAATGACAGTTCTTTTCCAGAATAAGCACCGCTTGAGCCGCCGTGATCTGCTCCGAAGAGTGAATAATGGTCGACACCCGCCGGACCCAATGATGGGCCGACTCATTTTCCTATTGAACACAATGGTCCAATTCTACAATGGTCATAGGCTACTTACAGGTCCCCTGAAAATTCTTAATAAACTTCGCTCTCAGCTCCGCCCATGAACTTATCGTGTTAGGTGGCAGTCCTTTCAACCATGTGCGAGCCGGACCCTCGAGCATCATGATGAAATATTTTGCACATACCGCTTCACTGACGTCCAGCATCTCCATGGCCAGCTCATAACTCTCCACCCAAGCCTCAGGGGGTAGATCAGCTGTGTAATTCGGAACTTTTCGTGGCCCCTTTAAATCTTTAGGTAGTCGTTGACTTCTCAGATCCGGAGTTAAACACGGCACCCCTACGGCTCTGGTACTAACTACTCCCATTGAGATGGAAAGCGCCGGATTTGGACGGGTTGCTGCTATCTCCGCCTCTCACCTGTTCCTCGCCCGGTCCACGAGGGCTTGTGCATCTAGAGCCGTCTGCTCGTCCTCCGGTGGTCCCCGATGTGGATGACTGCTGGAACACGCCGGCTTCTTGTAGCGTCGGCTAAAACTTCGACTGGGGAGGGGGGGGGGTAGAGTGAACCCCGCTCCGGCTATGAGCATATCTCTCTTGCTGGGCCATGGCCGTCTGTAAATATCCAATGGCATTTCGCACGTCCTCCGCAAAGGGTGCTTCATCTAGGATGGGAATCGTCTCAAGCTGGGCGGCCGCCGCCACCATGTTCTCGGCCGGGTTAGAGTAATGACCCGCCGGTGTTGGAAAAGCTCTAGGTGAGGTTTGGTTACGCTGGGGTGGATGAGTTGCCAGGCGTTCCATTGGGCAGCTTTCCGGCGCGCCGGTAACCCGCTCCGCACCAGGGGTATTAAAAAGATTCCTTGCTTCGTAACGTTCTGGCAGACGGTATTGATGCCTCCTCCGGTGCACTGCGGCTGCTGACCTTTGTTCCAGCTCTAGATGGAAAGCATCTGCCTTGATACGCTCCGCCTCTTCCTCCATCCGGATCTTCAGCTCAGCCATCCTTTGTCGTTCCTCTGCCATCCGGCCCTTGATCCGTGCCACCTCTAAATTCCGGGCTGCTTGATTGTCTGGTGTTACTTCCGTGGCCATGAGATCTATAAGATCGTCCATCAATTCCACTAGAACCTGAGCCGGCAGCGGCGGGCAATCACCCGCTGCGGCGGCTCCCGCAGTTGTTTCATCGGCGGCTGGAGCCGATCCCGCCATGAACACCGCCGCATGAACCGGGGGTCTTGGAGCATCCGACTCAAAGCCTTCTACCTCAGAATAGGTGTCGTAGTAGCCCTCAAGGCTACCGTTACTGAGCTGATACACTGACTCTGTCTCCCCACTGAGGGACTCATCTTCCGAGCAAACAAGAGTTCCGTGTGACCCGGATGCTTCCAGGTCCATACCTTGAGTGAAGCCCACGGTAACATGCCTTTGACCTGGATGGGCACGGGCAAGCCACACACCACTCGCAGATTGGAGACGCCGAGCCGGCTCGACGATATTGGTGCAGATGTCCGGCCCGGGTGTAGATCCATCAACCTTTCAATGAAAACCTGGAACCCGCCAAACGGAACCCAAAATCCATACTCCACAGCATCAACATCAAGCCCCCAGCCGGCGTCGTCGATGTAGAGCCAGCCACGGCGACTCTTGCTCATCCTTCCAACCATGTATCCCTCGAGCCCTGGGAGAGAGCCCTTTGAGAACTCAACACCACCAAGCGCATGCCCCATGGTGGGCGCCAACTGTCGTGGATTTATCACGGCAGATGTCTGGGTGAATGGACTTGGATTCAAGGCCATCGCTAACGGGGTGGACTCAAAGGGGTTAATCGGGACGAAAGACACGGATTTACCTAGGTTCGGCCCCTCAAGTCGAGGTAACAGCCTATGTCCTGCTGTGTTTGTATTGCTTGTGTATCGATTACAATGAGCTAGAAGCTTAACCTAGTTCTCGATAACCTATCCTCTAAGTCGCCTTGGGCCTGCCTTTATATAGGAGGCCAGGACCACCGGGTCATAACAATTGTTAACCGAGTCTTATTGTATGTCTGAGTCTCTCTCTATCTTCTTATCCAAGCTGTCTTTGATACGGCTTACACGCCCGGGTCTTCTCCGTCCAGGCCGTCGTGCGGCCCACACCTTGAGCCGCCTATCTTCCTGGGCCACCAGTCTTACGGCTCACCCTTGGGCCGGCTCACGAGCCGGCAACATGACCCGGAGCCTCCAGGGCGGGTCATATCGTGGGGTTATATCCCCAACAGGTCCCGTCGTCGACCAGGAGCTTCTTTGGTGGCGTTCGCGTGTGCCACTTTCGGTGCGGAGGTAGCTGGCCCCGCTGGAGGTGGTACGTCGCCATGTTAGGGAGGAGGATGAGCATGTCCGTCACTACATGGATGCGTTGGGCATCAGGTTCTCCAATACCTGACAGGTTCTTTAGGGATCTCACCCGTGCTATGATCATGTCATAGTTCCTTCTCTTTGGGTGTCCACCCCCTGCCGCACGAGACGTTAACTGGATCTGTAGTAGTGATATTATATAATTAATAATATTCAAGATGTATTAGTGATAATATTCGAGATGTATTCGAGATTATATTCGATAATATTCGAGACGATTTATTCGAGATTATATTCGATGATGCATATTATGTACTATGATTCAGTTTTCCTTATTGATTGCATGCATTCTAATTTGAATACTAAATTGTTTTATATTTTTCTGTGTTAGTTAAATAAAAGCTATGGACAATACCGACAAAGAGGGAGAAGAGGCTCTGTTCGACATCATACGCTCCATGAGCCCAGAGCATGAACCTGAAGATGATGACGGCTCGCAATATCTGAACAATTCCGGTGAGGGTTGTATGTTTGATGAAGACGAACGAATAGATGAATTCAACAACAATGTTGACGAAGAAAATGTTCTTCAAATAACAAAGACCGGCGAGGTATATTTATTATATAAGCCATCCGGTGATCATTACATGTCTTAATTGAGTTGTATATGTATTAACGAATCGATCTTTCTTCTTTTAGGCCTTCGGATCGAGCAAATCTTCTACAAGCGACAGGGTAGTTTGAGGCCCGGCCAGAAAGTTTTACCCTGGCGTAAAGTTCAACATCGATTCCATCAATACATCAACTAGCAAACCGCTTGAACCTAAGAAAAATGCGACCAAGTTCAAGAATCAATGCAGAGTTATTGTCAGGGACCAAATCCCGATGTCCACATTAGAATGGAAAAAGCCAACAAAGGGAGATCGATAAGGAGTTACTTTGTCGACGAAAGAGCAAAAAATGTGCTCTGGACCGAGCTGATGTCACATTTCACACTACCAGATAACTTGATAGATGCACATTTGAAGAAAGTCAGAAACTATGCTAGTAAAAAGATGGCGATCGCATTCAACACCTTCAAGAAAAATGCATGGGCTGCGTACGTCAAAGCAAACAAGAAGACTCCAAAATTCAAGGGACTGGTGAAGGCAAAAGATCACTGGGACGATTTCGTGAAGTTCAAGGAATCAGAACTAGCTAAGGAACGGTCGAGAAAGAACAAGATTAATGCTGTGAAACAGCAGTGGCACCATACTCTGGGGCCAGATGTCTACCAGACGGCCCTACCTAAGTGGTATCAATCCGAACAAGAGATGATTAGTGCAGGGGTCACTCCAGTTACAGTGACCTGGTCCCGAGGTGCAGGACTTGGTTTTATGCGCATGGGGGAAGTTGGACCCAAAGACAGGGGCAATTATGGTGAAGGCAAGTCTTAAAGTAGTGGCAAACGAAATTCTAATAAAAATAGAAGAAGCTCGAATGGGGTTGTTCACGCCCAACAAAGAGGACAACGAGCTTACGCGCGCCCTGAAGAATCCTGAACACCCGGGAAACACGAGGGAAAGGCGTTGTTCCGTGGTTTGAGAGCTTTGCGTGTTGGAACGACGACTATAGAAGCTGTGCGAGAAAGAAGATGCAGGAGGAGCGGAAGAACAAGGCGGAAGCACTCTGCCTTGAAGGCCTAGAACCAAAGCACCTGGAGTTGGAATCCAGAGTCAGGCGACAGTAGGAGCAGATCGACTCACTCAGCAAGGAAAGGGCGTCTGAGCGGCAGCATGAGCAGATCGATCCAGCATTGGATACCATCGTCCATCTATGCCGAGAAGTAGCATGGGTTCCGCCCTAGCCGATATCGATGACGATACACTGCTAGCTAGCTACCCTATGGATCATGTCAAAGATAGGACTAACTATGAGCTACACATGAAAGTGAAGAACTTATCCATGAAGGTGGCGGACGGCTATGCTTTAGCAAATCCCCTAGAAGCAACCTTCCATTGCAATCCCATTCTAGCTGGCTATGCTCGTGTCGGGGTCGATGAGTAATGTCAGGATATCACGAGCTACAACTTGACATTCTTGGAGGTGACGAGGAGAGAACACTTGGAGAGGCCATACATCATATCATTCTATGGAAAAAGGATTGCATCATATTTCCAAGGCCACCGACTCCTCCTCCTCAAAGTCCGCCACCGCGTCAGTGGACTACTCATCCTCCAAGTACGGCACCGCATCAGCCGACTCCTCCTCCAAGTCCGGCATAGCGTCAACCAACTCCTCCTCCTCCAAGTCCGGCACCACGTCAGCCGACTCCTCCAAGTCCGGCACCACGTCAGCCAACTCCTCCTCCTCCAATTCTGGTACCGCATTAGTCAACTCCACCTCCAAGTCCGACACAGCGTCAGCGTGCTCCGTCGACTCAGCGTGCTCCGTCGACTCAGCGTGCTCTAACGCCTAAGCAACAACGGATGAGAGAGGCTGCAACTATGATGACTAGCGGTACAACAGGCAAGAAATTCAAATATGGTACAAGCCTCAAGCCTCTTCCAAAGTTTCCTTACCACCAGACCGACGAGGAACTCGAGAGCGCAGTGGATGCCAAAGTGAAGACCCATTTTGGACCGAAACCGCCCCAGCCGCCAAAGGAGAAAGTACCTGAGCATGTATCACAACACTTTATTGATATGGCTCGACCGACTGTCAATTAGAAGGACAACAACTATGTGCATATCAAGAAGTCATATCTTGTAGGAAAAAAGGAGTCCAGCTCAAGCTCGAGCCAAGGAGTTGGCAAAAAAAGCAGGAAAACTGTCCCCCAGCTGGGAGAACAGGTAGTGTAATCGATCCCCCCGCTCATTGTACAAACACCTGTGAGTACCGCCGGTCGGCTAGGAGTAACCAACAATCATATAAGGCAGGCTAAAGAGGCCGGTGTCACTGTTGAACAACTCCTAGGCCTTGAGGAAATCCACGGGCTTAAAGAGGACGAAGTAAAATATTATTATGCCCGCGGCAAACCTCTGGTCAAGCCTGAAGATGTCAAGCTTCTACCAACGAGATTGTACAATTTGCATACGTGGTACATGCAAATAACAACAAGTACCAATACAGAGTCTCTCATGGTGAGAGTCAAGGAGAGGCATTACTTCCATAAAAAAGATCTGTGGATTCATTATTCAGAGTTGTTTCAGTTATTCAATCAAGGCGCACTCGACAAATCTTTAGTCAGTTGCTATTGTCTGTAAGTGATTTATTTCTATAATTTAAGTCTCTGGCTAGTTGTGCTCTCGTTCATTACCAGTAATTATCCGCACTATATTCGTTTCTATGGTATTATGCAGAATGAAGATGTATGGAATGAAACAAGATGGACGCTATGGCATTGGGTTCATTGACCCACATACGATTAATCAAAAGATATGGGAAACTGCATATTCGAGAAAAGACACAGAGAAAGCCATGCTAGATTTTTTGAAGCATCTAAAAACCCAACCAGAAATACTACTTCCTTACAACTTTGGGTGAGTGTTACTATATATATCTTGTACTACAAATTCTATTTTTTGCTTACTAGATGTTAATAAGTGTTGTTGATGAGTTATGCAGTTACCACTGGATGTTGTTAATCATTGCAGTTGACAAGGGAAAAATTGAAGTACTCGACTCACTATATAAGGATCCATTCGAATACGCAATCACGAGGGGATGGTTGATAGGTAATTTCAATCATTATCGCACTATGTCGGCCTCTTTAATTACTTCATTTCCTGATATCAACTAGTTAATAACTCATTTATTCAGTTTCTTTGCCGGCGGGTAGGGCTTGGGCCAAGTTCACCAAACAGGTCCCAGGCAACTAGGCACAACAGCTGAAATGGGTGCGACCCAAGGTAATTAAGTACTACTAGCTAGCTACGTCCATGCATATCTTTAATTCTAGTTTCAATACCATTATTGTTGGGGATATAACACCGTGGTAAGACCCACCCAGGAGGGTCGGGTCATACCTGGCAGCTCGTTGGTGTATGGGCTGAAAGAGGAAGATTGGGCTGCATGGCGGTTCACCAGATGGGCTAAGATGGAGGCCCGGAGTCTAGAAGAAGACACAAGACCCGGATGGGTAAGGCGCCTGGAGACAGCCTGCCTGAATAGGCAAGGCGGCTTAGAGACGGAATCAGACACATTGTAAGAGTAGGCATGAGATTTGTGTAACCCAGGGTCTTGACCTTTTATATAAAGGCGAAACCTGGGGACAACTTAGAAAGAAACCAAACGATCGAGGGCTAGATCAAGCGAATACGCTCCCTTGTAATCTATACTCCAATGAATACACACAAAGCAGGACATAGGCTTTTACCTCATCTCGAGAGGTCAAACCTGGGTAAATCCGTGTCTTTCGTCCCGACCAACCCCTTTGAGTCCACCGCCTTAGCGATGGCCTCGAACCTAAGTCTTCGGACATTTGCCATGACAAAATCACGACAGTTTGTGCCCACTGTGGGGCCAGTGTGCGGTGGTGTTGAGTTCTCAAAGGGCTCTGTCCTAGGGATTGAAGGATACGCCGTCGGCTTGATGACGAGGAGTCTCCGCGACAAGCTCTACATTGAAGATTCAGGATGGGGGCCTGAGACTGGCTCAATCGAGTATGGATATCGGGTTGCCATTGGCAAGATGCACATGTTCATCGGCAAGCTTGGCGGATCTACACCCGGGCCGGACATCTGCACCAACCTCGTCGAGCCGGCCCGACGCACGACACCTGCCCGTGTTCAACCTGGGCGGAAGAGTGTTTTCGTTGGCTTTATGTAGGACAGGGGGGATTCCTTGTTGGGAGAGACCTTAGCTTTCTCACATGAAGGATCTTCCAGTGAGGATGCGGAGTCAATCTATCAACTTCTTGACGACGATCTAGGGGTCTATACCGATGGTGACAATATTCTTGAGCTCTATGACCTGCCGAGTCGAGCTGCTTTGTTCATGGCAAGCCCGACACCAGCTGCCAATGGTGCGACGTCAGGAGCAGCGGCAGGAGTGGTCCCACCTGATGTGGAGTCCCCTAAGATGCCAGCTCAAGTTTTGCTGGAGCTCATGGAGGAGCTAGCAACTCTAATGGCCACAGATGTAACAGCCGAGAATCAGGTGGAGTGCAATGCCGAGATTAATCAGATCAAGGCACAGATGGCTCAAGCCCAGGAGGATATCAATGCAATGCAAGCCCATATGAATGCTGAGTCGGAGCGCTTGAGGGCGGAGGCTCTCCGTTTTGATCTGGATCAGCGTGCGGCGGAGGCGGTTCAGCGTAGAAGGACCCAAGTCGGACTACCTATCCAGCCTCGGATTCTTTTCAATACCCCTGGGGCCGTGCCCGGTACGCCGCCGATGGTGACCAGGGCAGCACAGGCGCCGTGGCAATTAGACCTAGCACGAAGGAACAGACCTTTATCACGGCACGTTGTGACACCGCCTGGCCATTATTCCAATCTAGTGGAGAACATGATAGGGTGGCTGCAAAGCTTAACACCCTCCCCTTGGCTGAAGGAACACCGTTTGCTGAAGAGGCAAGGAATGCAATCAACATGTTACAGACAGCGATGGCTCAGCAGGAAAGGTACACGAACTGCCGGAGCCGGGTGCACTCCATGCCGGTTCATAGCCGTAGCTACAGCCGGCGTGTTGAGTCGCCCGCCGTGTCCAGCAGTGAGTAGAGGCAGAACCCGCCCAATGATAACACACCTGCGATGGATATCCAGGGGCTCATGGGTACGGGTCAGGCTGAGGGAGGGTCAACGCCGGTGATAGATTACCCGGAGAACCCTGAGCCGGCAGCAGCAACCCCCGTCAGCACTTCTTCCAGAGGAGTTAGTGTTCCATGTCTTACGGCGGATTTAAGGAATGAGCGTTTACCAAAGGACTTTAAGGGGCCATGAAATGTGCCTAATTACACGGAGGACTTACCCCCGGAGGCCTGGGTCAAAAGTTACGAGCTCGATATGGAGATGATGGATGTTAGTGAGGCGGTTTGTGCGAAATACCTCATCATGATGTTGGAAGGGCCGGCCCACACTTGGTTAAAAGGGTTGCCACCCAACACCATCGTGTCTTGGGTTGAGTTGAAAGCACACTTCATCAAGAATTTCAGGGGAACCTGCAAGCAACCTATGCCAATTGTGGATCTGGAGCACTGTGTACAGCAAGAAGGCGAGTCAGCCCATCATTGGGTTCGGCGGGCCTCAACGGTGATCCACTCATCTGAGAATATTTCGGCATCCCAGGCGGTTCTAATTTTGGAAAGGAACTGTCATTTTGTACCCCTGAAACAGAAACTTGGATGGTTGAAGCGTTCTTGTCAGGACATGGGGGAGCTCATGACGGCTCTCACCAGATATGCGAATTCAGACACCACCAAGGACCCAAGCTCCGACGATAAGAAGTCAACTCAGGGTAAAAAGGGCAACACTGGTAAGAGCCAACAGGGCGGTGCTGGGAACAGCAACCAAGGCAAGCGGAAGAACCCGGACGACAGGTCAGAGTTAGTAGGAAGCACCAATACGAGGAACGGTCGCACCAGAGGCAACAAAAACTTTAGGCCACTGTTCAAGAAGGATAAGGCACCTAGGCCTCACAGCTTGGAAGAGGCGCTGAACAGACCCTGCCTGGCGCATAGCCGGCCGGATAGGGAGGCCACCCACACTTGGGGGGATTGCCATGTTATGCGTTAGTTTTGGGAGCACAACCTTCGTCAAAACCATAATAATGGTAACGACCCGTCCGGTGGTTCAGGTCTAGGCGGCTCAGGAGCAGGTTCTTGTGCTGGCGGGTCAAGTTCAGGATACCAGGGTCAAGGAAATCAGAATCGCGGAAACCAAGGAAATCATCAGCGGCAGGGCAATGGTGGTCAGCAACAGAATAACCAGTTAGGATATCAGAGCAACCCGAAACAACTTAGTGGGGGCAGTATCATGTTTTCACTACGATCCTGGACAAACGGGATCAGAAGCTGCACAAGGGGGCGCTCAATGCGTCCATGCCAGCTCTCCCACGATACTTAAAGTGGTCAGAATACCCAATTACGTGGAGCCGGGAGGATCACCCGCCGTGGGTCGACAATCGGGGTCATCTAGCTCTGGTGGTTGCTCCTCAGGTTGGAGGATACAAGTTCACGGAAGTGCTCATGGACGGTGGTAGCAGTATCAATATCCTATACTATGACACCTTCCAACGGATGGAGTTAACTGATAAGGCTCTTAAGCCATCATCGACCGTCTTTCATGGGGTGGTGCCAGGCAAGTCGGCGTACCCAGTGGGAAAGATTGCCTTGGAAGTGGCGTTTGGACATGAATACTACTACAGGGTGGAGACCTTGTGGTTCGAGGTGGTGAAAATTAAGAGCCCATTTCACGCTTTGTGTGGCCAACCGGCTTTTGCGAAGTTTATGGCCAGGCCCTGTTATGTTTGTCAGCAGCTCAAGATTCCGGCTCTCAACAGAATGATTATGGTCCATGGTGATCGGAAGGTTGCCATTCAGTGTGAAGAAGGAGACGCGGCTTATGCAGAATCAAGTTGCGCAGAGGCAGAGCTCAAGTTTTACAAGGAGTACATTGACCCGACGGATATGACTCCGTTGAAGAAACCCAGTATAGAGTCTAAGCTGCCCCTGAAGTTTGCGGCGGATGCCACGAAGCTGGTGGATTTTACTCTGGGCGACTCATCCAAGCAGTTCACTGTCGGGCCTAACATGGACCCCGCACAGGAAAGCACGCTCATTGAATTCATCCGTGAGAATCGGGACATCTTTGCATGGAAGCCATCTGACATGCCGGGTGTACCAAGAGAGTTCGTTGAGCACCACCTTAATGTGGATCCTAAGTTTAAACCGATTAAACAATTCCTCCATCATTTCAACGAGGAGCGGCATAAAGCGATTGGGGAAGAGGTAGCCCGGCTCTCGGCGGCAGGTTTCATCATGGAAGTATTTCACCCGGAGTGGTTAGCCAATCCTATGCTGGTGCTCAAGAAGAATGACACGTGGCATATGTGTATAGATTACACGGATCTTAACAAAGCTTGTCTAGTTGACCCGTTTGCTCTCCCTCGTATCAACCAGATTGTTGATGCAATGGCGGGTTGCGAGAGTTTATGTTTCCTGGACGCCTATTCAGGCAATCATCAAATCAAGATGGCAGTTAAAGACCAAGAAAAGACCTCATTTATATCACCTTTTGGAGCTTTTTGCTATGTGTCTATGTCGTTTGGGCTCAAAAGTGCACAGGCGACTTACCAACATTGTGTGCAGAATTGCCTTCATAGTCAGATTGGGCGCAATGTTCATGCTTCGTGGATGATATTGTGGTTAAGTCAATAAAGAAGGAGACGTTTCTAGACGACCTGAAGGAAACATTTGATAATTTACGGGTCTATAAAATGATGCTTAACTTGGCTAAATGCATTTTTGTAGCAGGCAAACTTCTGGGATTCTTGGTTTCAGAGCGAGGAATCGAAGCCAACCTGGACAAAATAAAGGCCATCACGTCACTAGCTAAGCTGGCGAGCGTCAATGATGTGCAGTGCTTGGCGGGTCATATTGCTTCTTTAAGCCGCTTCATCAGTCGCCTGGGGGAGAAAAGCTATTCCTCTATACTAGATGATGAAGAAGATGGATGGATTTGTCTGGAGTAAGGCTGCGATAAAGCTCTTGAAGCGCTTAAGAAGCAGTTGGTTGAGCCGCCGATCTTGGCTACTCCGACTGGGAAGGAACTCTTGCTCCTTTATGTGGCGGCTAACAATAGGGCGGTCAGTGCTGCGATTGTGGTAGAACGCAAGGAGGCAAGGAAGGAGTATCTGGTCTAGAGGCCGGTTTATTATGTCAGTGAGGTGCTTATAGAGTCCAAGCAAAAATATCCAGATTGGCAGAAACTAATATACGGGGTGTTCAAAGCAAATCGCAAGTCGAAGCATTACTTCCTTGGACACCAGATCACAGTGGTTAGCTCTCTTCCATTGGGAGATATAATTGAGAACCGGGAAGCCACTGGTAGAATTGCTAAGTGGGCATTGGAGCTTGGGCCTATCAATTTGAAGTATGTACCTCGCACAGCCGTGAAGTCTCAGGCATTGGTGGATTTCATAAATGATTGGACGGAGTGTCAGTCACCGGAGGAAAAGCCAGACAACACGTATTGGACAATTCACTTCGATGGATCTAGATAGTTGGAGGGATCGGGGGCTGGAGTTGTCTTAACTTCCCCCAAAGGTGATAAGTTCTATTATGTGCTAAGGCTGATGTTTCCTTGCACGAACAATGCAACTGAGTATGAAGCTTTGCTTCATGGACTTCGTGTGGCAAAGGAGATGAACCTGAGCCGGGTTAGGTGCCTTGGCGATTCAGATCTTGTGGCACAACAGGTGTCAGGCAGGTGGGACTCCAAGGACCCGCGGATGGCGGCTTAACGACAAGAGGTGGATATCATCGATGGTCGTTTCAAGGGCTATTAGGTGGATCATATTGATCATTGCAAGAACGAAGCGGCGGATGCGTTGTCAAAATTGGGCTCCTAGCGTAAGACGGTGTCGTCTAACGTTTTCTTAGACGTACTTTATCACCCGTCTGTTAAGCTACATTTAGAGGAGGATCTGGCCGTACCTGACCCGTAGGGGCAACTAGTGGCGGCTTTACATGCTATTTCAGACTGGACGGTGCCGTACCTGGCATACCTGACCCGAGGCGAGTTACCTAAGGATGAAACTCTGGTACGGCAAATCATGAGATGTTCTAAGTCCATGACCATCATCAACGGTGAGCTGCACAAGTGCAGCGTTATCGGCGTCTTCCAACGTTGTGTTTCTTCAGAGGAAGGCAGGGAAATTCTATATGAAATACATGCTGGCGATTGCGGACATCACGTCGGGTCAAAGTCTTTGGTGTCTAAGGCTTTTTGTCATGGTTTCTTTTGGTTGACGGCTCATAAGGACGTGGAGGATCTGCTCGCTAAGTGCGGTGGGTGCTAGAAGTTCAGAAGATGTGTTCATGTGCCGGCTCAGGATTTACGAATGATACCAATCACTTAGCCTTTGCGGTACGGGGGCTTGATATGGTTGGGCCCTTCAAACGATCTAAGGATAAGAAAACGCACCTCTTGGTGGCAGTGGACAAATTCACCAAGTGGGTGGAGGCTGAGCCGGTTAGTAAATGTGATGCCGCTACGACAGTTCAATTTGTCAAGAAATTGATCTACGATTTGTATACCCTCATAGCATCATCACAAACAATGTCACAAATTTATCCAAGGGGGCTATGAAGTTATTCTGTGAAAGCGAGCACATCCAGCTTGATGTTTCGGCTGTTACTCATCCGCAATCCAACGGTCAGGCGGAGCGGGCCAACCAGGAAGTCTTGAGAGGTATTGTAGCGACCCGACCTGAAAGGTCGAATCTTCGGTGTTTCTGTACCATCCCAAGATCATGCTGGTACACACACGGTACATCCATGTATATATCAAAGGGAAATCACACAGCAATAATTAATCAAAATCTCATATCGAGTCCTTTATTACAATAATGATTACAATAAAGTGGCTGAAGGCCAACTCATGAGATAAACTAAACCATAAACTTGCGGAAGCTCCAAAGGTAGATGAGTCCATCTGACTCCAAGGGCATCTGACCGAGCGTAGAGCATATCCTCACTCCTGGTCAGAAAAGTACTCTGCAACATGATACGTTGCAGCCGTATAGGTCAGCATATTGAATATGCCGACAAAGTCACAAGAGAGGGGGGGAGTAAAGTAATTCATCTAGTCTATATGCAAATATGGCAGGTGGGGTAGTAAGTGTTTTGCATAAAGCCAAATTTTTCCTACAACAAGAGAGTGCAAAGGCATAATTACTACAATGTTGGTTGATTAAAGAGATGGTTCCACCAACCAATTCTCATACCCAAGTTGACATTAATAACCCACATCAATATAATTAATTGTGTTGAGAGTTCCAGATAGTTTTAGTTCCTTTGGCTCAAACTGTCCATACCGTAGACAAGGCTAATCGATTAGGTTTGGGTACTCTACAGAGTTTTGCACACGTTCCCCACAAGATTTGGTCGCCTCCGTTGGACTTCTCGCACTTCATGGTGTTTGAGAAACGGATGACCAAAACATGGTCTTTTAAAGGGTTTCCCCGAGACTCTGTCGATGCCCATCCTTTCCTACTGTTCTTCTACATCTCGTAGCACCACCTGTCCAGGGTCACCACGATATCCAACCAAGCCAGAGCCGATAATGGCTTGTGGCTGTGCAGGTAAGCCTTGAGTCTTGAAGCATCTGCCCATCTCTTTGTGCCTGGGTGGACCTTTCCGCATGAATACTGGCACTTCTCCAGCATCATATAGGCTAACCACTGGTTTCTCCAGGGCGCCGTTCAACCATCATCCACCCAGAGGTAAGTTGAAAGCTAGGAGTCTTGAAGACTTGATCATCATGTAGGTTTTGAAATTATTAACTCACAACTCTCATGAATCACACAACCAACCCTGTCTACCATTAGCATAGCAAAATGTAAAACAACGTTTCCTGGGGCCAATGTGTCAAAGGGTTGAGGGGGTACCTACCACATGATACTACAACAAGTAACCAAGTTTCCAATTTACCTACTTTGCATGCAATTGGGGTGATGGAAGAACTAATGCAATAAAACATAGGTGTACATGGTCAAAGTGACTTGCCTTGCTGACGATCCTCGTACTCGAGTGACTCTAGATAACAAGCTTCGCACTCCAGATGATCTAACCAATCAAACAAGAGCATACCATAAGCATAAACACAAAACAATTCACACAATTCAGCAAGGTTAAACAAACAATACTAAAACCATTCAATAGTATCAATCAAGAGAAAGAAATCAAAATAAAAAAAATTGACTCACAAAAATTTAGTGTCAAAAACTTCTAGTACTACTACTTTAAGACAAACAACCAAGCAATAGCTAGTAGAAAAGAAATAGTAAAGAAAAATCAATTTTAGTAAACAGAATCAAATTCACTAAAACTTTTGTGTAAAGAAACACTACTAAAATGAAAATAACTAGAATGTTCCTATAACTTTGGAATAGGAAACCAAAACACTAATATTATTAACACTAATATTATTAACATCATATTACTTAACAGAATAGAATTACTAAAATTATTTATTAGAAATCTAACTAAATCATCTAACTAGTTTGTGAAAGTAAACATAAATTGTTTTATAAAACTATACCTAATGAAAAAGATATAAAGATTCCTATAACGACATGGTATAAAACTAAACAATCATTCTAAATATTAGCAAGTAATGTTACCTAGAGATTTGAAACAACAGAAACTTATGAAAACTATTAACAAAAGTTAAACTAATCCAGGTTCAAATTAAATTAAAATTAAGAAAACTAAACTACATTAAGAACTAAACATATTCTGTTTTTGTTAAAAACAGTAACTAAATTTATTAAAAAAATACTCAAATCATGTAGAATGATAGGTTTAACTAATACCAAACAGTGGCAAAAATATTCACTCAAAAATATATTTTTAAACTATAGTTATACAGATTTTAGTAATTTGAACAAATTTGATTAGATTCAAAATTTAAAGGTCAAATTTTAAATCTAAGCATAGAGAAATAAACTACATCAAATATGTGAACTAATGCAAAAAGAATCAAATAAAAACACTAAATAGTTTAAAAGATATAACAAAAACAAGATTTGAAAACATTCTGTTTTCTAAAACAAAATCAGGAAAAAGGAAAATAAAACTCATCGGACAGGGGCTACGTGGCGGGTTGTGGTTGGCCGAGAGATCTACGATCGAACGGTTAAGAGAGGGAGAGGGGGCTCACAGAGAAAGGGTCGTCGGCGAGGGGCTTCTCCGGCGAGGCCGAGGCGGTGAGTCGACGGGGGCGGCGCTCCAGTGGTTGGGGACGGTGTCCGAGGGGTTCAAACGACGGCGGCGGGTCTCCGGCACACATTGGTGGTGTCGGAGGGGAGTGGGGACGACAAAGGCGACGGGAACGAGCTCCGGGAGCTTCGGCTGGGGGTGGAGCTCCGGCGTGGGATTCCGGTGAGGGAAGGGGGTCGGACAAGGGGGAAACGGGTGGAACGGGGTGCGGGGAGTCGGGGCTATTTCTAGGGCCGATGCGGTGGTCGGGGAGGGAAAGAGGAGGGAGACCCGGAGAGGAGGGATCTCCGGCGAGGTCCTGTCGACGCGATGAGGAAGGTGACCGCGGCGTCTTCGGGATCGGGCGGTGGGGCCGGGGCGTCAGAGAGAGGGAGGGCGGCGTCAGCGCATCAGTCGGTCGGCTCGGAGCGGTTTCGGGAATTAAACGCTGTGGGCCAACCCGTTTTGAATAAATTTGTTTCCTTTTCAATATCCAGTGCAGTAAAACTCTTTTAAAGGCATTCAAAAACATTTCCAAATATAGGAAATATATATTTCAAAATGATGAGGAGAATTAATGCTATTCAATGAACATTTTTCCTCTGTCATATTGAATATTTTGAAAAAAATATTTTCAGAAATTGCTATTTGATTTTAAATCTTTTTTGAGATAAACTTTCAAATAGACCCCTGGTTTTATTGCTCAAGTATTTCACCAAGATGCCCCTGGTGTGGAGTGTCATGTTACTCCCCTCTTTTCTTTGAACTTTTCGAGAGGTTTTCAAATAGGTGAAACAAGAAAAAGGGAAAGATGAAAGTGCCCTTTCAGAAATTCAAAAGAAACACTTCAACCATTATATTCATTCAAACAATGTGATGATGATGCATAGCTATATATCATAACATTCCAAAATGAAATTTTGGGATGTTACAAACCTACCCACCTTAAGATGAATCTCGCCCTCGAGATACGGGTTGGCTAGAAAATAGGTGCGGATGGTCTCTACGAAGATCTTCTTCGCGTTCCCAGGTGGCTTCTTCCTCGGTGTGGTGACTCCACAGAACTTGATGTTCCTGCTACGGGTGACTCTGTTGGCAGTCTCGAGAATTCTGACAGGCTTCTCCTCGTAGGTCAGGTCACTATCAAGTTGTATGGCCTCTAGGGGCATTGTGTCTCTCAAAGGAATATCAGTCATCTCAGCATGGCATTTCTTCAACTGGGAAACATGGAAAACATCATGAACTCTGGACAGTCCTTCCGGCAATTCCAGCTTGTATGCAACTTCGCCTCTATGTTCCAGAATTTTGTAGGGGCCTATGAATCTGGGTGCTAACTTTCCTTTAACACCAAACCTCTTGATTCCTCGAAGTGGGGACACATGGAGATATGCTCGATCCCCTACTTCATATGTCACCTCCTTGCGTTTGTTATCAGCATAGCTCTTCTATCGGGATTGAGCTATCTTGAGTCGGTCTCGAATTAGTTTGACCTTATCTTCAGAATCTCTGATAAGATCGGGACCAAAAAGTTTTCGGTCTCCAACACCATCCCACGTCAATGGTGTTCTGCACCTCCTTCCGTATAAAGCTTCGAAAGGGGCCATCTTCAGACTGGTGTGATAACTGTTGTTGTACGAGAACTCTGCGTAAGGTAAGTTGTCATCCCAACTGGACCCATAGTCTAGCACGCAGGCTCTCAACATGTCCTCCAGAATCTCGTTGACTCTCTCAGTCTGTCCATCGGTCTGCGGATGAAAAGCTGTACTGAACTCCAGTCTTGTACCCAAAGTTTCATGTAGCTGATGCCAAAACTTTGAGGTAAATTGTGTTCCTCTATCTGACACGATACTCCTCGGAACTCCATGCAGACATACGATCCTGGTCATATATATCTTGGCTAGCTTAGCACTTGTATAGGTGGTTTTCACTGCAATGAAATGAGCCACCTTGGTCAAACGATCGACCACTACCCAAATGGAATCATATCCTGAACGGGTCCTAGGTAGCCGTGTGATGAAGTCCATACGAAGCTTATCCCATTTCCACTCGGGTATCGGCAAAGGTTGGAGTAACCCTGCTGGTTTCTGATGTTCCGCCTTTACTCGATGACAAACATCACATACCGCAACATGTTCGGCAATATCTTTCTTCATACCTGTCCACCAGTAACTTTCCTTCAAATCCAGGTACATCTTGGTGTTGCCTGGGTGTATCGAGTATGGTGAATCGTGGGCTTCTTGAAGTATCAACTTTCTGAGCTCTGGGTCATGGGGCACATAGATTCGGTTCTCAAACCATAGAGTACCCTGTTCATCTTCACGAAAGCCTTTAGCCTTGCCTTCCTTCATTCTCTGCTTTATCTCAGCTATCTCCTTGTCTGATTTCTAGGCTTCTCGAATTCTTTCGGTCAAGGTGGACTGAATCTCAAGTGTGGCAACATATCCTTGCAGAACTATCTCTAACCGAAGCTCTCTGAGATCTTTGGTTAACTCTTGGGGTAATCCTCCGGCTATGAGTGTGTTTACATAACTCTTCCGACTCAAAGCATCTGCCACCACATTTGCCTTTCTTGGACGGTAATGTAATCTCATGTCATAGTCCTTGATTAACTCTAACCATCTCCTCTGTCTGAGGTTCAACTCCTTCTGCGTGAAGATATACTTCAGGCTCTTATGATTAGTGTACACATCACAACTATTTCCGATAAGGAAATGTCTCCAGGTCTTGAGTGCGTGCACTACGACTGCTAGTTCCAAATCATGAGTGGCATAATTCAACTCATGGGGTCGTAGCTGTCTGGATGCATATGCTACAACTTTTCCCTACTGCATGAGTACTCCTCCAAGTCCTTGGCGGGATGCGTCACAATAAACCTGGAAGTCCTTCCGAATGTTTGGCAGTATCAACACTAGGGCTGTGACCAAACGTTTCTTCAACTCCTGGAAACTAGCCTCACATTCCTCAGTCCAGATATACTTAGACTCTTTCTTCAACAGCCCTGTCATGGGCTTGGCAATCTTTGAGAAATTCTCAATGAATCTCTGGTAATATCCGGCAAGTCCGAGAAAACTGGGGATCTCCTTAACTGAGGTGGGTGACTTCCACTCAGTGACTGCTTCAACCTTAGCGGGGTCTACTGCTATTCCTTCTCCGGAAATAACATGTCCAAGGAATCCGACTTCCGTCAGCCAAAATTCACATTTACTGAACTTGGCATACAACTGATGCTCTCTAAGCTTCTCCAGAACTAAATGCAAGTGTTCCTTGTGTTCTTCCTCACTCTTGGAGAATATCAAAATGTCATCGATGAACACCACGACAAACTTATCCAAATATTCCATAAACACTTTGTTCATCAAATTCATGAAGTAGGCAGGAGCATTAGTCAAACCAAAGGACATGACTGTATACTCGTATAAGCCATACCTGGTGGTGAAAGCTGTTTTGGGTATATCCTGTTCACGATTCTTCAGTTGGTGATACCCTGATCGAAGATCGATCTTGGAGAATACTTTGGCGCCTACTAGCTGGTCAAACGGGTCATTAATCATCGGCAGAGGGTACTTATTCTTGATAGTCACCTCGTTCAATGCTCGATAATCGACCACCATCCTCAAGGTTTTGTCTTTCTTCTCCACCAAAAGAACCGGGGCTCCCCAAAGTGATGAACTTGGGCAAATATACCCCTTGTCCAATAGCTCCTTAATCTGCTTCTTGATTTCCACTAAATCATTTGCGGGCACTCGATAGGGTCTCTTGGAAATTGGGGCTGTCCCTCGTAGTAGCTCTATTAGAAACTCAATCTCCCTATCTGGTGGCATGCCTGGTAATTCCTCCGGGAATACATCTGGAAAGTCTCGTACAACCGGTACTTCCTCCTGAACAACTCCTGTGAGGGAATTCAACTGAGCACTCATCTGTGTGCGTCGGGATACATACTTAATCCTCTTGTTCTCCGGAGTGGTGAGTGAAATAGACTTGCTGGGGCAATCAAGGTTTCCTTCATACTTGGTCATCCAATCCATGCCTAGGATTACATCCAATCCCTGGGATTCTAAGACGATGAGGTCGGTAGGAAAAACATGGTTTCCTATGTGGAGTTTCAGGGCGTGGCATCCTATCCCTGGCATCATCATACCTCCTGGGGAATTGACCTTAATGGGCTGACTAAGGGTTCTGGTGGGTAAACCATACTTTTCCACAACTACCCTTGATATGAATGAATGAGTTGCACCAGAATCAAAAAGTACCATAACTGGATGTGAATGCAATAAAAACTCACCAACCATAGTCTCGGGCTGATCATAGACTTCTTCCACGTCGAGGTTGTTCACCTGAGCATGAGGAAGCGGATTTGGCTTCTTAGCTGCGGAGTTGCCGTTTCCATTCCCTTGTTTGTTCTGAGGGCATTCAGTGGCATAATGCCCTATCTTCTGACACTTGAAACGGGTGATATGGTTCAGATCCTTCTGAGCTGGAGCGGGACGGTGTTGGTTGCCATTCCCACTTCCATTACCATTCTTGGAGCTGCCATTGTTGGGACGATTATTCCCATTTCCTCCATGGTTGTGGCCTCCATGGTTGTGCACTGGATGAGTGTGTCATCCATACTTACCGGTCCCTGATCCGGTATTCCCTGAGTACAGGGTGTAGCGGGGCTTCTGATGAGCTCCAGAGTTAGACTTCCCCTGTGTATACTTCCTCTTGCGGTTCTCAATTTGCTGCTGCTTCCCCTCCAAGATGAGGGCCTTGTCTACCAGCTCCTGGTAGTTGCTGAAGGTAGCCACCATCAGCTGCACGCTCAACTCATCATTGAGTCCTTCCAAGAACTTCTCCTGCTTGGCTGCATCATCGGCCACATCTCCTGGTGCATAACGAGCCAACGTGCTAAAGTCGTCCACGTACTGGGCCACGGAACGGTTCCCCTGGCGTAAGTTGCGAAACTCACACTTCTTCAGACTCATGGCTCCAGCTGAGACATGTGCGGTGCGGAAAGCTTGCTTGAACTGCTCCCAAGTCACACCTGTAATGGGGTACGTGGTGGTGTAGTTCTCCCACCATGAAGCTGCTGGTCCCTCTAGTTGATGGGCGGCAAAACGCACTTTTTCAGCCTCAATGCATCCTGCGGTGGTGAGTTCCCTCTCCATCTTGTGGAGCCAATCATCCGCCACAATGGGCTCTGTGCTGCTGGAGAAGGTTAGGGGATTCAGTCTCAAAAAACGGGTGAGGTTGTCACCTTGAGGTGGAGGGTGGTTGTTGGTCTGATTCTGAATCAACAGCTGCATCAGGGCGTTCTGCTGCTGAAGAAGTTGGGTGAGCTCTGGCGGGAAAGTGAAGTCGGGCTCACGTCGCGGAGGCATCTTGCTGTTTGTAGAGGGGCGAGAATTATAATAGAACAATGACCTAAAAGGGAAATTCACTACCCATATGCAATGCAACAAACATATCACACCAAACACTCATTCATTTATTCAACTCAAGATCAAACATCGAGATACAAATCTCCATTCAAACTAAACATCGACCTATGCTTTAACGACGAAAATGAAGATACATGGGGGCATAACTAAAGTTGTTCTCAAAAGTACATGGTGAAGGAGCCTCCTCTGGTGGTGCTCTCCTCATAGTCATCATCGCTGCTGATCAAAGGAGCCATGTCTCCTTCGGGATGAAGATTTTCACCCATGTCCATCTGTTCCTCCAGAGTTGCGATGAGAGTGTTCAGCTTGTCGATCCTCTCTAAGAAATCCTTCACCTCATACTCATGCTCGTACTTGGCTTCCCGTAAGTCAGCTTCGAGGTCAATCTCACGGTTCATCAGCCTCTTGATCGTCTTTGTTTTGGCATGTACCCGAAGCTCCAAGGTCCTGACGTGTGTCTCCAAAGTCTGGATATAGGAGATGGTGGTGTCCTCACTAGGAGTGGTTATGATATTTCCATTGGCATCCCTGTGACAAACCACGCTGAGTCCTGGTGAAATGGTTCCACCTCTGTATTCCTCTTGAATACGTCCAAGGGCACGATGAATGGCCATGTCTCTCCCAAGTATCCAGTTGGGTGCCACAAACTTGAAGTCGATGGGTTTCTTCTGATTCCCAAAGGTCTTCCCTGGGATGTGCACCTCGATCCTGTAGCGTCTGTCTTGTGGAAAAGACATGATAGGAGTCCCGGTGATGCTCGGCAAAGCAATCCTCACATCCCTGACGATCCTCATCAGCTCCTTACCAAAGCACATCGTTGCGTCAGGCTGGCAAAACTTCGTGATCAAAACTAGGGTGAAGGTGGCCATCTATAAATTTTCAAATAAATCGAAGGGAAGTCAGAAACGATTATGAGAGTATTAGAATTTTAAAGACAAAAAGAGAAAATAAATCCTAAGGCTTTTCTAATCCTAGAGGTTACGTCCTACGGTCAGCGTGTGCTCTGATACCATTTTTGTAGCGACTCGACCTGAAAGGTCGAATCTCCAGTGTTTCTGTACCATCCCAAGATCATGCCGGTACACACACGGTACATCCATGTATATATCAAAGGGAAATCACACAGCAATAATTAGTCGAAATCTCATATCGAGTCCTTTATTACAATAAAGTGGATGAAGGCCAACTCATGAGATAAACTAAACCATAAACTTGCGGAAGCTCCAAAGGTAGATGAGTCCATCTGACTCCAAGGGCATCTCACCGAGCGTAGAGCGTATCCTCACTCTTGGTCGGAAAAGTACTCTACAACATGATACGTTGCAGCCGTATAGGTCAGCATATTGAATATGCCAGCAAAGTCACAAGAGAGGGGGGGTAAAGTAATTCATCTAGTCTATATGCAAATATGGCAGGTGGGGTAGTAAGTGTTTTGCATAAAGCCAAAATTTTCTTACGACAAGAAAGGGCAAAGGCATAATTACTACAATGTTGGTTGATTAAAGAGATGGTTCCACCAACCAATTCTCATACCCAAGTTGACATTAATAACCCACATCAATATAATTAATTGTGTTGAGAGTTCAAGATAGTTTTAGTTCCTTTGGCTCAAACTGTCCACGACCATGGACACGGCTAATCGATTAGGTTTGGGTACTCTACAGATGTTTGCACACGTTCCCCACAAGATTTGGTCGCCTTCGTTGGACTTCTCGCACTTCATGGTGTTTGAGAAACGGATGACCAAAACATGGTCTTTTAAAGGGTTTCCCCGAGACTCTGTCGGTGCCCATCCTTTCCTACCGTTCTTCTACATCTCGTAGCACGGCTTGTCCAGGGTCACCACAATATCCAACCAAGCCAGAGCCCATAATGGATTGTGGCTGTGCAGGTAAGCCTTGGGTCTTGAAGCATCCATCCATCTCTTTGTGCCTGGGTGGACCTTTCCGCATGAATACTAGCACTTCTCCAGCATCATCTAGGCTAATCACTAGTTTCTCCAGGGTGCCGTTCAACCATCATCCACCCAGAGGTAAGTTGAAAACTAGGAGTCTTGAAGACTTGATCATCATGTAGGTCTTGAAATTATTAACTCACAACTCTCATGAATCACACAACCAACCCCGTCTACTATTAGCATGGAAAAATGTAAAACAACGTTTCCCGGGGCCAATGTGTCAAAGGGTTGAGGGGGTACATTTGAAACAATAGAAACTTATGAAAACTATTAACAAAAGTTAAATAATTCAGGTTCAAATTAAATTAAAATTAAGAAAACTAAACTACATTAAGAACTAAACAGATTCTGTTTTTGTTAAAAACAGTAACTAAATTTATTCAAAAAATACTCAAATCATGTAGAATGATAGGTTTAACTAATACAAAACAGCGGCAAAAAGATTCACTAAAAAATATTTTTAAACTATAGCTATAGAGATTTTAGTAATTTGAACAAATTTGATTAGATTCAAAATTTAAAGGTCAAATTTGAAATCTAAGCATACAGACATAAACTACATCAAATATGTGAACTAATGCAAAAAGAATCAACTAAAAACACTAAATAGTTTAAAAGATATAAAAAACAAGATTTGAAAACATTCTGTTTTCTAAAACAGAATCAGGAAAAAGGAAAATAAAACTCATCGGACAGGGGCTACGTGGCGGGTTGTGGTTGGCCGAGAGGGCGTGCGTGCGAGCTTTTGTGGGCGGGTGACTGAAGCTTAGCGCGTACCGATTCGGTTATTAAAGTTATCTAATCCTAGACGTTGATCTACGATCGAACGGTTAAGAGAGGGAGAGGGGGCTCACAGAGAAGGGGTCGCCGACGAGGGGCTTCTCCGGCGAGGCTAAGGCGGTGAGTCGACGGGGGCGGTGCTCCGGTGGTTGGGGACGGCGTCTGAGGGGTTCAAACGACGGCGGCGGGTCTCCGGCGCACTTTGGTGGTGTCGGAGTGGAGTGGGGACGACAAAGGCAACGAGCACGAGCTCCGGGAGCTTCGACTGGGGGTGGAGCTCTAGCGTGGCATTCCGGTGAGGGAAGGGGGTCGGAGGAGGGGGAAATGGGTGGAACGGGGTGCGGGGAGTCGGGGCTATTTATAGGGTCGATGCGGTGGTCGGGGAGGGAAAGAGGAGGGAGATCTGGAGAGGAGGGATCTCCGGCGAGGTCCTGTCGACGCGAGGAGGAAGGTGACCGCGGCGTCTTCGGGATCGGACGGTGGGGCCGGGGCATCAGAGAGAGGGAGGGCGGCGTCAGCGCGTCGGTCGGTCCGCTCGGAGCGGTTTCGGGAATTAAACGCTGTGGGCCGGCCCGTTTCGAATAAATTCGTTTCTCGTTTAATATCTAGTGCAGTAAAACTCTTTTAAAGGCATTCAAAACATTTCCAAATATAGGAAATATATATATCAAAATGATCAAGAGAATTAATGCTATTCAATGAACATTTTTCCTTTGTCATATTGAATATCTTGAAAAAAAATATTTTCAGAAATTGCTATTTGATTTTAAATCTTTTTTGAGATAAACTTTCAAATAGACCCCTGGTTTTTTTGCTCAAGTATTTCACTAAGATGCCCCTGGTGTGGAGTGTCATGTTACTCCCCTCTTTTCTTTGAACTTTTCGAGTGGTTTTCAAATAGGTGAAACAAGAAAAAAGGAAATATGAAAGTGCCCTTTCAGAAATTCAAAAGAAACACTTCAACCATTATATTCATTCAAACAATGTGATGATGATGCATAGCTATATATCATAACATTCCAAAATGAAATTTTGGGATGTTACAGGTATCAAGCCCCGGCTTATGGTTCCTCTACAGAGAACACCTAGTTGTTGGGTTGAGGAACTATCGTCCGTCCTTTGGAGCATCAATACTACACCTAATAGGTCAACGGGTTACATGCCCTTTTTCATTGTTTATGGTGCGGAGGCCGTATTACATAGCGACATATGTCATGATTCTCCGCGGGTGGCGGCTTAGGTGAAAGCCAACAATGAGACGGCGCGTCAGGATGCATTGGATGCTCTGGGTGAAGTGCGTGATCTTGCAGCAGCTCGATCGGCGATTTATCAATAGGACCTGCGTCGCTACCATAGCCATAGGATCAAGACCTGGAGGTTCCAAGAAGGTGACTTGGTGTTACATTTGATTCAAGATCAGACAGATGCGCACAAGTTATCCCCCATGGGAAGGACCTTTCGTGGTTAGCAGCAATCTGAACAATGGGTCGTATTATCTCATTGACATACGAGACGAGTCATGTACCTCCAGACATTAGACTCATCGGCCGTGGAACATCGCTCATCTGTGGCCTTACTATACTTGAGTCATCAACTCCCATCTTTGTACATACATACTTCATTGTATGTATATTTCTCATATAAGAAAGTTGGCATCCCTGCAAGACGGGGCCTCTGCCATTTTCCTTTTTGCATTACAGATTTGTGCAAAAGATGAACACTTCTACATGGTCACTTGGGGGTTTCCAACCCACCGGGTTTAACTGGCTCACCCTTTTTTGGGACCATCTCTTCACCCAAAATAGTACAATTGTACGATGGCTCACAGGACGGCAGACAACGAGATGACGACTTACAAGCTGGAGGTCCATGCGATGGCAGCATGCAAGACGGTGTAAAGGTTGGCTCCATCGACAAGATGGGTTTTCAATGAAAGTCACCTAAGAGGACGAGCCTCCATGTGCGACCGTTCAAACATGGGTGCACTACCTTATCGTCGAAAGAGTTAAAATCGCCCAAGAGGACGAGACACCATGATGCGACCGTTCAAACATGGGTGCCCCGCCTCATTGGCGGGCGGTTTAAAGTCGCCCAAGAGGACGAGCCGCCATGATGCGACCGTTCAAACATGGGTGTCCTGATTTAAGGCGGGGTTGGGGGACCCCGAACTTAATCAATCAAACAAAGTCAAAAGGGGTGCTGGAAAGTTGTGAACTCACCCCCTTTTGGCCCGTAAGACCGGGTTATACCTGCATGTATGCAGATGCTACTCTGTCAGGGGTGCTGGCGAGCTATCAACTAACCCCCTGCGAGGGCCTCATACAACTGCGAGGTAAACTCTCTCATCTGCTATGTACTCTCCGCCAAGTGGCCCGTCGTACTCTTAACAAGTGATGTTGCTTAAGGTTAAAATGACGGATTTATGTCACGTGAGAAGTAGCTTATGAGTTGGGGAACTCACCCCGCTGCAAATTCTGGTCTGTTGCATCCTTAACAGTTAATCTCGCCTAGAGACCCTGAGCCGTTCAAAATTAGCGGCCAATCTCGATAGAGACCCTGCACTTTTAGGCGGCTCAAAGTAACAATTCCCCCCAGAAGGGCCAGCAATGAGTCTTTTGAAAAAACAAACAAGGGGAAAAGCAAGAACATCATGCATTACATCATATTGCATCAGACATTGCATCAAAAATTGCATTATATTTTGCATCATCCATTGCATACATATCATAAGCTGGGTCGGAGAAAGATTATGAAAGAAGCAAAGTTATGCAGATATTAAAACATCTCCGGGTTATGCTTTTTCAAAGCCGCCCATACAAGTTTTGCAAGATATTTTCTATTGTTTTTGCAGGCGTTATCTCTAAAGACGAGTCGCTGATAAAGTGTTATACGAAAGTTTGCAAGGTATATTACAAAGCTCTCCAAGATCTCAAAAGGTGGACTTAAAGTTTTGCATATGTCTCGGCGGCTCAACTGGCCGGGTTACATTCAGTAAAGAATAATAGGAAAGTTATCTGGCTGGTGGGTCATCTTGCGCTGGGTCTTCGGGCTCGTCTATCTGAAGATTATCCATGTCCCAATTGTAGTTTAGTAAAGCTTGGAATTAAGCATCGTTGAAAAGCGGACATGGATACACATTAGGGGCAAAGAGCGGCTTATGGCGTGCAGGGAATAAATCTCTAGCTTCAAAGGTTGGGCAGCATAGCCGTTGGTTGTTTTTGTCATAAGCCGCCTAATAAGGAGTCAAGTCCATCTCATCCACCAGCATGGAAGCAAGTCTCCTGGAGGCCTTGATGCATTTGGCGTAATACGCCTCGATAAAATCTGAACCGTCATCCTTCTTGGAGGGGAAGCTGCTCATCATTTCTTCCGTGGTTAGCTGAGGAGCAAATGCTAGGGACCGGCTCAGCACAGTTATGGCCCCCCTCCTGGCGGCTGATCGCCTTATTTCGTCCACTTGCTTGGGCAAAGTTCATAAGACTTCTATGACGCCCTTCATAAATTTGGGGACATACTTGGCTGTCATCATGGCCTTGATGGTGCAAAGGACCCCACTATAAAGTTGCTCCATCAAAGTATAGACTCCTTTCAATTTCATCAGACTATCAAAGGATAGCTGGTGACTCCACTTGCCTGCAGGAAAAGGTCGAAGTTATAAGCTGCCCGACGGGTATTTCTTTCATAAGAACATTCTTTAAGTCGTATATACTTACCAAAGGTAGCGGCAATCATATTGGAGATATGGTCCTGGAGAGTCTTTAGCTCCGCTGATACAAGATTGAGCTAGTCCTTTGCATCGCTCGCACGATTTGCCAAGGTGGCTTGCTCAGTTTCGACAGTCTTTTTATGCACAGTAAATTCAGCCTGGAGTTTCTCAATTTTTCAACAGCCACTCACAACTTGTCTTTTGCTGTGGCTCGGGTGGTCTGTTGGGTGGTCAGGTCTTCCCTTAAGCCGGCCTGCTCAGACTCAGCAGTGTCTAAAGCTCTTGCATTTCACAAAGTGAAAATTAGCAATGCTAAGTTGCCAGGATGGAATTATTCTTACAAGTTCCAAGCTCTTTACAAGCAATATAATTGGCACTTGGGGGCTAATGTCTGTGTTTTCATTTTCAAATCTACGGTGAAGTTCCGGCTCGTCACTAGCATAATGAGACGGACTTGGGGGCTACACCCGGTGAGATTCTTGCATATGAGAGATCCGGATCATCATTATCATAATAATCCGGACTTGGGGGCTATATTTGGATCTATCAGAAGTGCTTGCTTATATGCAATTTAACCCGTTACTTGGGGACCACAGGTTAAGATCTACATAGTATGTCAAAGGTTTGGAAGACCCGGTCCATTATTTGCAATACTACACCGGGTCTTGGGGCTACATAAGGGTATAAGAGAGATGCAGAAGAGGAAAGTTACCTCATATTTTTCCTTCATCAAACTAAAAAGTTTGGTCTCCATGTTGCGACTGGCAGCAAGAGGGTTCATATAACCAGCGTGTAAGTCCTCTGCAGTCATCTTCTCCAAGACAGGGAACTCGAACTCAAGCTTTCCTGGAGGGAAAGTATCAACTTTGCTAGAATGCCTTTCCAGAATATGATGTGTTGGGGATTGATAACCCGTACCAGTAATGATAACATTGAGGAGAGACGAGTCTTTGGTAGTTGGATTGGGCGGCTTAGGGTCAGTCGATGGGCTATTGGAAGCCGCCATATGATGACCCGCCAATTCTGAAGGCAGGGGAGATTGCTCAGGTGCTTCCTTGTTAGTATCACAAGGTTCAGCATGAGAGAGAGATGCCTCAACACGATCTGGCTGTTGAACGGTAGGAGCGACAGTAGACCCACCTGTTTTCCTACGTTTGGCCTGTGCCCTGAAAGTGCAAAAAGTCAGCACACAGTACAAAGGTAATACAGGTAATGTACACACGGCAGATGTGAAGACATACTCTAGGTTGACTTTCATGGGAGGAAGTTTGGAGGCAGTTGAGTCGCCAGAAGAAGGAGGTGTTTCCTGCAAAATAAGTTAATAAAACACAATAGTAAGACATCATTACAGAAAGAGAAAATGGATATTGAGTTCCTGATAAGTACCTCAGCGGGATGTTTTTGCGGTGCTGGGCAGTTGGTTAAGCCGGCCATAAGATCCCCAGAGTCGGTACTCCAGGTCTGACGTCGTGCTGTTGTTTTTTCAAGGAAAATTCGGGATCTAAGTAAGCAAGAGGGTGTGAAAAGGGACTTTTAGGATGACCCGCCGTATCTTCTCTTGTGGTAAGATTTCCGAGTCAGAAGAAATATAAGTTACCTCAGGGGCATTGGTGTGGCTTGTTTCTGTCTCCTCCTTTGTACAATCATTGTCAATAAGTTGCGTAAAAAGACGGCCAAGGGAGTAAAGTTCTACCTCTGAGTTGTCAAGTTCAAGTAGGTTTGGGCCGACATTTTTGGTTTGCGGCCCCGAATGTTACCCGCTTGAGACTTCTTCTTCACAGGGGGTGTATACTTTTTCTTCCAAAAGCTGGAGTTGGCCTATAGGAGAAGTCGCCAAGAAAAGTTAAGGTTGCTATATACTTAAAATCAAGACGGAGAGAAAGGAAAATTGAAAACCGTCCTTACATCTGGGGCTAGATTTGCGGCGCAGAAGGGTTTTAACCCGACTGTATGACAAGCCTCTTGGGATTCGCGAGTAAGTCCTTTGACAGCAGACGTAATATCTTCTTCTGTCAAAGGTGTGTGGTTGAAGCAGAGAGGATTGTTTTCATCGCCTGTGTACTCACACATAAGCCGGTCACGCCTGCTCAGCGATAAGACCTTCCATGAGATCCAACAAGTTAAGTCAATTCCCGTCAACCCGTTCGCCAGAAGGGCCTTTATTTTGGCGAAAGCCGGAGCATACTTCGCTTGAGCCGTAGCTGACATCCGATCTGGAAATTCAATGGAAGTATAGAGCCAGGTAGGACGGTAACCCGGCAGTGGATTTTCTCCCTCTAGAGAGCTATCTCTGTAGTAGAACAAAGTTTTGGTCCAGTCTTTGGGATGGCTTGGCATTTTGACATCCGGGTAAACCAGATCTCTTTGTCTTTGGATGGAGACTCCGCCAAGATCCAAGCTTGGACCGGCTGCCACTGCCGTTTGGCGGTTGACATAGAAGAAATCACGAAAGAGGTCGACAAATGGCTCTTCTTGCAAGTAAACTTCACATAAGACTTGGAAGTTGCATAAGCTGGAGACAGAATTTGGGGCAATGTCTTGAGGATGCAGATTAAAGAATGGAGGACATCTCAAAAGAATGGAGGATGTAGATTAAAGAAATTGTTATCTTCGCCAAGAAATGGAGGGCTGAAACTACGCATAAGATGGTTGGCGAAGATAACAATTTCCCCTTCTTGTGGGATGGGTTTCTTCTCTAGCCCCGGAACCTGCCAATGAATAATATTCTGAGCCGGCAACGTGCTTGTCTCTACGAAATCCAGTAGGAACTGTTCGGTAACTCCAGAGCCGACCCAATCATAGGATGAAGACACTCGAGACATGATGGCAGGTCAAAGCTATGAAAGGGGCAGGGTGCGGCGGGTCAAAAAGGGACCAGACAACCAACACGACTGATGAAATTATGTATTATGACGTTAAGCCGTCGGTACAATTTATCGGACGAGTCGGTGATTTAGTGGCAGGTTAAGTACGCAATACCATGATACAAATACTACTAAGGACATAAATTATATCAAGACTATAAGATCTACAAGCAAGGAAAAATAAGATTTAGTTCAACCCCTAAAAAGGAGCCGAGGAAGTGCAAGCAGTTAGCGCAAGAAAAGGAACAGATTGCAGATCTAGGTTGAACTATTACTGGCATAGCACGGGTGGCCACGGTGGATTAGCAGCATCACAAGATCTAAAGGGTTACTTGTCAGTTGGCATTACAAGGATGAACAAGCATGTCAATGGAGGTCCAGTGAACTCGAAAGGATTTGGGTAAGGAGGTACAGATCTAATGGGGGAGGAAAAAGGGTACCTCAAGGATGCGACTGACGCGGGCGAAAGTCTGGAGCATTCAAGTTGATGCAACGGCCAAGGTCACTGATGACGACGTGATTCCACCAGTGCGGCGGAGCTCAATAGCGCTTTTGTTGGGAGGAGGAAGAAGAACGGTGGCGGCGGAGAAAATGAAAAGACCCCCTCATGGCCCTATTTAAAGGGAGGGGACGCCAAACGGGGCGCGCGGGAATCAAGGCATGAAATGATAACTGACGGAGACAAACGCCTCGATTTTTGGGCCGACCATTTAATGAGAGGATCTACGACATATGTCACAGAATCTTTTCGGCATGTCTGAAGGTGATCACACGGTGGGTTACGTGCTCTCTTTTTCAGGTAACAAGCATGTGAAACTCGCCGCTGGAGAAAAATGGAGATTGACATGAGCAAGCTCAAGTCAATCTGGGACCTAATGTTGGGGATATAACCCCATGGTAAGACCTGCCTAGGAGGGGCCGAGTCATATCTGGCGGCTCATTGGCGTATGGGCTGGAAGAGGAAGATTGGGCTGCACGGTGGTTCACCAGATGGGTTGAGACGAAGGCCCAGAGTCGAGAAGAAGACACAAGACACGGGCGGGTAAGCCGCCCGGAGACAACCTGCCTGAATAGGCAAGGCGACTTAGGGACGGAATCAGACATGTTGTAAGAGTTGGCATGAGATTTGTGTAACCCAGGGTCTTGAGCTCTGATATAAAGGCGAGACCCGGGGACGGCTTAGACAGAAACCAATCGATCGAGGGATAGGTCAAGCATATACGCTCCCTTGTAATCGATACTCCAAACATGACACACAATGCAGGACGTAGGCTTTTACCTCATCTCGTGGGGCTGAACCTAGGTAAATCCGTGTCTTTCGCCTCGACCAAACCCTTTGAGTCTACCGCCTTAGAAATGGCCTCGAACCTAAGTCTTCGGACATCTGCCGTGACAAAACCATGACAATTATAATGCTTGATTAATTATTACATGATTGAATTTTATTCTCGTAAAGTGCTTGAGGCAGGAGTAGGGTACTAGTTTATGCGCATACTACGTTTGCGAGAACATTCACATGATGACGTCTGAAAGGAGAAGAGATGAGAGAAATCTTTGGGTATGTTTGCGAGAACACTATCCATAATTTTTTATCATGATCTAGCTAATATATATACACACAACTTATATATTAATCTTGATCTCCATCATGCAGATGGCGAAGATGCGGGGCCAGCTCCAACCAGAGGCTCGGGTACGAGCAATTCAAGAGGAATTAGCTAGATTTCTGGTCGACCAGGTCATAGATCCCAGAGGAGCATACCATTACAAGATCAAGAACAAGTAATGCATGTGCATATATATGTAACGATCCTCAAATTGTAGGAGAAATTGTATATATATATGTATGTATGTATGTGAATATATGATCGTCGTACGTTCGATGAGATATATACATACATACATACATACATACATACATACATACATATATATATGATCGGTTCTACAAGAAATTCTATTATATATATATGCACAACATGTGTACATTATGTAGTAGCATAATATATGTTTGAAATGAAAATTAATTAAATGGAAAACACAAAATTAAAAGGAAAATTACACCATAATTAATTCATAAACCCATAAACGATTAAAAGGAAAAATAAAACAAAATTAAAAAAACTAAATACTTTTAGGCCCGGTTGGTGTTACCAACCGGGACTAAAGGTCCCCTAGCCCACGGCACTGGCAGATGCCACGTGGTGGGCCTTTGGTGCCGGGCTGTGTTGAACCGGGACTAAAGGGGGTGGGCTTTAGTCCCCACCCTTTAGTGCCGGTTCGAGAACCGACACTAAAGGCCCTTACGACCCACGACTATAGGACGATTCTGCACTAGTGCTAGGCCAATGCAATGAAAGTTATCCTGCACACTTGGAAAGTGATATTCATTTCCATGATATACTTGCAATCCACATACCTCATATCACTCACAGCAAGGCTCTTGTCAAGCAGCATGGTCTCATAGAAGTCTTGTTGTTCTTTGGTGTAGAACCTGTAGTCAACAACAGTCTTCTTCCTCTTTGCATATGGATCAATAACTCTCCATTCTCTCAAACCCGAGTCCTTCCTCTTCTTCATGTCCTCAGCCTGCAGATGGCTGGTATTGCACACTGGAAGGTGTGGTCTCAGCTTCATCAAAGCAGTCACATCAACATCTTCTGGATCTCTGGAGGTGGATCCCTTGTTCTTCTCAGATGCTGGAATCTCTCTAGACAATCACTTGGGTTTGGGTGAAGCAGGCTTCTAGGAAGCAGCCGGTTTGCTCTTGGATGGAACTTGCTTTGGCATAACATCACACAACAATTTCTTTTGCTTCTTCTTGGGAGGAGCCATAGCAGCTGGCTCATCCTCTTCTTCTGCTGCACTTTGCCTTGGAGTCGTCACCATGGTAGCAACTTTCCCGGTGACTTGGACTGAGATTTTCCTCTCCCTCTGCTTCTTGTCTCCTGCCTTCTTGGGCATAGACTTTCTGGATTGTGAATCAAGATGAAGAGTCATTGTTGCCCTAGAGCTCTTTGGTGCCTTCATAGTGTCTCAAGGGGCATACTCCTTCTTGACCACCTTCTTGTATGTAGTGGCAGCAGCAGTGCTCTTGGCAGTTGTGTCTTTCTTGGGCAGCTCATCAGGTACAAAATCTTCTTCCTCCTCATCTGAGTTGAGATTCCTCCTTGTCCTGGTTGCAACCTTTGGCAAATCAGATGAGCTGGGAACATCATCATAGGAAGATGAGCTCTTGTCTAGACTAGTGCCTGAGCTCATGTCAACACTCAGCTCCTTGAGGTTGTTCTGGCTATCCTCTGAACCTGACATCTCTGACCCTGTGAATAGAAAATAGAGGAGCATAAGGTTGAGCATCACAAAATTCAGACATTTTCAAAAATTTGAACAAGGAAAACATTAGTTTTAGCTTTCTACAGAAGGTATTTCAGTGCCACCGAGTAGTATTTTTCGGAATCATCGAGACTGGCCATATGCATCAAGAGAAACCTTGGCAGCCTTTTTGGTGGAACTAAAAAGAATGTCTTGGTCTCACCGACATGGTTCTAAGTAACCCTAAAACACAATCGGTGGAACCGATTTTTGCGACTCGGTGGTACCAAGATGCAATCTGCGGACAACTAACCCCAAATTTTTCTTTGTTCGCTAAACTACGAGATCTTTGGTGGATAGGGAAGATTGCACATAGTGGCTGACAGATAAAAACATCTCAATGTGCAAGAATTAGACGATGGAGCGCAAGAGAAGATCGGATCCATACCCTAGCTTGGTGACCGTCCGCTACGGTGAAGATGGCGGAGAAGATTCCCGTCGACGGTGAGGATCCTAGCTGCGGAGGAGCATAGGGAGACAAGGGTGACGATCAGGGGGTCCTTTTTGGCAGCTTAGGGTTTTGGAGCGCGACGGTTTGAAGAGTGAATTTCAAAGCGTCGGGTCCACATCATATATACCACTTGCTATCGGTGGCACCGGTTCTAAGTTTTCGGTGTCACCGAGTTTCTCAACTGTCAGTTGACACGGAAACTCGGTGTAACCGAGAAAATGGAATCGGTGATACCGAGGTGAAAAACCATATCAACCCTAGGCAATCAGTGAAACCGAGAATTGTTGGTTGGTCACACCGAGTTGCACTTGGGAGGTTTTGGAGTGCAGCCCTTTTCGACGCGGAACTCCGAGTGCATCTAACATAGAGGGATCGAGAGGTGCTTGTTCAAGTTTTGTGATGAAGCATGAATAGAACTTGAGACGAGAAAGCATAGATAGCTAGAGAGTGGTCCTAGGCATTCTTGTACATCCAATTGTCAAAAGAAAACTCAAAGTATAAATAGCAACAATTGGATGTCCTCGATGTTGGAAATATGCCCTAGAGGCAATAATAAAATGGTTATTATTGTATTTCCTAGTTCATGATAATTGTCTATTATTCATGCTACAATTGTGTTAACCAGAAACCGTAATACATGTGTGAATACATAGACCATCACATGTCCCTAGTGAGCCTCTAGTTGGCTAGCTCGTTGATCAATAGATGGTCACGGTTTCATGACCATGGACATTGGATGTCGTTGATAACGGGATCACATCATTAGGAGAATGATATGATGTGATGGACAAGACCCAATCCTAAGCATAGCACAAGATCGTGTAGTTCGTTTGCTAAAGCTTTTCAATGTCAAGTATCATTTCCTTAGACCATGAGATTGTGTAACTCCCGGATACCGTAGGAATGCTTTGGGTGTGCCAAACGTCACAACGTAACTGGGTGGCTATAAAGGTACGCTACGGGTATCTCCGAAAGTGTCTGTTGGGTTGACACGAATCAAGACTGGGATTTGTCACTCCGTGTGACGGAGAGGTATCTCTGGGCCCACTCGGTAAGACATCATCATAATGAGCTCAATGTGACTAAGGAGTTAGCCACGGGATGATGTGTTACGGAACGAGTAAAGAGACTTGCCGGTAATGAGATTGAACAAGGTATGGCGATACCGACGATCGAATCTCGGGCAAGTACCATACCGATAGACAAAGGGAATTGTATACGGGATTGATTGAATCCCTGACATCGTGGTTCATCCGATGAGATCATCGTGGAGTACGTGGGAGCCAACATGGGTATCCAGATCCCGCTGTTGGTTATTGGCCGGAGAGGTGTCTCGGTCATGTCTACGTGTCTCCCGAACCCGTAGGGTCTACACACTTAAGGTTCGATGACGCTAGGGTTATAGGGAAAAGGTATACGTGATTACCGAAGGTTGTTCGGAGTCCCGGATGAGATCCTGGACGTCACGAGGAGCTCCGGAATGGTCCAGAGGTAAAGATTGATATATAGGAAGTCCAGTTTTGGTCACCGGAAAGTTTTCGGGCTCATCGGTAGTGTACCGGGAGTGCCGGGAGGGTGCCGGAGGACCCCCGGGAGGGGTGTGACGAGCAAAGGACCACATGGGCTGTTAGATAAAGTGTGCCAGCCCTTATTGGGCTGGGCAAGACTTTTGCTAAAGGCCCATGCGGCTGGAGATAAGGAGATAAGGCAAAAAGGATTTAAAAGGAGGAGATCCACCTCCCTTGTGGGAGGTGGACTCTCCCTTTAATTCAGCCGGCCATCTCCTGTTTGGAGTAGAGGCCAAGCCAGCCCTCCACGTCCCTCCTCCTATATATACTTGAGGTTTTGGATGTTTTGAGACAGGGATTTGATCTCTCTCTCTCTCACGGCGAAGCCCTACCTCTCTTCTTCCTCCTCCGCAGCGCTTAGGCGAAGCCCTGTCGGAATACCTTGCTACTCCACCACCACCACGCCGTCGTGCTGCTGTTGGAGCCCTTCCCCAACCTCTCCTTCCTCCTTGCTGGATCAAGGTGTTGGAGACGTCACCGGGCTGCACGTGTGTTGAACGCGGAGGTGCCGTCCGTACGGCACTTGATCGGATCTACCGCGATCTGAATCGCTGCGAGTACGACTCCATCAACCGCGTTCTTGTAACGCTTCCGCTTAGCGATCTTCAAAGGTATGAAGATGCAATCTCTCCCCTCTCGTTGCTGGTTTCTCCATAGATAGATCTTGGTGAACGTAGGAAAATTTTGATTTACTACTACGTCTCCCAACAGTGGCATCATGAGCTAGGTCTATGCGTAGAATCTATGCACGAGTAGAACACAAAGCAGTTGTGGGCGTCGAGTTTGTTAATTTGCTTGCCGCTACTAGTCTTATCTTGATTCGGCGGTATTGTGGGATGAAGCGGCCCGGACCAACTTTACACGTACGCTTACGTGAGACCGGTTCCACCGCCTGACATGCACTAGATGCATAAGGTGGCTAGCGGGTGTCTGTCTCTCCTACCTTAGTCGGATCGGATTCGATGAAAAGGGTCCTTATGAAGGGTAAATAGCAATTGGCAAATCACGTTGTGGTGTTGACGTAGGTAAGAAACGTTCTTGCTAGTAACCTATAGCAGCCACGTAAAAAACTTGCAACTACAAATTAGAGGACGTCTAACTTGTTTTTGCAGCATGTGCCTTGTGATGTGATATGGCCAAAGGATGTGATGTGATGCATTGTGATGTATGAATTGATCATGTTCTTGTAATAGGATTCACGACTTGCATGTCGATGATTATGACAACCGGCAGGAGCCATAGGAGTTGTCTTATTTATTGTATGACCTGCGAGTCAATCATAAACGCCATGTAATTACTTTACTTTATTGCTAAGCGTTAGCCATAGTAGTAGAAGTAATAGTTGGCGAGACAACTTCATGAAGACACAATGATGGAGATCATGATGATGGAGATCATGGTGTCGTGCCGGTGACAGTGATGACCGTGGTGCCCCGAAGATGGAGATCATAGGAGCAAAATGATATTGGCCATATCATGTCACTATATTGATTGCATGTGATGTTTATCATGTTTACATCTTATTTGCTTAGAACGACGGTAGTAAATAAGATGATCTCTCAATAAAATTTCAAGAGAAGTGTTCACCCTAACTGTGCACCGTTGCTAAGGATCGTTGTTCCGAAGCACCACGTGATGATCGGGTGTGATAGGTTCTAACGTTCGCATACAACGGGTGTAAGCCAGATTTACACACGCGAAACACTTAGGTTGACTTGACGAGCCTAGCATGTACAGACATGGCCTCGGAACACGGAAGACCGAAAGGTCGAACATGAGTCGTATAGAAGATACGATCAACATGAAGATGTTCACCATGGATGACTAGTCCGTCTCACGTGATGATCGGACACGGGCTAGTTGACATGGATCATGTATCACTTGGAAGACTAGAGAGATGTCTGTCTAAGTGGGAGTTCATTAATTTGATTAAGTGAACTTAATTATCATGAACTTAGTCTAAAATTGTCTTTACAATCTATGATGTAGATCCAATGGCCAACGCGAATGTCACCCTCAATTTCAACGCGTTCCTAGAGAAAACCAAGCTGAAAGATGATGGAAGCAACTATGCGGACTGGGTCCGTAGCTTGAGGATCATCCTCATAGCTTCCAAGAGATTACTCCCTAGATGCACCGCTAGGTGACGCACCCGTTCTCCCAGCGGAACAAGATGTTATGAACACTTGGCAATCACGCTGCGATGATTACTCCCTTGTTCAATGCGGCATGCTTTACAGTCTAGAACCGGGGCTCCAAAAGCGTTTTGAGCAACACGGAGCATATGAGATGTTCCAGGAACTGAAACTGGTTTTCAAGCTCATGCCCGGGTCGAGAGATATGATGTCTCCGACAAGTTCTTCAGCTGTAAGATGGAGGAGCATAGTTCTGTCAGTGAGCACATCCTCAAGATGTCTGGGCTACACAGCCGCTTGACTCAGCTGGGGGTTAATATCCCGGATGACTCGGTCATTGACAGAATCCTCCAGTCGCTTCCGCCTAGCTTCAAGAGCTTTGTGATGAACTACAACATGCAAGGTATGGAGAAGTCCATTCCTGAGTTGTACTCGATGCTGAAATCAGCGGAGGTCGAGATCAAAAAGGAGCATCAAGTGTTGATGGTGAATAAGACCACTAGTTTCAAGAAAGGCAAGGGTAAGAAGAACTTCAAGAAGGACGGCAAAGCTGTTGCCGCGCCCGGTAAGCAAGTTGCCGGGAAGAAGAAGAAAGATGGACCCAAGCCTGAGACTGAGTGCTTTTATTGCAAGGGTACCGGTCACTGGAAGCGGAACTGCCCCAAGTATTTAGCGGATAAGAAGGACGGCAACATTAAAGGTATATGTGATATACTTGTTATTGATGTGTACTTGACCAGCGCTCGTAGTAGCTCCTGGGTATTTGATACCGGTGCAGTTGCTCACATTTGTAACTCCAAGCAGGAGCTGCGGAATAAGCGGAGGCTGGCCAAGGATGAGGTGACGATGCGTGTCGGGAATGGTTCCAAGGTCGATGTGATCGCCGTCGGCACGTTACCTCTACATCTACCTTCGGGATTAGTTTTAAACCTTAATAATTGTTATTTAGTACCAGCTTTGAGCATGAACATTGTATCTGGATCTCGCTTGATGCGAGATGGCTACTCATTTAAATCCGAGAATAATGGTTGTTCTATTTATATGAGAGAAATGTTTTATGCTCATGCCCCGCTGGTCAATGGTTTATTTTTGATGAATCTCGAACGTGATGTTACACATGTCCATAGTGTGAGTACCAAAAAGTGTAAAGTTGATAACGATAGTCCCACTTACATGTGGCACTGCCGTCTTGGCCATATTGGTGTCAAACGCATGAAGAAGCTCCATGCTGATGGAATTTTGGAGTCACTTGATTTCGAATCATTTGACACATGCGAACCATGCCTCATGGGCAAGATGACCAAGACTCCGTTCTCCGGAACAATGGAGCGAGCAACTGACTTGTTGGAAATAATACATACCGATGTATGCGGTCCAATGAGCGTCGAGGCTCGCGGTGGCTACCGTTATGTTCTCACCCTCACTGATGACTTGAGTAGATATGGTTATGTCTACTTAATGAAACACAAGTCTGAAACTTTTGAAAGGTTCAAGGAATTTCAGAGTGAGGTCGAGAATCAACGTGACAGGAAAATAAAATGCCTACGATCTGATCGTGGCGGAGAATATTTAAGTCACGAGTTTGGCACGCACCTTAGGAAATGTGGAATTGTTTCACAACTCACGCCGCCCGGCACACCCCAGCGAAATGGTGTGTCTGAACGTCGTAATCGCACTCTATTGGATATGGTGCGATCTATGATGTCTCTTACTGACTTACCGCTATCATTTTGGGGATATGCATTAGAGACTGCCGCATTCACTTTAAATAGGGCACCGTCTAAATCCGTTGAGACGACACCGTATGAATTGTGGTTTGGAAAGAAACCTAAGCTGTCGTTTCTAAAAGTTTGGGGATGCGATGCTTATGTGAAGAAACTTCAACCTGAGAAGCTCGAACCCAAAGCGGAAAAGTGCGTCTTCATAGGATATCCCAAGGAGACTATTGGGTATACCTTCTACCTACGATCCGAAGGCAAAGTCTTTGTTGCCAAGAATGGATCCTTTCTCGAGAAAGAGTTTCTCTCGAAAGAAGTAAGTGGGAGGAAAATAGAACTTGATGAGGAAATTGTACCTCCACTCGAACCGGAGAGTAGCGCAGCACAGGAAGTTGTTTCTGTGGAGCCTACACCGGCTAGAGAGGAAGTTAATGATGATGATCATGAAACTTCAGATCAAGTTGCTATTCGAAGGTCCACCAGGACACGTTCCGCACCAGAGTGGTACGACAATCCTGTCCTAGAGATCATGTTGTTGGACAACGGTGAACCTTCGAACTATGAAGAAGCGATGGCGGGCCCGGATTCCAACAAATGGCTTGAGGCCATGAAATCCGAGATAGGATCCATGTATGAGAACAAAGTATGGACTTTGGTGGACTTGCCTAATGATAAGCGAGCCATTGAAAACAAATGGATCTTTAAGAAGAAGACTGACGCGGACGGTAATGTCACCGCCTATAAAGCTCGGCTTGTCGCTAAGGGTTATCGACAAGTTCAAGGAGTTGACTACGATGAGACTTTCTCACCCGTAGCGATGCTAAAGTCAGTCCGAATCATGTTAGCAGTTGCCGCATTTTATGATTATGAGATCTGGCAAATGGACGTCAAAACAGCATTCCTTAATGGCTTCCTCAAGGAAGAACTGTATATGATGCAGCCGGAAGGTTTTGTCGATCCTAAAGATGCTAACAAGGTATGCAAGCTCCAGCGCTCCATCTATGGGCTGGTGCAAGCATCTCGGAGTTGGAACATTCGCTTTAATGAGGTGATTAAAGCGTTTGGGTTTGTACAGGTTTATGGAGAACCTTGTATTTACAAGAAAGTGAGTGGGAGCTCTATAGCATTTCTTATACTGTATGTGGATGACATGCTGATAATGGGAAATAATATAGAACTCTTGGAAAGTATCAAGGCCTACTTGAATAAGTGTTTTTCAATGAAGGACCTTGGAGAAGCTGCTTACATATTAGGTATTAAGATCTATAGAGATAGATCGAAACGCCTCATTGGTCTTTCGCAAAGCACATACCTTGAAAAGATATTGAAGAAGTTCAATATGCATCAGTCCAAGAAGGGGTTCTTGCCTGTGTTGCAAGGTGTGAGATTGAGTACGACTCAATGCCCGACCACGGCAAAGGATAGAGAAGAGATGAGTGTCATCCCCTATGCTTCAGCCATAGGCTCTATCATGTATGCCATGCTGTGTACCAGACCTGATGTGAACCTTGCCATAAGTTTGGTAGGGAGGTACCAAAGTGATCCCGGAGCGGAACACTGGACAGCGGTCAAGAATATCCTGAAGTACCTGAAAAGGACAAAGGACATGTTTCTCATATATGGAGGTGCCGAAGAGCTCGTCGTAAAGGGTTACGTCGACGCTAGCTTCGACACAGATCCGGACGACTCTAAGTCGCAAACCGGATACGTGTATATTTTGAATGGAGGGGCAGTCAGCTGGAGTAGCAGCAAGCAAAGCGTCGTGGCGGCATCTACATGTGAAGCGGAGTACATAGCTGCTTCGGAAGCAGCAAAGGAGGGAGTCTGGATGAAGGAGTTCATCACCGACCTAGGAGTGATTCCAAATGCGTCGGGCCCGATGACTCTACTCTGTGACAACACTGGAGCTATTGCCCTTGCGAAGGAGCCCAGGTTTCACAAGAAGACAAGACACATCAAGCACCGCTTCAACTCCATCCGTGATTACATTCAGGAGGGAGACATAGATATTTGTAAAGTGCATACGGATCTGAATGTCGCAGATCCGTTGACTAAACCTCTCTCACGAGCAAAACATGATCAACACCAGAACGCTATGGGTGTTCGATTCATCACAATGTAACTAGATTATTGACTCTAGTGCAAGTGGGAGACTGTTGGAAATATGCCCTAGAGGCAATAATAAAATGGTTATTATTGTATTTCCTAGTTCATGATAATTGTCTATTATTCATGCTACAATTGTGTTAACCAGAAACCGTAATACATGTGTGAATACATAGACCATCACATGTCCCTAGTGAGCCTCTAGTTGGCTAGCTCGTTGATCAATAGATGGTCACGGTTTCATGACCATGGACATTGGATGTCGTTGATAACGGGATCACATCATTAGGAGAATGATATGATGTGATGGACAAGACCCAATCCTAAGCATAGCACAAGATCGTGTAGTTCGTTTGCTAAAGCTTTTCAATGTCAAGTATCATTTCCTTAGACCATGAGATTGTGTAACTCCCGGATACCGTAGGAATGCTTTGGGTGTGCCAAACGTCACAACGTAACTGGGTGGCTATAAAGGTACGCTACGGGTATCTCCGAAAGTGTCTGTTGGGTTGACACGAATCAAGACTGGGATTTGTCACTCCGTGTGACGGAGAGGTATCTCTGGGCCCACTCGGTAAGACATCATCATAATGAGCTCAATGTGACTAAGGAGTTAGCCACGGGATGATGTGTTACGGAACGAGTAAAGAGACTTGCCGGTAACGAGATTGAACAAGGTATGGCGATACCGACGATCGAATCTCGGGCAAGTACCATACCGATAGACAAAGGGAATTGTATACGGGATTGATTGAATCCCTGACATCGTGGTTCATCCGATGAGATCATCGTGGAGTACGTGGGAGCCAACATGGGTATCCAGATCCCGCTGTTGGTTATTGGCCGGAGAGGTGTCTCGGTCATGTCTACGTGTCTCCCGAACCCGTAGGGTCTACACACTTAAGGTTCGATGACGCTAGGGTTATAGGGAAAAGGTATACGTGATTACCGAAGGTTGTTCGGAGTCCCGGATGAGATCCTGGACGTCACGAGGAGCTCCGGAATGGTCCGGAGGTAAAGATTGATATATAGGAAGTCCAGTTTTGGTCACCGGAAAGTTTTCGGGCTCATCGGTAGTGTACCGGGAGTGCCGGGAGGGTGCCGGAGGACCCCCGGGAGGGGTGTGACGACCAAAGGACCACATGGGCTGTTAGATAAAGTGTGCCAGCCCTTATTGGGCTGGGAAAGACTTTTGCTAAAGGCCCATGCGGCTGGAGATAAGGAGATAAGGCAAAAAGGATTTAAAAGGAGGAGATCCACCTCCCTTGTGGGAGGTGGACTCTCCCTTTAATTCAGCCGGCCATCTCCTCTTTGGAGTAGAGGCCAAGCCAGCCCTCCACGTCCCTCCTCCTGTATATACTTGAGGTTTTGGATGTTTTGAGACAGGGATTTGATCTCTCTCTCTCACGGCGAAGCCCTACCTCTCTTCTTCCTCCTCCGCAGCGCTTAGGCGAAGCCCTGTCGGAATACCTTGCTACTCCACCACCACCACGCCGTCGTGCTGCTGTTGGAGCCCTTCCCCAACCTCTCCTTCCTCCTTTCTGGATCAAGGTGTTGGAGACGTCACCGGGCTGCACGTGTGTTGAACGCGGAGGTGCCGTCCGTTCGGCACTTGATCGGATCTACCGCGATCTGAATCGCTGCGAGTACGACTCCATCAACCGCGTTCTTGTAACGCTTCCGCTTAGCGATCTTCAAAGGTATGAAGATGCAATCTCTCCCCTCTCGTTGCTGGTTTCTCCATAGATAGATCTTGGTGAACGTAGGAAAATTTTGATTTACTACTACGTCTCCCAACACTCGAATGGATAAACAAATGCAGACCAACATGCTCACACAATAAGATGGCAAATGAAATCATGGCAAACAGCACAAACAAACTAGAATCTATCAATCACTCTGGCGATGACGTAGTCATCTGTATATGAGTATATTGACTTAGGAGCCAAGTAAGAATACTTGATCATAGGTCATACTCATCGTTTAAGCACCAGTGGGGTTACCACTTTTACATAAAGCATTTAATGTTGTCACACACTGTGAGATGCTTTGACTCAAGTCTTAGAGTAAAGCCCCCCCCCCTTGATGTGACATCCCCCCATAGGAGGGATAAACTAACCTTGGATTTTTTTTATGAAGACTTCATGTAGGTGAAGTAGAGATGGATGCTCAATGTTCATGAAGATCACCAAGGTTTGGGAGCATCCTTGTTGTTTCCTTACTCCTCTCACCTACATGTGTTAGTCCCAACACACAAGAGACAAATACAAGGATATCTATGGACATGGAGTGCAATGCATACATGATGATGTCCATGGATTTGTTGATTACCTTGTCCCTTGCTTACCTTTGAGGGAATGTTTGACTCCTTGAACTATTGCACGATGTTGATGTTGATTGCAACTAGTTCTTGACAATAATGAATATAAGTGAATTTCATTGGCAGAGTCACCCCTCAAGAACTTCTCTAGTTCTTCTTCTTGGGGACCCACATCAAGTTGGTGGGGATCCTTGGTGTTGAAGTGGCACTTGTAGAAGTTGAGCTTCAAGTAGCCTTGGGAACCCACTTCACCAATGCTTGGGATTCATCTTCATATGAGTCAATGTCCTCTTGAAGCTTGTTCTTGCCCTTGAGCTTGGTGAATTGTGGTGGAAGGTCATCTTGAGATTTTGTTCCCTTGGGGAGAGTATTTTCATACTTGTCCCTTTGAGGAACAAACTTGGGCTTGGGGTATTGACCTTCTTCCCATTCAACTCCATTAGCGCTGAAGTAGCCAATGCCATGGTTCTTCCGGTATCCTCCGTGCTTGTGAACATTTTCCTCAAATTGATTACACCCGGCAAGACTCTTGTAGATACCTTTCTCTATAATCCCTTTCAAAATTTCATTTTCTTGCCCAAGTGTAACTTGGCTAAGAGAAGTGTTAGTGGGATCAAAAGAACTACTAGAATCAATATCATTAGATTTATCATTTTTATTGGCACTAGTTGAAGAACCTTTCTTGCCTTTGTTACTAGTTTGCTTAGCCCTAACTTGTGGAAGGAATGTAGACAAGAGAATTCGTTTGGCTGGATAAGAGGAAGTCTTGTTTCGAAGATCGTAATTGATATCTTTAAGGAACTCACGTTCTTTCTCCAGATTGAGATTCTCAAGCGGAGCTTCTCATGTGTCCTTTCAAGCTCTCTATGATCTTGTAGAGTAGACTCATGAGCTAACTTAAGAGTGTTTAGTTCTTGAGTTAGTCATTCTATTTCCAACTTGTCATCATCATATGACTTATCTTGACTAGTGTGATTACTAACAAGTTCATGTTGACTAACATTACTAGATTTGTCAAATAGCAAGTCATCATCTCCTCGTAAGTCATCCTCATCACTATTGAAATCAAGATTATCGGCGTGTGATACTTTGGGGCCTTAGCCATGAAGCAACACCGACTCCCTTCATTTGGTGAATCAAATATGTCGTAGGAGTCGGTTATCACTAGTGCAAGTCCGACAACACCTTCATCTTGACTATAGCCGGAGTCAGAGTGATAGCTTCTCTCGGAGTGGTTGTCAGATTCGGAGCCGGAGATCCATTCACCAACATGATCTTGATGTCTTCTTTTCGAGTAGCTCTTGGTGTACTTGTCTTTCTTCTCCGAGGCCCTACTTCGCCTTGAGGGTCTTCGTTCATAATGATCATGTCTACTCCTTCTCTCTCTTCAAGGTGACTCATCTCTTGAGCTTCGATTTCTTGGTGACTCTTCTTTCCTTTTGTAAGGAGCCATTCACTCATTGGAGTAGTGTCCAAGGTTCCCACAATTGTAGCAGTTTCGGTCATGACTTGACAAACGCTTCTCTTCATTTTGAGTTGGAGCTTCGACTTTTGCCTTTACTCTTGTAGAACTTGTTGAATTTCTTGACCATGAGGCTTAAATCTTCATTTGTGACAAGGTTGTCGCTTGAAGTTGTAGGAGCATCACTTGTGGCTTTGTAAGGACTGCTAGACTTCTTGTGAAGCTCTTCCTTGTCTATGAGTGTCATCTCATGAGCAACAATCCTTCCAATCACTTCCGTAGGCTTGAGATCTTCGTAATTGGGCATCATTGGGATCAATGTTCACACGGTGTCATATCTATCATCCAAAGCTCAAAGTATCTTCTTGATGATGAATTTGTCGGTCATTTCTTTGCTTCCTAAGCCGGCAATCTCATTTGTGATGAGAGCTAGCCTAGAGTACATCTCTGCGACTCCTTCACCATCCTTCATCTTGAACTTGTCAAGATGACATTAAGAACATCCAACTTGGATTATCACACGAATTCAGTACCTTCGTGCATATCAACCAAAGTATCCCAAATCTCTTTAGCGTTCTCAAGGCGGCTGATTTTGTTGAATTCTTTGGGGCATAGGCAGTTGAAGAGAATGTCACATGCTTGAGCATTGTATTGCAACATCTTCAATTCTTGCGCGATCGCTTCATGATGCAGTTCCCTTACATCCGCAAAGAATTCACCTTGAAATCCAACACGAACAACAACCCAAACCCTGTGGTTATGACCAAGAATATGCATTTTCATTTTGTGCTTCCAACTAGCAAAATTTGTGCCATCAAAGTACAAACCTCTATGGTGATAATTTCCCCCGCTAGACGCCATACTCTCCTAGGTTGTTAAACCAATGCAATGGAGACCAAAGCTCTGATACCACTTTTATGATCGAAAGTAGGTCTAGAGGGGGGATTAGACTATTTGCCCAAATAAAAATTCTACCTTTTCCCAATTTTAAGTGTTGGCAGATTTTAGCAATGATAGCAAGTCAAGCACATCCTACACATGCATGTCTACTAGTATAGCAGCAGAAAGTAAAGACAAGCAGGAATAGTAAAGGTGCTATCGTACGTTAATGTTTATGGAGTCTTCAACCCACGAAGGGTAACGGTCGCGAGAGTCCATGGAGGTCTCTACCCATGGAGGGTTCCATGAAGAAGCAAACTTGACTATACCATAATGGCCTACGTCCACAGAGGACTAGCCTAACTCAGGGTAGATCTTCATGAAGTAGGCGATCTCCTTGCCCTTACAAACTTCTTGGTTCACTCCACAACATGAAGTAGGAGGCTCCCAAGCGACACCTAACCAATGTAGGAGGAACCACCCTCCAAAAGGTAATAGGCTCAATAATGTCAATGAACTCCTTGCTCTTGTGCTTCAAGATGGTAGACACCTCAACACTCAATCACTCTCTCACAGATTTGGCTTTGGTGGAAGAGATTGATTGGGTGGAAAGCAACTTGGGGAGGCTAGAGATATAGATTCATATGGTAGGAATGGAATGGCAGGATCTCAACACATGAGTAGGTGGCTCTCTCTTAGAAAATCTGATGTGATGAGTGGGGATCTGTTGTGAGTGCTTCTTTTTCGAGTGAGTGGTGGTGGAGCGGTACATATAGACATCTCCAAAAATCCAACCATTACACCTTAAGTGACCAACTCGATGACACCGATGTGTGAATCTCGGTGGTACCAAAGTGATCCAAAGGTGACAACTTCTGAATCTCGGTGAGGCCGATATAGAATTCTCGATGACACCAAAAGGTGGGAAACGGTCAGACGGCGAAACTCGGTGGCACCGATACAACAAAATCGGTTGCACTGAACAGGTTTAGTTAGACATTAGTAGGTTTTCCACCTAAACTCAGTTCCACTGACTCGGAATCGGTTGCACCGAAAAGGTAGGGTTTTGCTGGGTTTTGTCTTGGGATCGAAATCGGTAGTGCCGAATGGAAAACTTGGTAGCACCGATTTTGGTATTTTGCTTAGACAGAATTTTGTGAAAGAGTTTGTGGGTGTTTTTGGTGACTATCACTTGTGCACGTTTGAGCATCTTGTTCACCAATAGTACCTTATCCCCTTTTAATCGTATTGTCTTTCCTATGGACTTAAAGTGATTTCTCACAAAGTAAAATGTAGAATCCTCTTTGCTTGAAGCTTTGCCAATCCATTTCTTGCATCTAGGGGTTTCTCCACAATCCTTTTGCCAACCCATCATTGAATTTTGCTGAAATATGCTTAGTGGAAATGTTAGTTCAATGATATATATGTTGTTATTAATTACAAAAACCACCAAGGGAGGAAATGTGCTCTCACTCCTTCTTCTTCTTCTCAAAGTCTTCTTCCTTCACTTGTTTCTGGTTCACCTTCCCATCCACCTTACCAACCTGCCAATCAAACATTTTTGATACACATTCAACAAGCTTGTTGTACTCCATGCAAAGCTTGTCATTTTCAGTCTTAAGCTTGGCCAACTGCTTCTCAAACTGCTCCTTGTCAAGTAACCTTCCACACTTTTGCTCATGGAACATTTCCCATAGCTTGGACAAACATCTTTGAAGAACAGGAGGCCAAGGCCCATCAACTCACTCTACAACACCACAATTCACACCATTTTCCTGCATTTGTAAATAAGATAAGTTATTACAATGCCATGATTAGCTTATTTCACTGCCATCATTAACTTGGAATTTACTAACAATGGATAACATAACTGAAATACGATAGGTTATTACAATGCCATGATTAAGCTTGCAAAGGAACAACAAAAAACATAAGTGAAATTACAAGTTACATTGTCATATCATCAGTAGTTTGGAAATTCCACTCAAAGTGTTGTATCATGTGCTGCACTGAACATCCAGATGTAACACTACATAATTGACATCTAACCTGGACTGGGCAGCCATAGAAACGCCTTCCTTTTAAAGTGCCTTCAAAAGCCACACACTTAACATGCCTCATGTGGTGCAAAATGCATTTGGGTTCCGAAAGCTCAAGTTGGCCACAAAAAAGGGGCTCCACAATATAATTGAACAACGAATATACTTGAACAACGTATTTACCATTAACACTACATAAATCCCCAAATTAGCAAGAACCCTAACCCTATACAAAGATGAACACTAAGTTAGCTCAATCCTACAACCAACCCCCACCATTCCTAATCAAAATCCATATCACACACACAACAAAAACCCTAAACTAAGCAAGATTCACGCCATTAGCCGAGAATTTAACCATATCCCTAACCCTAGGTGGCAAGGAATAACTAACAAATAGGCCCATATCCATGCTGACGACCTCACAGTCATTGTCGGAGCTTGTTTCCTCGTCGTTCCAGGGAGGCATGGCGGCAAGGAGGTCGACAACGGCGGACCTCAGAGGCGGTGAGCGACGGCGGGCTCATACTGGAGCAGGGGAGTGGGAGTAGGGGATCGAGAGGGACCAATAGAGGGGTATTTATTACCAAGTTCTGACCGGACCGTTTGAAGTAACGGCCATTAACTGCTGTGCCGTTCGCATGCTGGGTGATGTCTACTACACAACTTTATTCTTGTAGACTCATCTTAGGCCTCCAATGTAGAGTTTTGTAGGACAGTACAATTTTTCCCTGAAGTGGATGACCTAAGGTTTATCAATGCGTGGGAGGTGTAGGATAAAGATGGTCTCTCTCAAAAAAACCTCCAATAAAATACAACAAATCTCATGTGTCACAAACACACCCAATACAATGGCAACTTGTATAGGTGCACTAGTTCGGCAAAGAGATGGTGATACAAGTGCAATATGGATGATAGATATAGGTTTTTGTACTCTGAAAATATAAAAAAGCAAGGTAACAAGTGGTAAACAACAAGCTAAACATTGGATAAATGCTTGGAAATAAGGCCCAGGGTCCGTAATTTCGCTAGTTGTAGGACCGAAAGTATGTCTAGAGGGGGGGTGATTAGACTACTTGACCAAATAAAAGTTTTGCCTATAGAAAGATTTAGGGTTGATAGTTTTTAGCATTTCATGGCAAGTCAAGTACACCCTACACATGAAAGTCTATGAGTATATAGCAGCGGAAAGTAACAACAAGCATGTATAGAAGGGATAGGGTAGGAAGATCAAACGCAGTTGTAGACACGATGAATTTTCCCGTGGTTCCGATAGGTGGCGCTATCGTACATCCATGTTTATGGAGTCTTCAACCCACGGAGGGTAACGGTCGCGAGAGTCCACGGAGGGCTCCACCCAAAAGGGTCCACGAAGTAGCAACCTTAACTATTCCATAACGGATTCCATCCATGAAGGACTAGCCTCACTATGGGTAGATATTCACGAAGTAGGCGATCTCCTTGCCCTTACAAACTTCTTGGTTCACTCCACAACATGAAGTAGGAGGATCCCAAGCGACACCTAACCAATCTAGGAAGCACCACCCTCCAAAACGTAATAGGCTCGGTAATGACGATGAACTCCTTGCTCTTGTGCTTCAAGATGATAGACTCCTCACCACCCAATCACTCCGTAAGAGATTTGGCATGGTGGAAGAGATGGGATTGGTGGAAAGCTACTTGGGGAGGCTAGAGATCAAGATCCATATGATTGGAGTGGAAGATCTTGACCTCAACACAAGGGTAGGTGGTTCTCTCTTAGAAAACTGAGTAGGATAGGTATGGAATAGTTCTAAGTGCTTCTCTTTCGAGTAGGTGGTGGTGAAGGGGTATATATAGGCATCCCCAAAAATCCAACCGTTACACACAAAATGACCAACTCGGTGACACCGATGTGTTAATCTCGGTGGTACCGAAGTGAGCAAAAGGTGACAACTTTTGAATGTTGGTGAGACCGATATAGGAAACTCGGTTGCACCGATAAGGTGACCAACGGTCAGGTTTGCAATCTCGGTAACGCCAATCCAACATTCTTGGTGGTACCAATAATGTGAATTTGCATAACAGAAAGTTGGCAACCTACACTCTGTGGCATCGGTATGGAATCGGTAGCACCAAAGTGGCTAGGGTTTGGCTAAGTCAGTCTAGGTTCTGGAATCGGTGGCACCGGTATGGGAAAGTTGGTTGCACCAATTTTGAGTGTTAGGTATAGAACAAACTTTGGTGGGAGACTTTGTGGATGTTTTTGGCGACTATCACTTGTGCACGTTTGAGCATATTGTTCACCAACAAAACCTTACCCCCTTTTAATAGTATTGGCTTTCCTATGGACTCAAAGTGATTTCTCACAAATATAAAATGTAGAGTCCTCTTGCTTGAAGGTTGTCCAACTATTTCCTTGCATCTTGGGGTACCTCCACAACTTCCTTTTGCCAATCCTATCATTGAACATTTCCTGAAATATACCATGTGGAAACATTAGTTCAATGACTTATATGTTGTATTAATTACCAAAACCACCAAGGGAGGAAATGTGCTTTCAATCTCCCCCTTTTTGGTAATTAATGACAACATATAGATCAAAGCTTCGACATATGATAAAATCAATGAATATAATTGTCGCTTTGAGAGGTATGTGATAAGCAAGAGCTCCCCTTAAATTTGTGCATTATTTTGAATTTGCGTTTGAATGCAAATGCACAATCGATCAGGTATATGGGGCACTTCTTCCATGTCACATACAACTTGGTGGTGTGCGAGAATAATTAGAATGAATAACAAAGCACAACACAATAAAGCAAAGGTGAATGATCATGTGATAAGCATTAAGATGATAGTAGCATCACAAATAAAGCGTAAAATAGTATCATAACACACATGATCATACGCTCAACACAAGAAACCAAAAGACCAAGTGTTTTGAAAAGCAACAAACACCAAAACGCTCTCTCACTCGAAGCCTAAAGATCTATATACACTTCTCCCCCTGTACATAGTTGCCATAGCATTGTGGCTCTCCTTGGATTCTGAGTATACATCCAAGTCACCATCTTGTGCTTCTGGAAATCCTAAGATAGCAGCCCATTCTTCAATAGTCGATTCATACCTTGCACCTTCAGTCATCCATACAATTCTACCATATCCATAGAAATGTGTAGTGGAGTAGAATTGCATGATCATCTCATCATTCCAAGAAGTGAATTCTCTACCAACAAACTCATCCAAACCTATGCAGTGGAAATTGTCTTGGACACTTGGAAAGTAGTCCTTGTTTTCCTTGATGAATTTCTAGTCAACATACCGCATATCACTCACAGCTAGACTCTTGTCAAAAAGCATAGTCTCATAGAAATCATGTTGCTCTTTGGTATAAAATCTGTAGTCCACAGCTGTCTTCTTTCTCAAGGCATATGGATTAATAGCTCTCCATTCCCTCAATCCTGAATCCTTCCTCTTCTTCATATACTCAGCTAGTTGGTAGCTAGCATTGTGTACTGGAAGGTGAGGTCTAAGCTTCATCAAAGTTTTCAAGTCATCATCATATTCAACTCTGGAAGCAGTCCCTTTGTTTTTCTCAGAAGCTGGAATCTGCTTGGATGACCTCTTAGGCTTCTCAGCAGCAGCCTTATTGGATGTAGACTTGGTGCTCTTGGAAGTACCGCTCTTTGGCATAGCATCAGACATCAGTTTCTTTTTCTTTTTCTTGGGAGGGGCCTTCTCAAAATGCTCTTCCTCCTTTTCAGCATCAGCACCAGCAGCTTCTTCTGGATCCTCAAACATGGAGGTTCTTCTACCAATAACATGAATAACCCTCTTTCTTGCTTTCTTCTCCCCTACCTTCTTAGGCATAACTTTGGGGACCTCAACTGACACAGTGGCTCTTGCACTCTCATGTGCCTTGAAGGTTGAAGCAGGTGCATAGACTTTGCTGACAACTCTCCTGGAAGAAGTGGCTTCAGTAGCAGACTTCTCGGCAGCTTTCTCTTGCTTCTTAGCAAGAATCTCTTCTGGAACGAAGTCTGAATCTTCTTCATCAGAATTCAGCTTCTTCCTAGTCCTTGTAGCAGCTTTGGGCAAACCATGGGAACTGGGAGTGCCTGGGTCAGAAGATGAACTAGACTGAGGACTAGTGCCTGAATCCATCTCAACACTTCGCTCTCTCAGGTCATTCTGACTATCCTCTACATCTGACATACTGACCCTGTGAATGGAATATAGATGAGCAGAAGTAGATGATTCATCACAAAATTATCAGCTGGTTTTTGAAATTTTGAACAAAAGATTTTTAAAGTTTTGCATCCTGTCAGAAACAAATCGGTAAGGCCGAAGCAAAATTTTCGGTGACACCGAGACTGACTGTCCCTTTTAACGGAAACTTGGCACCCTTTTCAGTGAGACCGAAAAGGAGTGCTCGGTTTCACCGAGACAGTTCTCAGCAACACAGAAACGAAAATTGGTGGTACCGATTTTCTTGATTCGGTTCTACCGAGTTGCGTCGGGCGGAAGGCAAACCCTAGAAAATCGATGGTTCGCTAGCCTATGGGATTTATTGGTGGATAGGAAGCAGTACAATAGGTGGCATAAGAAGAAAAGTAGATCCAATGCGCAAGAATCATAAGGGAGCACAAAGGAGGTTGAATCCGTACCCTAACTTGGTGCGGATCCGCTACGGCGGCGACGATGGAGCAGATTTTGTCGAGGGCGGCGATTCCCGGCGGCGGAGGAGCACAGGAAGATAAGGGCGACGACCAGAGGTCTCGAAGCGGTAGCTTAGGGTTCTGAGGCGCGACAGTTCTAAGGATGAATTTCAAAACATCGGCGTCCACAGTATATATACCCTCCACTGTCGGTGATACCGATTTTATTTTTTCGGTGTCACCGAGTTCCACAACTGTCAGCTAACAGGCAAACTCGGTGTAACCGAGAATATGAAATCGACAGTACCGAGATTGAAAAATAGATCAACCCTAGGCATTCGGTGAGACCGAGATTGTGGGTTTGGTTCCACCGAGATGCACTTGGGAGGTTTTAATGGTCAATCCTTGTCGATACGGAACTCCGAGTGCTCCACACACACAGGGATCGAAAATCACTTGTTCAAATTTTGTGATGCAACATGAATGGAATATGAGGTGAGAAAGCATAGATAGCTAAAGGGTGGTCCTAGGCATTCTTGTCCATCCAATTGGCAAAAGAGAAAATCAATAACCAAATAGCAACAATTGGATGTCCTCGAATGAGAATATAAATGCAGACCAACATGCTCACACAATAAGATGTCAAAAGAAATCATGACAAACATGCACAAACACACTAGCATCTAACAAGCACTTGGGCGATGACGAAGTCATCTATATATAAGTATTTGACTTAGGAGCCAAGTAAGAGTACTTGATCATAGGTCATACTCATCGTTTAAGCACAAGTGGGGTTACCACTTTTACATAAAGCATTTAATGTTGTCACATGCTAAGAGATGCTTTTACTCAAGTCTTAGAATAAAGCTCTCGCTTTATGTGACATCCCCCCTAAGAGGGATAAACTAACCTTGGGTTTTGTCGATGAAGACTTCATGTTGGTGAGTTAGTTGTGGATGCTCAATGTTCATGAAGATCACCAAGGTTTGGGAGCATCCTTGTTGTTTCCTTACTCCTCTCACCTACATGGGTTTGTCCCAACACACAAGAGACAAATACAAGTATATCTATGGACATGGGGTGCAAAGCATATGTTATGATGTCCATTGATTAGTTGATTACCTTGTCCCTTGCTTACCTTTGAGGGAATGTGTAACTCCTTGAACTATTGCATTGAGTTGATGTGGAGTGCAAAAAGTCCTTGCCAATAATGAATGTGAGTGAATTTGATTGGCGGAGTCACCCCTTAAGAACTTACTAGTTCTTCTTCTTGGGGACCCATATAAAGTTGATGTGGATCCTTGGTGTTCAAGTAGCCTTTGTAGTAGTTGATCTTGAAGTAGCCTTGGGAACCCACTCCATCAAAGCTAGGGATTCATCTTCATATGAGTCAATGTCCTCTTGAAGCTTGTTCTTGCCCTTGAGCTTGTGGTCTTGTGGTGGAAGGTCATCTTGAGTGTTTGTCCCCTTGGGAAGAGTATTTTCATACTTCTCCTTTTGAGGAACAAAATTGGGATTGGGATATTGACCTTCTTCCCACTCAACTCCATTAGCGTTGAAGTAGCCAACACCACGATTCTTCCGGTATCCTCCATGCTTGTGTACAATTCCTTCAAATTGCTTACATCCGGCAAGACTCTTGTAGATACATTTTTATATAATTCCTTTCAATAAGGCATTTTCTTGCTCAAGTGTAACTTGGCTACGAGAATCATCATTAGTGGAATCAATAGAACTACTATAAGCAACATCATTGGGTTTAGCATTTTTATTGTTGCTACTAGATGAAGAACCTTTCTTGCCTTTGTCACTATATTGCTTAGTTTTAACTTGAGGCATGAAAGTAGACAAGAGTAGTCGTTTGGCTAGATAAGATGAAGTCTTCTTTCGGAGATCGTCATTGATAGCTTTGAGAAACTCATGCTCTTGCTCCAAGTTAATCTTCTCGAAGCATAGCTTCTCATGAGTTCTCACAAGCTCTCTATGATCTTCGAGACTAGATTCATGAGCTAACTTAAGAGTGTTTAGTTCTTTAGTTAGTTGTTATATTTTCATCTTATCATCATCAAATGACTCATCTTGACTAGGATGAGAATTATCAAGTTCATTTTGATCAACATCACTAGTTTAATCACAAAGCAAGTCATCATCACAAAGCAAATCATCTTCACAAAGCAAATCATCTTCATCACTATCAAAATCAAGATACTTGGGATGTGATACCTTGGGGCCTTTAGCCATGAAGCAACTTCCACTCCCTTCGTTTGGTGAACCAAATAGATCGTAGGAGTTGGTAGTCACTAGAGCAATTCCGGCAACACCATCATCTTGACTATAGTCGAAGTCGGAGTGATAGCTTCTCTCAGAGTTGCTGTCGGAGTCAGAGCCGGAAACACATTCACCAACATGAGCTTGATGTTTTCTTCTTGTGTAGCTCTTGGTGTACTTGTCCTTCTGCTCCTAATCTCTACTTCTCCTTGAGTGTCTTCGTTCATAACGATCATCTCTACTCCTTCTCTCTCTTTGTGGTGATTCATTCCTTGAGCTTCGTCTTCGAGGTGACTCTTCTCTTATTTTGTAGGGAGCCGTGCACTTATTTGAGTAGTGTCCAGGCTTCCCACAATTGTAGCAATTGAGGTCACGACGTGACGAACGCTTCTCATCATATCTTGAGTTGGAGCTTCTTTCTTTGCCTCTATTCTTGTAGAACTTGTTGAATTTCTTGACCATGAGGCTTATATCTTCATTGGTGACAAGGTTGTTGCTTGAAAATTGCGGGAGCATCACTTGTGGCTTTGTAAGCACTGCTAGACTTGTGATGAAGTTCTTCCTTATCTTTGAGTGTTATCTCATGAGCAACAATCCTTCCAATGACTTCCGTAGGCTTGAGATCTTTGTAGTTGTGCATCATTTGGATCAATGTGCACACAGTGTCATATCTCTCATCCAAAGCTCTAAGTATCTTCTTGATGATGAATTTGTCGGTCATTTCTTCGCTTCCTAAGCCAGCAATCTCATTGGTGATGAGAGCTAGCCTAGAGTACATCTCTGCGACTCCTTCACCATCATTCATCTTGAACTTGTCAAGCTGACCTTGAAGAACATCTAACTTGGATTCTCTCACGGACTCGGTTCCTTCGTGCATATCAACCAAAGTATCCTAAATCTCTTTTGCATTCTCAAGATGGCTGATTTTGTTGAATTCTGCGGGGCATAAGCAGTTGAAGAGAATGTCGCATGGTTGAGCATTGAGTTGCAACATCTTCAACTCATTCGCAGTCGCTTCACGATCCGATTCCCGTCCATCTGCAAAGAACTCACCTTGAGAGCCAACACGAACAATAGCCCAAACGGCAGGGTTATGACCAAGAATATGCATTTTCATTTCGTGCTTACAACAAGCAAAATTAGTGCCATCAAAGTATGGACCTCTACGGTGATAACTTCCCTCACTAGACGCCATACTCTCCTAGGTTGTGAGACCTAAGCAATGGAGACCAAAGCTCTGATACCACTTGTAGGACCGAAAGTATGTCTAGAGGGGGGTGATTAGACTACTTGACCAAATAAAAGTTTTGCCTATAGCAAGATTTAGGGTTAATAGTTTTTAGCATTTTATTGCAAGTCAAGTACACCCTACACATGCAAGTCTAAGAGTATATAGCAGCGGAAAGTAACAACAAGCATGTATAGAAGGGATAGGGTAGGAAGATCAAACGAAGTTGTAGACAAGATGATTTTTCCCGTGGTTCCGATAGGTGGCACTATCGTACATCCACGTTTATGGAGTCTTCAACCCACGGAGGGTAACTGTCGCGAGAGTCCACGGATGGCTCCACCCAAAAGGGTCCATGAAGTCGCAACCTTGACTATTCCATAATGGCTTCCGTCCACGAAGGAATAGCCTCACTATGGGTACATCTTCATGAAGTAGGCGATCTCCTTGCCCTTACAAACTTTTTGGTTCACTCCACAACACGAAGTAGGAGGCTCCCAAGAGACACCTAACCAATCTAGGAGGCACCACCCTCCAAAAGGTAATAGACTCGGTAATGACGATGAACTCCTTGTTCTTGTGCTTCAAGATGATAGACTCCTCAGCACCCAATCACTCTCTCACAGATTTGGCATGGTGGAAGAGATGGGATTGGTGGAAAGCTACTTGGGGAGGCTAGAGATCCAGATCCATATGATTGAAGTGGAAGATCTTGACCTCAACACAAGGGTAGGTGGTTCTCTCTCAGAAAACTGAGTAGGATAGGTATGGAATAGTTCTGAGTGCTTCTCTTTCGAGTAGGTGGTGGTGAAGGGGTATATATAGGCATCCCCAAAAATCCAACCGTTACACACAAAATGACCAACTCGGTGACACCGATGTGTTAATCTCGGTGGTACCGAAGTGATCAAAAGGTGGCAACTTTTGAATCTCGGTGAGACCGATATAGGAAACTCTGTTGCACCGATAAGGTGACCAACGGTCAGATTTCCAATCTCGGTAACGCTAATCCAACATTCTCGATGGTACTGATAATGTGAATTTGCGTAACAGAAAGTTGGCAACCTAATCTCGGTGGCACCGGTATGGAATCGGTTGCACCAAAGTGGCTAGTGTTTGGCTGAGTTTGTCTTGGTTCTGGAATCGATGGCATCGGTATGGGAAAGTTGGTTGCACCGATTTTGAGTGTTAGGTATAGAATAGACTTTGGTGGGAGAGTTTGTGAATGTTTTTGGCGACTATCACTTGTGCACGTTTGAGCATATTGTTCACCAACAAAACCTTACCCCCTTTTAATAGTATTGGCTTTCCTATGGACTCAAAGTGATTTCACACAAATATAAAATGTAGAGTCCTCTTGCTTGAAACTTGGCCAACCTATTTCCTTGCATCTGGGGGTACCTCCACAATCTCCTTTTGCCAATCCTATCAGTGAACATTTCCTGAAATATACTCGGTGTAAACATTAGTTCAATGACTTATATGTTGTTATTAATTACCAAAACCACCAAGGGAGTAAATGTGCTTTCACTAATGCAATCTCTTAACAATGCTAATATAATTGGATCACTTAACCATCCCTTAATGTGCAATGAGGAATCACCCGAAAGTTCTTATCTAGCCGAGAACATAAGAATAAATTGTTTGTAGGGTATGAAATCACCTTAAAGTTATCCTTTCCGATCGATCTATCCAAGAGTTCGTACTAAAATAACCAAGTTATCCTTTCCGATCGATCTATCAAGAGTTCGTACTAAAATAAACTAGTTATCCTTTCCGATCGATCTATCAAGAGTTCGTACTAACATAACCAAGTTATCCTTTCCGATCTCTCTATCTAAGAGTTCGTACTAGAATAACACCACATGATACACATCAACCAACTCTAATGTCACCTAGATACTCCAATATCACCACAGGTATCCATGAGTTTATTATACGATACACATCAAATAATTTCAGACTCATAATACTCAATCCAACATGAAGAACCTCAAAGAGTGGCCCAAGATTTGTATCATAGAACAAGGTATGAAAATGTGCAATCAACCCCTATGCATAGATTCCCAAGGTCACCGGAATCCGCAAGTTGACGCCATAACATATATCAAGCGAATCACTTGAATACCCCAATGTCACTACAGGTATCTACATGCAAGACACACATAAAGTGCTCTCAAATCCATAAAAGTGTTCAATCCAACATAACGAAATCTCAAAGGGAAAATTCAACTCATCACAACAAGAGAGAGAGAGGGGAAAACACCATATGTTCCAACTATATTAACAAAGCCCGTGATACATCAAGATCGTGCCTTCTCAAGAACACGAGAGAGAGAGAGAGATTGAACACATAGCTACTGGTACAAACCCTCATCCCCGAGGGTGGCCTACTCCCTCCTCATCATGGCCTCTGCCGGGATGATGAAGATGGCCACCGGAGATGATCTACCCTCTCCGGCAGGGTACTGGAATGCCTCCAGATTTGTTTTTCATTGATACAAAGAGTTGCGGTGGCGGAACGAGAAGTCCAAGGTTATTTCTAATGGTATCTATATTTATAGGAAATTTTGGCGTTGGTTTCACGCGAAGGTCGGCCACGAGGTGAGCATGCTCCACCAGGGCGCGAATAGGGGGCCTGGCATGCCCTGGTGGGTGGTGCTCACCTCGTACTCTTCTTACCCTCCCACGAAGCGTCTAGTGCCTCTTTTGTTTAAAAAAATGTCAAAAAGTTTTGGGAGATTCCGAGAACTTTCACTTTCTATCGAAATACAACACCACAATAGTTCTGCTGAAAACAACGTCAGTCCGGGTTAGTTCTAAATAAATCATATAAAGGGCATCAAAACCATATAAAAGTATTGTAAACGTATGTGAATATGGCATGGGTACTTCATAAATTATAGATATGTTGGAGAAGAATCATCATCCCCAATCTTAATTCCTAGTCGTCCTCGAGTAGGTAAATCATAAAAGAAATTTATTATGAAGTGTGAATGCTAGCATAGTGCATAAGTTTGATCAATGATAATTTTAATCACTTTTCCTAGCATCATAACAGCAACTCATTCTCATAAAACTCACCATGATAAAGTAGCAACCAATGCACATGTTACGTTTCAAACAATGAATTCTCTTGAAACTTAACAACCTATGTTCTTAGTCACCAAACAATTGCAATTCAACTTATTCTCAGCAAAGTCTAAGTAAGAGCTACACATACTCAATCATCATATAGGCTTGTATGATTACTAGTACTCAAAGCATATTTTTAGAACAAATTGCATCCATCAAACACACAGAAAGATAGGGGCTTAATGTTTTGTCTCCCAACTCATTTATCATAGAGATAATTGTCAAAAATAAGAAGTCATGATCAAATGTATTTGATTGGCCATATGTGCTTAGATATTTCCCCACCACATGATGCTTGCAACCTAGAGGATAATTGACGTTGAATTGAGAATGCATACTATCGACTCTTGCATAAAGGTAAATACTGAAAGGTATAAGATAGGCCATTCGCAGAGGGAAGCAAAGGTTTTCATGCGCTTTTTGGTTTTGTATGCGCAATCCCTTAATGCAAAAGAACATCATGTTATATTGCCCTTTATGATGGCAACTTCTATTATGTAGTCCGTCGCTTTTTTACTTTGCCATCACAAGTTCGTACAACGTTCAATTTTCTCTTACACTAATTGATCAAACACATTTAGAAGCAAATTTTATTGAATTTTTGCACCTATGAAAACTTACTTGAAGGATCTTATTAAGTCCATAGGTAGGTATGGTGTACACTCATGGCAAGAAACTAGGTTTAAGGGTTTTTGGATGCACAAGTAGTATCTCTACTTAGTACGAATTTTTGGCTAGCAAAAGATCCTAATTAAGCAAACACCACATCTTGGAGGATCCATAACAATATAACTTCTATGCAAATATAGAACACCATAACTCATTACCTTGTCTTCCTTGTACAACTTCACCTAATTTTCTAAAGTTTGAAAATAATTAATGGGTATTCACAATCATATAAGATGTCTGGGATAATATATTTGTATGTGAAAGGTCTGTTCCTTATATTAATCATTCACGTATTGCTTGTAGGACCAATATCGTGATTGTCAAGCTTCAAAAGATTTCAATTTCTAAACCCAATGTGAAGCTACTACTAAGCATGATATGCACATATAATTTCAACTTCATGGTATTCGATTCATTCAATAATTTACACATAGTATATAAGTGAAGCACAAGAGTAAACATCAAACTACTCTCAAAAGATATAAGTGAAGATCAATGAGTAGTCAAACAATTGAGTAGCTATGTGAGGACTCTCTCTCTCTTTCTCAGTAAAGATTTTCAAATCTAAGTATTTTATTAGAACATCAAGCAAAACAAAAATTACACTCCAAGAATAGCACATATCATGTGGACAAATAAAAATTTAGGCTCAACATAGGCTAACCGATAATTGTTGATGAAGAGAGGTGGGATGCGTAGCATGCCCAAGCTTAGATGCTTGATACTTCTTGAAATATTTACTTGGGGTTCCTTGGTCATCCCCAAGGTTGATATTTTCTATCTCGTTCAATCCTCTCATGTCCCGGTTTCATCTAAGTCTAAAAAAAACTTCATCCACAAAAACATGAAAAGAACTCGTGAGATATGTTAGTACACATAAAAAGAAATCAAAAATTCATGTACTACCAAGACAATTTGCACAATAATTTTCAAAAATAATATACTCTTTACTATCATTTCCACAATTTATATATACCAATATAGGCTATGGAAACTATGGGACAAGTAGATAACAAAACTATGACAGCAATCTGTCCAAAAAGAACAATCTGTAGCAATTTATGAAGACAGTTTACCTATGTACCTCAAACAATTATGAAAATTTAGGAAGTGCTAAAGAATTTATATGACAACACTTTGTAAAAATTTCACAAGCTTTCCACGTTCCAGTAAAATATGAAAAATTCAAACACTACAGCAAAAGTTTCTGTTTTTACACAACAAATATCAAACATGTAACTCAAGCATCCTAAGAGGCAATTCTTGGAACACAAATTATAATGATGCTCTAAGCAAAACACATATCATGCGATGAATAAAAATATAGCTCCAAGTAAGATATATTGATAATGTTCGAGACGAAAGAGGGGATGCCTTCCGGGGCATCCCCAAGCTTAGATGCTTGAGTATTCCTTGGATATTAACTTGGAGTGACTTGTGCATACCCAATATTAGGTCCTTTCTGCTCCTTATTCACCTCATATCGGTATCTCAACCAAAACTTGAAAACTTCAATCACACAAAACTGAACGGAACTTCGTGAGATGCAGTGTTGTAAATATGGATCATTCACTTTGGTAATGTAAAGAAAATATTCATAATTATTCTCACATAATACCTACTTTATTACATCATTCCCACAATTTATATCACCAAATATAAGCTATGGAAACACTTGAAACAATCAAACTATGCATGCAAAACAAAATCTGTCAAAAGCAGAACAGTTAGTGAAGATCTGAATGATCACCATACTTCCATGACTCTAGAAATTCTGAAATTTTAGTACACGGCATAGAATTTGCATAGAAATGTTGTGTATAAAGTTCATAATTTTTTGACTCTCCAGTAAAATCATATAATTCATATACTAGACATAAAACTTTCCGTTTTTGCATAGAATCAAACAAACAAGTTTCCACACTATCCCAAAAGCTTTACTTGGCACTTTATTGAAATAAAAGACACAAAACATGATTAATACATTAGATTAATCATGTGAACACATAAAAACAGAATGTAAAAGTGTTGGGTTGTCTCCCAACAAGCGCTTTTATTTAATGCCTTTTAGCTAGGCATGATGATTTCAATGATGCTCGTATAGGAATAAAAGTTGAAAATGCAACAGAGGAATCATGAATCACATGATAAGCACATTTAATTCTAACCCACTTCCTATGCGTAGGGATTTTGTGAGCAAAAAATTGTGGGAGCAATAAGCAACTAGCATAGGAGGGCAAAAACAAGCATAACTTCAAAACTTTGAACACATAGAAAGGAAACTTGATAATGTTGCAATTCCTACAAGCATAAGATCCTCCCTCATAATATTTTTCAGTAGCATCATGAAGTAATTGAACAATATAACTATATCACTCTCCACATAAGCAAACTTCTTATGATTCATAATAAAGGGAGCAAAATCAACAAAATAACGATCATGAGACTCTTGATTGACATAAACACTTTGAATATTAAAATCATGATGAAAAATTTCATGGTTAACATCACTCCTTGTGGCATACATGTCATCATTGTAATCATCATAGATAGGAGGCATGCCATCATCATAAAAATATCATATTCATCAAACATAGTATCCCCAAGATTGTGGCTTTGCATATCATTAGCATCATGAATATTCATAAAATTCATACTAACAATATTGCTATCATGCTCATCATTGAATGAATTCTCATCAAGTATTTTCATAAATTCTTCCTCTACCAATTGAGCACAATTTTCCGAACCATCATTTTCACGAAACACATTAAAGAGACGAAACAATTGATGCAACCTAAACTCCATTTTTGTAGTTTTCTTTTGTAAAACCAAATTAGTGAAAAAAATAAACTAAAAGATTTTATTGCAATATCTAATGATATACCTTCAAGCACTCACCTCCCTGGCAACGACGCGAGAAAAGAGCTTGATGTCTACTACGCAACTTTATTCTTGTAGACTAGTGTTAGGCGTCAAGCGCAGAGTTTTTAGGACAGTAGCAACTATCCCTCAAGTGGATAGCCTAAGGTTTATGAATCCATGGGAGGTTTAGGATTAATATGGTATCCCTCAAACAACCCTACAATCAAATACAAGAAATCTCTTGTGTCCCCAACACACCCAATACAATGGAAAATTTTATAGGTGCACTAGTTCGGCGAAGAGATGATGATACAAGTGCAGTATGGACGATAGATATAGGTTTTTGTAATCTGAAAATATAAAAACAGCAAGGTAACAAGTGGTAAACAACGAGCAAAACTTTGTATAAATGCTTGGAAATAAGGCCTAGGGTCCGTACTTTCGCTAGTGCAATCTCTCAATAATGCTAATATAATTGGATCACATAACCATCCCTCAACGTGCAATGAAGAAACACTCCAAAGTTCTTATCTAGCGGAGGACATAAGAAGAAATTGTTCGTAGGGTGTGAAACCACCTTAAAGTTATCCTTTACAATCGATCTACCCAAGAGTTCGTATTAAAATAACCAGGTTATCCTTTCTGGTCGATCTATCAAGAGTTCGTACTAAAATAAACACGTTATCCTTTTCGATCAATCTATCAAGAGTTCGTACTAACGTAACCAACTTATCCTTTCCAATCGATCTATCTAAGAGTTTGTACTAGAATAACACCACGTAATAGGCATCAACTAATGTCACCTAGATACTCCGATGTCACCACAAGTATCCATGAGTTAATTATACGATACACATCAAAAAAATTCACATTCATAATACTCAATCCAAAAAAAAGAACCTCAAAGAGTGCCCCATGATTTCTATCTAAGAACAAGGTATGAAACATGCAATTAACACATGTGCATACATTCCCAAGGTCACCGAAATCAGCAAGTTGACGCCATAACATATATCAAGTGAATCACTTCAATACCCCAATGTCACTACGGGTATCCGCATCCAAGACACACATCAAGTGCTCTCAAATCCATAAAAGTGTTCAATCCAACATAATGAAATCCCAAAGGGAATCAACTCATCACAACAAGATAGAGAGGGGAAAACACCATATGATCCAAATATATTAACAAAGCCCGTGATACATCAAGATCGTGCCATATCAAGAACACGAGAGAGAGAGAGAGAGAGATTGAACACATAGCTACTGGTACAAACCGTCAGCACCGAGGGTGGCCTACTCCCTCATCACCATGGCCTTCGTCGGGATGATGAAGAAGGCCACCGAAGATGATCTACCCTCTTCGGCAGGGTACTTGAATGCCTCCAGATTAGTTTTTCATCGATACAGAGAGTTGCGATAGTAGAACAAGGAGTCTAGGGTTATTTCTGATGGTTTCTATATTTATAGGAATTTTTGGTATTGGTTTCACACGAAGTTGGGCCACGAGGTGAGCACACTCCACCAGGGCATGGGTAGAGGGCCTGGCGCGCCCTGGTGGGTGGTGCCCACCTCGTGACTCTTCTGGATCTCCCACAAAGCATCTAGTGCCCCTTTTGTTCCAAAAAATTGTCAAAAAGTTTTGGGCGATTCCGAGAACTTTCATTTTCTACACAAAAACACCAACACGATAGTTCTATTGAAAACAACATCAGTCCAGATTAGTTCTAAATAAATCATATAAAGGGCATCAAACTCATATAAAAGTATTGTAAACATAGGTGAATATGGCATGAATACTTCATAAATTATAGATACGTTGGAGACGTATTACTGGGCCACATGGCCTCACCGGTGGGCCAAATTGGTTAGAAAAACGGTTAAATCTCTAGTCATCGTGGTTTTGGGTTTTTTGAAACAGCCGCCCACGCGTTTGGTAGTTTTTTGAGAAAAAATAAAATCCGGTAGTTTTTTTGGAACCAAAGCCTGTAAACTAGTAATTTTATGCTATTTATTCGGTAATGAGTGATATGTTCCCCTAAATCATGACATTTCTTGATCGCACCACATCTTTAATTTTCAAGGGCAAGCAAGATGTAATGCTATTACCCATCACGAGCTTGAACCTGAGTAAAAGCATCATGCAACATTCATCACCGAAGATATTCCCTTCGAGGACCACCCTTCTATCAATATCTTTTCACGGTCATCTCTTGATCGCAAGATCATGATGCATTAATCATTGACACACAGGACACAATGCAAAACCAATACACTTTTGTTCGGATATGTGATATGACAAGTGTTGAGGCCATGGTGACAAGTACGTCATTCAAGTGTGTGTGACCAAATGTATCAAGATTGACACGTCAAATGGATGGACCATGGAGAATCTAAGAAAGTGGTGAAAGTTTGAATTTCAAAAGGTTAGAGTGTACATGGTTGTATATTCTATGGTGTTCAGTGCACATGAAAAAATGAAGAAGGAGGCGACATATTGTAGCTATAGAGCTTGTAAAAGACTATCACAAAAGCTGAATGTTATTCTGTCCATACAATTGATTAAGTTTGGTACTGTTGCTGTAGTAATTTTGCGGCCACCAGTTTGGTGCTGCTTTATTTTTCCTAGCTCATGTACAATAGATGGGGTTTCCTCATCTTTTTGGTTTTGAGCAAAGCATGTTGTTGTTGTTGACGTCTCCTGGTAGTGCTAGCCAATATTTAGTTTGTGAAGTTGGTGTCGATATTGATGATAGTTACTCGTTTATTTGTTCTCCCAATCCATGGACTTGCAATGAAATGAGTTTTCAGCTAGAGAGCGATATGTTGAAGATGTCTGTCTTCTTGGATTTGTAGATTTGTTGGGGCTTTGCTGACATAGGGGACCACATTGAACCGAAGGGTCTTGATGGTGCCGAGATTCATTGAAGATGTGATGAAGTTGTAGTTATGAACCTGATTTTCCTAGTGCGGAGTGCTAGATGTAGGAGTATTTGTTTGGCTAATGAACCTCTTTCCCTGGTGGTTTGGTTTGACTAGTACATTTTGCTTGTAGATATATGTTGGCCCATGCAATTTGTAGGTAAGTTACTTTGCTGGAATACAATAGGTTAAGCTTAAGATTCATGAATGAAATTTTGGAATGACCAAGACCACTACATTCATTGTTTGTATTGCTGTTGTGCATACGGTTCTTCCAAACGCGTTATGCTACCAAAACTTCTAGCGATAGTTTCCCCGACTTGTCAAAAACTGGGCCCTTTTTTATCAACATTTCAAATCCTAGGGGTCTGTGCCACAAAAACTATGCCCTTTTTGTCAACATTTCAAAACTCTAGGGTGTTACTCCGGTCTGATTCATTCAACAGTAATGGTTTTGCCTTTGATGAGCCATCTTGGAGGTCCAGAAAGTTGCATATCAGCGATGAGGCAGCGTCGAGCTTGGATGAGAAGGCGATACGTCATTTTTCTGGTGACTGTTGTGATGGTGCCAGAGGCAGGTGGGGGACATTAGTGTCGAGAGAAGGCGATCCATCTATTAGCCGTGTCCCTGGTTATGGACAACATCAGCACTGGAGATGAAACTATCAGTCAGTCTCAACACAATTAACTATGATGAGTGGTTTATTAATACTTTTGGGATATGAGAATTGGTTGGAGGAACCATCTCATTAACAACCAACTATTGTAGTGATATTCTGTTTGACCCCTTTGTTGTAGGAAAAATAAAACCAGTTTTTTTGTAAAAACTTAGACACAGAGCCACACAGCCTTATTGCATATAGAATTTTCTTTATCATCTCCTTCTATGGTGATCTTGCCGGTACATTCAATGTACTGACCTACACAGCTACAACCTCTCATGTTGTAGGATTCTATGACGAGTAAGAATTACAATATAGGGTTACGGTCTACACTCGATTTGTCGTTGGCATTGCTGGGACTCCACACCTGTGATGTTTCGTTTCCGCTCTGACATAAGGTATACTCCGGATCTACGGTACAATTTTTACATGTGATGTTATGGTATTTCCTTGAAGTACCGTGTGTACCAGCATACTGATCCAGGGATGGCATAGAAAGCACTAAGGCATCTATCCAGTTGGGTCAGGTCGCTACACCATTCACGACACGTAATTCTTTCCGAACCAAGTACTCCTATATAGTACTATTTTTTGCCAATACATGTCCACTTTTGTAATATACAATGTATATTTTTCTATATAGACAGGGAACATTCTTTGACAAGCATTGATCATTTCTTAACTAAAAGATGAATATTTTTGAAATACAAGCTCGAGCCTTTTCCAGAATGCATGTTAAACATTTTCTAAATTCCTACTGATTATTTGCTGAATGGTATGTTTTTTAATTATGGGTAATATTTTTTTACATTGCATAAATTGTTTTTCTAGAAAATGTTGTGATTTTTTGGAAGGCGTGCAGTTTCTTTAAAAAAATTATCATGAACATTTCTTTGAGTGTTACAATTTTTCCATTGTACAATACATTTAAATGTAATCATAAACATTATTTTGAAATACATGAACATTTTTAATATGTCCACATTTTTTAAATGGTGCAAAGAACAATTTATTGAAAATTTATTATTAAAATAAAAATAGTATAAACTTATTCGTGTTTTTCATAAAATGTTTGGAATTTTTATAAGTGTCCACACTCTAGAACTATTCGGGGATTTAAAAAAAATTCCAAGAAAAAATTGTTCGGAATACCAAAATATGTTCTTATTTTTTAAATAATTAGAAATATAACATTTCAAAAATAATTTTAGATCATTTAAATTGTTTGTGTTTTAAAAAATATCGAATATTTCTAAGAAAATCACAATATGTACCGACTCTTCTTCCTCATTGTGTAGCCCCCTGCGCGCGGTGCCATCGTGAGACAGCGTGGAAGGCTGCAAGATCGTGCTCGCGTAGGGTGGTCGGCGGTATGGTGGAGTGCTCCTGAGAGCTCAGGGTGATGGTTGTGATTGGGAGAAATCCTCGTCGGCCTGTCCGACACCGACACGGTGCCGCCTGAGGGTGTCGCCGAACCTTCCTGGAGAGCATCGGGGGTTACCCTTCCTTTCTCCTCACTGCGTAGCGGGAGAAACCCTTGGTAGTAGGTGCGCCACTGTTGCATCCCTTCTTGGATATGTTGATTGCGCTGCTTCAGGGTCCAGGAGCTTGGTGGGAGTTCTCCGATGGGTGCAACGGTCGTTAGGATTCTTCGTTTTTGTTGATCCGCCGTTGTCGGACAGGGTCGGTCCTGAGATTTGGGAGCCCAGGGCAAGACTAAAACTTGAGGCCATATCATGTTGATATTCAAAAAGGCACAAGTCTTTTAATTTTGGGATGCACATGTTGTTGTTGTGTGGCTAGGTAAAATCTACTGATGTATGAACTCACTAGCTCTTTTACTCTTTTTGTAGGAAGATGATAATTGTGGTTTTGTTGAATGGGTTGATCACCAGTGGCCTATGAAAATGCAGAATGCATTGTTGAAGCTCTGGGAAATGTTTGAAATTGCCAAGAGTTCTAGGGTGACTGGTAATCTTGAGAGTGATCTAACTATTCACCATCTAAGAACACGGAAGAACACTCTAGATGCCACCTATGACAAGTTAGGTAAATATGTGCATGAACTCATGGATTTCTAGGAGGAAAGCACTAGTGGAAAAAAAGAAATTAGTCCCGGTTGGGAAGGGCATTTAGTCCCGGTTCCCCAACCGGGACTAATGTATATAGACTAAAGGCCCCCTGCCTTTAGTCCCGGTTGTCCATGACCCGGGACTAAATCCCTGCCACGTGGGCGGCAGCATGCTCCATCAGGGTTTAGGTATTTTGGTTTTATTGTTTATTTTTCATTTTGCTTTTGTGTTTTCCATTTAATTCCTTTTTTATTTCAAAAATATTTTACAGTAATTAGATACTCACACGTTATGCATATATGATAGAATTTCTCGTACAAGCAATCATATATCATAGACTTTCTCGTACAAGCAATCATATATCATAAAATTTCTCGTACGACCACATGCATATATATATATATAATTTGGTATATACAATTTCTCCTACAATTCTCAGATCATTACATGCATACATTAGGTGAAATGGTATTCTCCGTTGGGAGATATGACCTGCTCAAGCAAAAATCCCGCAATTTCCTCTTGAATTGCTCGTATGCGGTCCATTGGTAGGAGTTGATCCCGCATCTTGTGCATCTTTAAAGAAGGAGATCAATATGAATATGTTACTCGTGTGTACATATATATTGGATAATGATAAAAAATGTGAATGGTGTTTACGTACCCAAAGATCTCTTATAGTTTTGGTCTTTTCGGTCATAAAACAAATGTTCTCACAAACGTATATGCACATAAATCAGTCCCCTGTGCCTGCCTCATGCACTTTACGAGAATAGAATTCAATCAGATAATAATGAAACAATGAAAATGGTATTGAAACTAGAATTAAAGAGATGCACAGACGTAGATGGTACTACTTAATTACCTTGGGCTTTCGGCATCTCAGCTTTGGTTTTCATTCACCGGTGACCTCTTTGATTAAACGTTTCCAAACCCTGCCTGTCAAACAAAATGAATAAAGGACTTATTAATTACTTGATATCAGGAAATGAACTAATAAATAAGTTGACATAGTGTGTCAATGATTGAAATTACCTTCCGACCAACGAATGCAAGCTTACGTATTCTTCAGGGTCCTTACTTATGGAGTCTAGTACTTAAACAATTCCATTGTCAATTCTAATGATTAGAAGGATCAAGTGGAAGCTGCGCACATGATTTGTATAAGCGGGCATGCATAACTCATCTACTACACTTAACATCGAGTATATATATAAGAAAAAATAGAATTTGTAGTACAAGACAGTAACACTCACTAGAAGTTCCAAGGTAAAAGTATTTCTGGTTTGGTATTTAGGGCCCTCAAAAAATTTAGAATTTGTTTCTCATTGTCTTTAGGGTGCCTTCTTAACACTTCTTTATTAACGGTATTTGGGTCAATGAACCCAATGCCATAGAATCCATCTCTTTTCAACTCAAAAATCTTCATTCTGAATAATACCACACAAAAGAAAACAGATAGTATAATTACATGCAATGAACGAGCTGAGCTAGAGACTTAAATTACAGAAAGAAATCACTTACAGACAATAGCAACTGATGATAGATTTGTTGAGTGCTTTTTGATTGAATAACTGAAAAAAATCTTCATTTTCAATCCACAAATCATTTTTATGGACGTAATGCTCTTTCTTGACTTTCACCATGAGGCTGTGTCGCCTTAACTTTACTTCTCTCATGTACCAATCATGCAAGTTGTGCATTTGCGTTGTTAGAAGCTTCTCGTCCTCAGGACTGACTAGAGGGTTCTCGGGGACATATTTCCATGCTAGTTCCGTCGGATCCATCGGTGGGAATTCCTCGATCTCTAGGAGTTGTTCAACGGTGATACCGAGGAATATAGCATTCTCTCTATCAGCGTCGGTTATTACCACGTTATTGGTACTCACCTTGAGCGGACTGATCGATTGGACTGCCTGTTCTCCAAGCTGGGGAATTGTTTTCCCGCATTTACTACTGCTACCGCTCGACTTCTATCTTTTTTGGGATTGATAGGACTTGGCAATACATCATTCATAGTCTGATACCGGCCTTTTCTCTGCCGGATTAGCTGCATCGATAAAGTGTTGTATGACTTTCTCAGGTACTTTCTCATTTGGTGGGGGGCGGTTTCGATCCAAAATGGGCCTGCAATTTGATTGCCACTTGTTCACCGATTTCCTCGTCAGTCTTATCGTAAGCTAACTACTTTTTGGCAGGAGGCTTGGGTTTCTTCTTTGGTACTCTCTTCCACTTTGGAGACTACTGGCGCAGCGGAGATCGATATCGCAGACTGGCCCTGTGATCCATCTCGGGGTGGGATGGATTCGGTTGGCATGGCCAAGATCAATGTGGCAGACTCACCCTACGTTCCGTCTCGGGGTGGGCCGAAGTCTGCTGATGTGGCGGACTTGGAGGAGTCGGTGCCCTTGGCACCGAGTTTGGAAACATGATGCATACTTTTTTCCACACAATGATACCATGTATGGCTTCTCCCAGTGTCTACTCCTCTTGACCCCCAGGGTGATATAGCTCTAGTGTATCATATCCCAACATAACTTCATCCACCCCAACACGAGCATAGCCAGGTGGAATCGGATTGCCGTGGAGGAGTGCTTCGGGTGCATTGGGTAAAGCAAAGTCATGCGCCACCTTCATGGATATGCTCTTGAGTTTCATGTGTATCTCACAAGGTGTCGACTCTAGGACATCATCCACGGGGTAGCGAGCCAACAGTGCATCATCGGCCGGGGACCCCATGGAACCCATGCTGCTTTTTGGCCTAGATGATGGAATGGTAGCATCCAGTGCTGGATCTCGTTGCTCTTGCTGCTGAGACGCAGCTTGCTAGATAAGTTTATTTATTTGCTCCTGCTGCATGTTATATCTGCGTTCCAAGTCCTGAATCCGATCTACTTCTTGCTTCTTCTTTTTTTCACAGCTTCTGTAATCGTCATTCCAATCCGCAAACCCGAGAAGCCACGGAACCATGCCTTTGCCTCGTGTTTGTCTCGGGTGTTCAGGATTCTTGAGGGTGCATGAAAGCTCGTCCTTCTCTCTCTCCAGCTTGTACACACCCGCTCGAGCTTCTTATATTGCTTTCAGTAACTCGTCTGTGGCTCCTTTAAGACTTGCATGTTCAAGAACCTCCCGTGTCTTTGGGTCCAACTTCCCCCATGTGCATAAAACCAAGTCCTGCACCTATCAGGCCATGTCTCTGTTACTAGTGTGACACCTTCATGTTTCTCTCGGATTCATCCCACTCCAGCAACCCATACTTTTAGCCACCTGGCCCCAGACGATGGTGCCATGTTTTCTTGTCAGCATTTATGTTGTTTATTCTTGATCGTTCCTTAGCTGCTCCTGATTCCTTGAACTTCACAAATTCGTCCCAATCATCTTGTAACTTCACGTATTCTCCTTTGAATTCTGCAGTCTTCTTTCCGTCTTTCAAGTAATTGTTCCATAATCTTTTCTTCCAAGACTGGAATTGTGTGGCCATATTCTTAAGAGCACACTTCTTGACTTTCTCCCATTCGCCATCTTTGAGACCCTCTGGTAGCATGAAATATTTCATGAGCGCCTGCCGAAGCAGATTTTTTGCTCTTTCGCTGACAAAAGGAACTTCGAGATCTTTTGGCTCATTCCATTCTTGAACGGTGATCAGGATTTGGTCCCCAACGATAACTCCGGATTGATGTATAAATTTGTCCGCATTCTTTTTAGGCTCAATCGGTTCGCCATCTGCTCTGATTTGAACGATGTTGTACTTTACGCCTTCTTTCAACTTTTTGCCAGGCCATGTTTAACCCTTGTAGAAGATTTTCTTGATCCAGAGGGCTAAAAGAAGAAAGATTCATTAATATTTATATACAAATCAATCAATACATCTCATGATCACCATAGGGCAAATTAATACTTCGCCGGACTATGTTAAAAGGACAAAAAATTCTTCACCATCATCATTGTCGGTTGGTTCGCTTTCGTCTCTTGCTTGCCCTTCCTCAATTCCCTCACGGGATGGGTTTAGGTATTGTGAGCTATCATCTACTTCATTCTCTTTGTTTCCGGAGCATATTAGCTCGTACATGGCATTCTCTTGATCACGGTCTTTGTCTCTACCATCCATAGCTTAACTAATAGAGAACAAATATAAAAAGGATTTTTATTTTTGTGCCCCTGGTTCCTTATCTCTACTCATTCATCCCCACGCTCTTAAAATTTGCTCACTTTTACCCACTCCGTAGTTTGAAACCCTCATAAATGGTCACACGGGGGGATGCCGTCAGGTCAATGGTTGGACAATTAACTGCTGATAAGTGGGATCGATTTGGGTGCGCGCCACTCCCTCCATCCCATTTTTCAGGCGTCTTTTCACAAAGTGCCCGCCATGTCGGGATGACGGCATGGCCACACGCGGACTCGTCGGGAAACCCAACGGTTCGATGGGTGTCTCGACAGTCGGCGCGGTGTGAACGTCGCATGGCGCCGCTTCGAATCGCCGCCCAGGCCATTCCCTGGCTATTTAAGCCGGCTGTCGTCCCCCAGCCCTTGCACATCCTCCTCCTCCCTCCACCCCCCCCCCCCCCCGCCGCCCGATCCCATACGCCTCCTCTCTCACTTCTGTCACCATCAGGATGGTCCGGCACCTCATCACCACGTACGCGCAGCTCACTCCGGAGCGGCGCCTGCAAATCGAGGCGGAAATCCAGGCTCGTCGTGCCGCCCACATTGTTGCAGATCTCCCTCCGGGTTCGACGGAGATGGAGGAGGAGGAAAATCAGCTGGCACCCATGGAGGAGGACGGCCCGAAGGCGGAGGCGGAGGTCGTAATCGACCAGCCGGAAGAGATGGCAGAGCAGCAGGTGTTGGGGATCGTAGTAATAATTCAAAATTTTCCCACGTGTCACCAAGATCAATCTAGGAGATGCTAGGAACAATATAGAGAGATAGAGCATCTTCACACCCTTGAAGATCGCTAAGCGGAAGCATTGTAAAGAACGCGGTTGATGGAGTCGTACTCGCAGCGATACAAATCGCGGAAGATCCGATCCAAATGCCGAACGGGCGGCGCCTCCACGTTCAACACACGTACAACCCAGGGACGTCTCCTCCTTTTGATCCAGCAAGGGGTAGGAGAAGTTGAGGGGGATCTCTGGCAACATGACGGTGTGGTGGCGGTGGAGCTCGTGGTTCTTCGGCAGAGCTTCGCTAAGCACCACGGAGGAGGAGGACGTGTAAGGGGAGAGCGTTGTGCCAGGTGCAAGGGTGTGGCCTCCCTCCCAACCCCCCACTATTTATAGGCCAGGGGGAGAGGGGGACGGCCCCCTAGATCCAATCTAGGGTGGGACAGCGGCCAAGGGGGGACTTGACCCCCAAGTTTAGTGGGGGCGCCCCCACACCCCTAGGGTTGGCTGCCCTAGGCGCCTTGGGCCATAGGGGGAGGCGCACCAGCCCACTAAGGGGCTTGTTCCCATCCAACTACATCCCATTAGGTCCTCCGAGGTAGGTGGACCCTCCCGATGGACCCCCAGAACCCCTTTGGTGGTCTCGGTACAATACCGATAAACCCCGAAACTTTTCCGATGACTGAAACTGGACTCCCCATATATAGAAATTCACCTCCGGACCATTCCAGAACTCCTCATGACTTCCGAGATCTCATCCGAGACTCCGAACAACTTTCGGTAACCACATACAATTCCCATTACAACTCTAGCATCACCGAACCTTAAGTGTGTAGACCCTACGGGTTCGGGAACTATGCAAACATGACCGAGACACTCTCTGGACAATAACCAGTAGGGGGCTTTGGATCCCCATATTGGCTCCCACATGTTCCATGATGATCTCATCGAATGGACCACGATGTCGGGGATTCAATAAAGCCCGTATACAATTCCCTTTGTCCATCGGTATGTTACTTGCCCGAGATTCGATCGTCGGTATCTCTATACCTTGTTCAATCTCGTTACCGGTAAGTCTATTTACTCGTTCCATAACACATATCCCATGACTAAATCCTTAGTCACATTGAGCTCTTTATGATTATGTATTACCGAGTGGTCCCAGAGATACCTCTCCGTCACACGGAGTGACAAATCCTAGTCTCGATTCGTGCCAACCTAACAGACATTTTCAGAGATACCTGTAGTGCACCTTTATAGTCACCCAGTTACGTTGTGATGTTTCATACACCCAAAGCATTCCTATGGTATCTGGGAGTTGCACAATCTCATGGTCTAAGGAAAATGATACTTGACCTTAGAAAAGCTCTAGCAGACAAACTACACGATCTTGTGCTATGCTTAGGATTGGGTCTTGTCCATCACATCATTCTCCTAATGATGTGATCCTGTTATCAATGACATCCAATGTCCATGGTCAGGAAACCATGTACATCTATTGATCAACGAGCTAGTCAACTAGAGGCTCACTAGGGACATGGTGTGGTCTATGTATTCACACATGTATTATGGTTGCCGGTTAATACAATTATAGCATGAACAATAGACAATTATCATGAACAAGGAAATATAATAATAACTATTTTATTATTGCCTCTAGGGCATATTTGCAATAGTCTCCCACTTGCACTAGAGTTAATAATCTAGTTACATTGTGATGAATCGAACACCCATAGAGTTCTGGTGTTGATCATGTTTCGCTCCTAAAAGAGGTTTAGTCAACGGATCTGCGACATTCAGATCCATATGTACTTTACAAATATCTATATCTCCATCCTGAATGTAACCGCGAATGGAGTTGAAGCGGCATTTGATGTGCTTGGTCTTCTTGTGAAACCTAGGCTCCTTGGCAATGGCAATAGCTCTAGTGTTGTCACAGAAGAGAGTCATCGGGCCCGATGCATCGGGAATCACTCCTAGGTCGGTGATGAACTCCTTCATCCAAACTCCTTCCTGTGTTGCTTATGAAGCAGCTATGTACTCCACTTCACATGTAGATTTCGCGATGATGCTTTGCTTCCAACTACACTAGCTGACTTCCCTACCATTCAAAATATACACGTATCCGGTTTGTGACATGGAGTCATCCGGATCTATGTCGAAGCTAACATCGACGTAACCCTTTACGACGAGCTCTTCGACACCTCCATAAACGAGAAACATATCCTTAGTACTTTTCAGGTACTTAAGGGTATTCTTGACTGTTGTCCAGTGTTCCATTCCGATATCACTTTGGTACCTCCCTACCAAACTTATGGCAAGGTTCACATCAGGTCTGGTACACAGCATGGCATACATAATAGAGCCTATGGCCAAGGCATAGGGGATGACACTCATCTTTTCTTTATCTTCTGCCAAGGTCGGGCATTGAGATGTGCTCAATCTCACACCTTGCAATACAAGCAAGAACCCCTTCTTGGACTGATCCATATTGAACTTCTTCAATACCTTGTCAAGGTATGTACTTTGTGAAAGACCAATGAGGTGTCTCGATCTATCTCTATAGATCTTGATGCCTAATATGTAAGTAGCTTCTCCAAGGTCCTTCATCGAAAAACACTTATTCAAGTAGGCCTTTATGCTTTCAAACAGTTATATATCATTTCCCATCAACAATATGTCATCCACATATAAAATGAGAAATGCTACAAAGCTCTCACTCACTTTCTTGTAAATACAGGCTTCACCATAAGTCTATATAAACCCAAACGCTTTGATCACCTCATCAAAGCAAATGTTCCAACTCCGAGATGCTTGCACCCGCCCATAGATGGAGCGTTGGAGCTTGCATACCTTGTCAGCATTTTTAGGACCGACAAAACCTTCCGGCTGCATCATATACAATTCTTCCTTAAGGAAACCGTTAAGGAATGCCGTTTTGATGTCCATTTGCCAGTTCTCATTATCATAAAATGCGGCAACTGCTAACATGATTCGGACGGACTTCAGCATCGCTACGGGTGAGAAAGTATCATCATAGTCAACTCCTTGAACTTGTCGATAACCCTTAGAGACAAGTCGTGCCTTATAGACGGTCACATTACCATCTGCGTCAGTCTTCTTTTTAAAGATCCATTTGTTTTCTATGGCTTGCCGATCATCCAGCAAGTCCATTAATGTCCATACTTTGTTCTCATACATGGATCCTATCTCGGATTTCATGGCTTCAAGCCATTTGTTGGAATCTGGGACCGCCATGGCTTCTTCATAGTTCGAGGGTTCACCGTTGTCTAACAACATAATTTCCAGGACACGGTTACCATACCACTCTGGTGCAGAATGTGTCCTCGTGGACCTACGAAGTTTAGTACTAACTTGATCCGAAGTATCATGATCATCAACATTAACTTCCTCTCTAGTCGGCGCAGACACCACAGGAACATTTTCTTGTGCTATGCTACTTTCGGGTTCAAGAGGGGGTACAATTACCTCATCAAGTTCTACTTTCCTCCCACTTACTTATTTCGAGAGAAACTCTTTCTCTAGAAAGGATCAATTCTTGGCAACAAAGATCTTGCCTTCGGATCTGAGGTAGAAGGTATACCCAATAGTTTCCTTAGGGTATCCTATGAAGACACACTTTTCCGATTGGGTTCCAGCTTTTCAGGTTGAAGTTTCTTAACATAAGCATCGCATCCCCAAACTTTCAGAAATGACAGCTTAGGTTTCTTCCCAAACCATAATTCATACGGTGTCGTCTCAACGAATTTAGACGGTGCGCTATTTAAAGTGAATGCGGCAGTCTCTAATGCATATCCACAAAATGATAGCGGTAAATCAGTAAGAGACATCATAGATCGCACCATATCCAATAGAGTGCGATTACGATGTTCGGACACACCATTACGCTGAGGTGTGCCAGGCGGCATGAGTTGTGAAACAATTCCACATTTCCTCAAGTGCGTGCCAAACTCGTGACTCAAGTATTATCCTCCACGATCAGATCGTAAGAACATTATTTTCTTGTCTCGTGAATTTTCTACATCATTCTGAAATTCCTTGAACTTTTCAAAGGTCTCAGACTTTTGTTTCATTAAGTAGACATACCCATGTCTGCTTAAGTCATCAGTGAGGGTGAGAACATAATGATAGCCACCACGAGCCTCAACGCTCATTGGACCGCATACATTGGTATGTATTATTTCCAACAAGTTGGTTGCTCGCTCCATTGTTCTGGAGAACGGAGTCTTAGTCATCTTGCCCATGAGGCATGGTTCGCACATGTCAAATGATTCATAATCAAGAGACTCCAAAAGTCCATCTGCATGGAGTTTCTTCATGCGTTTGACACCAATATGACCAAGGCGATAGTGCCACAAGTATGTGGGACCATCATTGTCAACCTTACATCGTTTGGTATTCACACTATGAATATGCGTAATATCGCGTTCGAGATTCAATAAAAATAAACCATTGACCAGCGGGGCATGACCATAAATCATATCTCTCATATAAATGGAACAACCATTATTCTCGGATTTAAATGAGTAGCCATCTCACATCAAACGAGATCCAGATACAATGTTCATGCTCAAAGCTAGTACTAAATAACAATTATTGAGGTTTAAAACTAATCCTGAAGGTAAATGGAACAACCATTATTCTCGGATTTAAATGAGTAGCCATCTCACATCAAACGAGATCCAGATACAATGTTCATGCTCGAAGTGTTGGAAATATGCCCTAGAGGCAATAATAAAATGGTTATTATTGTATTTCCTAGTTCATGATAATTGTCTAATGTCATGCTATAATTGTGTTAACCGGAAACCGTAATACATGTGTGAATACATAGACCACAACATGTCCCTGGTAAGCCTCTAGTTGGCTAGCTCGTTGATCAATAGATGGTCACGGTTTCATGGCCATGGACATTGGATGTCATTGATAACGGGATCACATCATTAGGAGAATGATGTGATGGACAAGACCCAATCCTAAGCATAGCACAAGATCGTGTAGTTCGTTTGCTAAAGCTTTTCAATGTCAAGTATCGTTTCCTTAGACCATGAGATTGTGCAACTCCCGAATACCGTAGGAATGCTTTGGGTGTGCCAAACATCACAACATAACTTGGTGGCTATAAAGGTGCACTACGGGTATCTCCGAAGGTGTCTGTTGGGTTGACACAAATCGAGACTAGGATTTGACACTCCGTGTGACGGAGAGGTATCTCTGGGCCCACTCGGTAAGACATCATCATAATGATCTCAATGTGACTAAGGAGTTAGCCACGGGATGATGTATTACGGAACGAGTAAAGAGACTTGCCGGTAACGAGATTGAACAAGGTATAGAGATACCGACGATCGAATCTCGGGCAAGTATCATACCGATAGACAAAGGGAAATGTATACGGAATTGATTGAATCCCCGACATCATGGTTCGTCCGATGAAATCATCGTGTAGCATGTGGGAGCCAACATGGGTATCTAGATCCTGCTGTTGGTTATTGACCGGAGAGGTGTCTCGGTCATGTCTACATGTCTCCCGAACCCGTAGGGTCTACACACTTAAGGTTTGACGACGCTAGGGTTATAGGGAAATGGTATACGTGATTACCGAAGGTTGTTCGGAGTCCTGGATGAGATCCCGGATGTCACGAGGAGCTCCAAAATGGTCTGGAGGATAAGATTGATATATTGGAAGTCCAGGTTTGGTCACCGGAAAGTTTTCGGGCTCATTGGTAGTGTACCGGGAGTGCCGGGAGGGTGCCGGAAGACCCCCGGGAGGGGTGTGACGAACATAGGACTTTGTGGGACCTTAGAGGAGGTGTGCCAGCCCATTTGGGCTGGCCAAGACCTTCTATAAAGTCCCATGCGGCTGGAGATAAGAGATAGGGCTGAAAAGGATTTAAAAGGAGGAGATCCACCTCCCTTGTGAGAGGTGGACTCTCCCCCTAGTTCGGCCAAACCTCTCATCCTTGGAGGAGGGGACAAGGCAGCCCTCCCTCTCCCTCCTCCTATATATACGCAAGGGTTTGGGCTGATTTGAGACACGACTTCTCTCTCTCGGCGCAGCCCTACCCTTCCTTTTCCTCGTTCTCCGTAGCGCTTGGCGAAGCCCTGCTGGAGACCACGAAGCTCCACCGTCACCACGACGTCGTGCTGCCTAAGCTCTCCCTCAACCTCTCCTTCCTCCTTGATGGATCATAGCGTAGGATACGTCATCGGGCTCCATGTGTGTTGAACGCGGAGGCGCCATTGTTCGGCGCTGAGATCGGAATCCGCCGTGATCTGAATCGCTGCGAGTACGACTCCACCAACCGCGTTCTTGTAATGCTTCCGCTTAGCGATATTCAAAGGTATGAAGATGCAATCTCTCCCCTCTCATTGCTGGTTTCTCCATGGATAGATCTTGGTGATCGTACGATTTTTTTTGATTTACTACTACGTCTCCCAACAGTGGCATCATGAGCTAGGTCTATGCGTAGAATCTATGCACGAGTAGAACACAAGTTGTTGTGGGCGTCTATTTTGTTAATATGCTTACCACTACTGGTCTTATCTTGATTCGGCAGTATTGTGGGATGAAGCGGCCCGGACCGACTTTACACGTACGCTTACGTGAGCCTGGTTCCACCGCCTGACATGCACTTGTTGCATAAGGTGGCTAGCTGATGTCTGTCTCTCCCACCTTAGTCGGATTGGATTCGATGAAAAGGGTCCTTATGAAGGGTAAATAGCAATTGGCATATCACGTTGTGGTTTTGGCATAGGTAACAAACGTTCTTGCTAGAAACCTATAGCAGCCACGTAAAAACTTGCAACTGCAAATTAGAGGACGTCTAACTTGTTTTTGCAACATATGCCTTGTGATGTGATATGGCTAAAGAATGTGATGTGATGCATTGTGATGTATGAGATTGATCATGTTCTTGTAATAGGATTCACGACTTGCATCTCGATGAGTATGACAACCGGCAGGAGCCATAGGAGTTGTCTTATTTTATTGTATGACCTGTGTGTCAATCATAAACGCCATGTAATTACTTTACTTTATTGCTAAACGTTAGCCATAGTAGTAGAAGTAATAGTTGGCGAGACAACTTCATGAAGACACAATGATGGAGATCATGATGATGGAGATCATGGTGTCGTGTCGGGGACAGTGATGATCATGATGCCCGAAGATGGAGATCAAAGGAGCAAGATGATATTGGCCATATCATGTCACTATATTGATTACATGTGATGTTTATCATGTTTAGATCTTATTTGCTTAGAACGACGGTAGTAAATAAGATGATCTCTCAATAAAATTTAAAGAAAAGTGTTCACCCTAACTGTGCACCGTTGCTAAGGATCGTTGTTCCGAAGCACCACGTGATGATCGAGTGTGATAGGCTCTACCGTTCGCATACAACGGGTGTAAGCCAGATTTACACACGCGGTACACTTAGGTTGACTTGACGAGCCTAGCATGTATAGGCATGGCCTCGAAACACAAAAGACCGAAAGGTCGAACATGAGTCGTATAGAAGATACGATCAACATGGAGATGTTCACCATGGATGACTAGTCCGTCTCACGTGATGATTGGACACGGGCTAGTTGACATGGATCATGTGTCACTTGGATGACTAGAGATATGTCTATCTAAGTGGGAGTTCATTAAATAATTTGATTATGTGAACTTAATTATCATGAACTTAGTCTAAAATTGTCTTTACAATCTATATTGTAGATCCAATGGCCAATTTGAATGTCACCCTCAATTTCAATGCGTTCCTAGAGAAAACCAAGCTGAAAGATGATGGAAGCAACTATGCGGTTTGGTTCCATGGCTTGAGGATCATCCTCATAGCTTCCAAGAAATTGTATGTCCTTGATGCACCACTAGGTGACCCACCCCTTCTCCCAGCAGAGCAAGACACTGTGAACTCTTGGCATTCTTGCTGCGATGATTACTCCTTGTTCAGTGCGGCATGCTTTACAGTTTAGAACCGGGGCTCCAAAAGCGTTTTGAGCAACATGGAGCATATGAGATGTTCCAAGAGCTGAAACTGGTTTTCCAAGCTCATGCCCGGGTTGAGAGATATGACGTCTCTGACAAGTTCTTCAGCTGTAAGATGGAGGAGAATAGTTCTATGAGTGAACACATCCTCAAGATGTCTAGGCTTCACAACCGCTTGACTCAGCTGGGAGTTAATCTCCCAGATGACCTAGTCATTGACAGAATCCTCCAGTCGCTTCCACCTAGCTACAAGAGCTTTGTGTTGAACTACAACATGCAAGGGATGGAGAGGTCCATTCCTGAGTTGTACTCGATGCTGAAATCAGCAGAGGTTGAGATCAAAAAGAAGCATCAAGTCTTGATGGTGAATAAGAGCACTAGTTTCAAGAAAGGCAAGGGTAAGAAGAACTTCAAGAAGGACGGCAAAGCTGTTGCCGCGCCCAGTAAGCAAGTTGCTGGGAAGAAGAAGAACAAGAATGGACCCAAGCCTGAGACTAAGTGTTTTTATTGCAAGGGTACCGGTCACTGGAAGCGGAACTGCCGCAAGTACTTAGCGGATAAGAAGGACGGCAACATTAAAGGTATATGTCATATACTTGTTATTGATGTGTACCTAACCAGCGCTCGTAGTAGCTCCTGGGTATTTGATACCAGTGCAGTTGCTCACATTTGTAACTCCAAGCAGGAGTTGTGGAATAAGCGGAGGCTGGCAGAGGACGAGGTGACGATGCGTGTCAGGAATGGTTCCAAGGTCGATGTGATCGCCGTCGGCACGCTACCTCTACATCTACCTACGGGATTAGTGTTAAACCTTAATAATTGTTATTTAGTACCAGCTTTGAGCATGAACATTGTATCTGGATCTCGCTTGATGCGAGATGGTTACTCATTTAAATCTGAGAATAATGGTTGTTCTATTTATATGAGAGAAATGTTTTATGGTCATGCCCCACTGGTTAATGGTTTATTTTTGATGAATCTCGAACGTGATGTTACGCATGTCCATAGTGTGAGTACCAAAAAGTGTAAGGTTGATAACGATAGTCCCACTTACATGTGGCACTGCCGCCTTGGTCATATTGGTGTCAAACGCATGAAGAAGCTCCGTACTAATGGACTTTTGGAGTCTCTAGATTTTGAATCATTTGACACGTGCGAACCATGCCTCATGGGCAAGATGACCAAGACTCCGTTCTCCGGAACAATGGAGCGAGCAACTGACTTGTTGGAAATAATACATACCGATGTATGCGGTCCAATGAGTGTCGAGGCTCGTGGTGGCTACCGTTATGTTCTCACCCTCACTGATGACTTGAGTAGATATGGGTATGTCTACTTAATGAAACATAAGTCTGAAACTTTTGAAAGGTTCAAGGAATTTCAGAGTGAGGTAGAGAATCAACGTGACAGGAAAATAAAGTGCCTACGATCTGATCGTGGCGGAGAATATTTAAGTCACGAGTTTGGCACGCACCTAAGGAAATGTGGAATTGTTTCACAACTCACGCCGCCTGGCACACCTCAGCGAAATGGTGTGTCTAAACGTCGTAATCGCACTCTATTAGATATGGTATGATCTATGATGTCTCTTACCGACTTACCGCTATCATTTTGGGGATATGCATTAGAGACTACCGCATTCACTTTAAATAGGGCACCGTCAAAATCCGTTGAGACAACACCGTATGAATTATGGTTTGGAAATAAACCTAAGCTGTCGTTTCTAAAAGTTTGGGGATGCGATGCTTATGTGAAGAAACTTCAACCTGAGAAGCTCGAACCCAAAGTGGAAAAGTGCGTCTTCATAGGATATCCCAAAGAGACTATTGGGTATACCTTCTACCTACGATCCGAGGGCAAAGTCTTTGTTGCCAAGAATGGATCCTTTCTCGAGAAAGTGTTTCTTTCGAAAGAAGTAAGTGGGAGGAAAATAGAACTTGATGACGTAATTGTACCTCCACTCGAACCGGAGAGTAGCACAACACAGGAAGTTGTTTCTGTGGAGCCTGCACCGGCTGGAGAGGACGTTAATGATGATGTTCATGAAACTTAAGATCAAGTTACTGTTGAATGTCGAAGGTCCACTAAGACACGTTCCGCACCAGAGTGGTATGACAACCCTGTCCTGGAGATCATGTTGTTGGACAACGGTGAGCCTTCAAACTATGAAGAAGCAATGGCGGGCCCGGATTCCAACAAATGGCTTGAGGCCATGAAATCCGAAGTAGCATCCATGTATGAGAACAAAGTATGGACTTTGGTGGACTTGCCTGGTGATAAGTGATCCATTGAAAACAAATGGATCTTTAAGAAGAAGACTGACGCGGATGGTAATGTAACCAACTATAAGGCTCGGCTTGTCGCTAAGGGTTATCGACAAGTTCAAGGAATTGACTATGATGAGGCTTTCTCACTCGTAGCGATGCTGAAGTTTGTCCGAATCATGTTGGCAATTGCCGCATTTTATGATTATGAGATCTGGCAAATGGACGTCAAAACGGCATTCCTTAATGGTTTCCTTAAGGAAGAACTGTATATGATGCAGCCAGAAGGTTTTGTCGATCCTAAAGATGCTAACAAAGTATGCAAGCTCCAGTGCTCCATCTATGGGCTGGTGCAAGCATCTCAGAGTTGGAACATTCGCTTTAATGAGGTGATTAAAGCGTTTGGGTTTATAGAGGTTTATGGAGAACCCTGTATTTACAAGAAAGTGAGTGGGAGCTCTATAGCATTTCTTATATTATATGTGGATGACATACTGATAATGGGAAATGATATAGAACTCTTGGAAAGTATAAAGGCCTACTTAAATAAGTGTTTTTCAATGAAGGACCTTGGAGAATCTGCTTACAAATTAGGTATTAAGATCTATAGAGATAGATCGAGATGCCTCATAGGTCTTTCACAAAGCACATACCTTCAAAAGATATTGAAGAAGTTCAATATGGATCAGTACAAGAAGGGGTTCTTGCCTGTGTTACAGGGTGTGAGATTGAGTACGACTCAATGCCCGACCACGACAAAGGATAGAGAAGAGATGAGTGTCATCCCCTATGCTTCATCCATAGGCTCTATTATGTATGCCTTGCTGTGTACCAGACCTGATGTGAACCTTGCCATAAGTTTGGTCGGGAGGTACCAAAGTGATCCCAGAGCAGAACACTGGACAGCGGTCAAGAACATCCTAAAGTACCTGAAAAGGACAAAGGACATGTTTCTCGTATATGGAGGTGCCGAAGAGCTCATCATAAAGGGTTACATCGATGCTAGCTTCGACACAGATCTGGACGACTCCAAGTCGCAAACCGGATACGTGTATGTTTTGAACGGAGGGGTAATCAGCTGGTGCAGTAGCAAGCAAAGCGTCGTGGCGGCATCTACATGTGAAGCGGAGTACATAGCTGATTCTGAAGCAGCAAAGGAAGGAGTCTGGATGAAGGAGTTCATCACCGACCTAGGAGTAATTCCAAGTGTGTCGGGCCCAATGACTCTATTCTGTGACAACACTGGAGCTATTGCCCTTGTGAAGGAGCCCAGGTTTCACAAGAAGACAAGACACATCAAGCGTCGCTTCAACTCCATCCGTGATTACATTCAGGAGGGAGATATAGATATTTGTAAAGTGCATACGGATCTGAATGTCGTAGATCCGTTGACTAAACCTCTCTCACGAGCAAAACATGATCAACACCAAAATGCTATGGGTGTTCGATTCATCATAATGTAACTAGATTATTGACTCTAGTGCAAGTGGGAGACTGTTGGAAATATGCCCTAGAGGCAATAACAAAATGGTTACTATTTTATTTCCTAGTTCACGATAATTGTCTATTGTTCATGCTATAATTGTGTTAACCGGAAACCGTAATACATGTGTGAATACATAGACCACAACATGTCCCTAGTAAGTCTCTAGTTGGCTAGCTCGTTGATCAATAGATGGTCACGGTTTCATGGCCATGGACATTGGATGTCGTTGATAACGGGATCACATCATTAGGAGAATGATGTGATGGACAAGACCCAATCCTAAGAATAGCACAAGATCGTGTAGTTCGTTTGCTAAACCTTTTCAATGTCAAGTATCATTTCCTTAGACCATGAGATTGTGCTACTCTCGAATACCGTAGGAATGCTTTGGGTCTGCCAAACGTCACAACATAACTGGGTGGCTATAAAGGTGCACTACGGGTATCTCCAAAGGTGTCTGTTGGGTTGACACGAATCGAGACTGGGATTTGTCACTCCTTGTGACGGAGAGGTATCTCTGGGCCCACTTGGTAAGACATCATCATAATGAGCTCAATGTGACTAAGGATTTAGCCATGGGATGATGTATTACGGAACGAGTAAAGAGACTTGCCGGTAACGAGATTGAACAAGGTATAGAGATATCGACGATCGAATCTCGGGCAAGTACCATACCGATAGACAAAGGGAATTGTATACGGAATTGATTGAATCCCCGACATCGTGGTTCGTCCGATGAAATCATCGTGGAGCATGTGGGAGACAACATGGGTATCCAGATCCCGCTGTTGGTTATTGATCAGAGAGGTGTCTCGGTCATGTCTACATGTCTCCCGAACCCGTAGGGTCTACACACTTAAGGTTCGATGACGCTAGGGTTATAGGGAAATGGTATATGTGATTACCGAAGGTTGTTTGGAGCCCCGGATGATATCCCGGACATCACGAGGAGGTCCGGAATGGTCCGGAGGTAAAGATTGATATATAGGAAGTCCAGTTTTGGTCACCGGAAAGTTTTTGGGCTCATCGGTAGTGTACCGGGAGTGCCGATGTAGCGACCCGACCTGAAAGGTCAAGTCTCCGGTGTTTCCGTACCATCCCAAGATCATGCTGGTACACACACGGTACATCAATGTATATATCAAAGGGAAATCACACAGCAAATATATTAATCGAAATCTCATTTCGAGTCCTTTATTACAATAAAAATTACAATAAAGTGGCTAAAAGCCAACTCATGAGAATATCTAAATCTTGCGGAAGCGTCGAAGGTAGATGAGTCCATCTGACTCCAAGGGCATCTCACTGAGCATAGAACGTGTCCTCACTCCTGGTCGGAAAAGTACTCTGCAACATGATACGTTGCAGCCATGTAGGTCAGCATATGGAATATGCCGGCAAAGTCACAAGAGAGGGGTGAAAAGATAATCATCTAGTCTATATGCATATATGGCAGGTGGGGTGGTAAGTTTTTGCGTAAAGCCATTTTTTCCTACATCAAGAAAGGGGCTAAGCAAAATATTACTTAGTTGGTTGATTAATGAGATGGTTCCACCAACCAATTCTCATTCCCAAATTATTAATACCCACATCATCATTATTAATTGTGTTGAGAGTTCCGGAAGTTTTAGTTCCTTTGGCTCAAGTCGTCCATGACCGTGGACACGGCTAATCGATTAGGTTTTGAATACTCTGTAGAGTTTTGCACACGTTCCCCACAAGATTTGGTCGCCTCCATTTGATTTCTCGCACTTCAGGGTGTTTGAGAAACGGAAGACCAAAACATGGTCTTCCAAAGGGTTTCCCTGCGACTCTGTCGGTGCCCATCCTTTCCTACCGTTCTTCTACCTCTCGTAGCACCGCCTGTCTAGGGTCACCACGATATCCAACCAAGCCAGAGCCCATAATGACTTGTGGCTGTGCAAGTAAGCCTTGGGTTTTAAAGCATCCATCCATCTCTTTGTGCCTGGGTGGACCTTTCCGCGTGAATACTGGCCATCTCCAGCATCACCTAGGCAAATCCACTGGTTTCTCCAGGGTGCCGTTCAACCATCATCCACCCAGAGGTATGTTGAAAACTCGGAGTCTTAAATCTTGATCATTATGTAGGTCTTGAAATTATTAACTCTCTCAACTCTCATGAATCACACAACCAACCCCGTCTACTAGTAGCATAGCAAAAAGTAAAACAACGTTTCCCGGGGCCAATGTGTCAAAGAGTTTGAGGGGGGGGTACCTACCACATGATACTACTACAATGTAACCAAGTTTCCAACTAACCTATCTTGCATGCAATTTGGGAGATGGTAGAACTATTGCATATAAAACATGGGTAATCATGATCAAAGTGACTTGCCTGATTGATGATCTTCGTACGTGAGTGACTCTAAGTAACAAGCTTCGCACTCCGGATAATCTAACGAAGCAAACAAAGCACTCAAATAAGCATACAACCAAAATATTGTAACTCACAAACACCAACCAAGAACTAGTAAAAAAAATCAAGACAAAACAATGCACGATTCACAAGTAAGTGAAACACACAAAGTTTTGCTTACTAGGAGATGATTGATACAACACTACTACATAATAAAACTATTTTGAAATAACAAAACAATTGTTGACAGCAAGGAAGCAATAGAATATTTTTGTTAATAAACAGAAGAAAATCAATTTAAGTTTGTTGGGAAAGCTTTTGTAAAGTTTGTAAAATTTTGATAAGCACTATATGAATCAACTATAGTTATACTAACAAAAAGAATGAAAAAACTAAACTTATTATTTATTAGCAAAACATGTTCTTAACAGAAAATAATTTACAATTAAACCTGTCTTAGAAAGCAGAATTAAATTATATAAAACTTTGTTTGAAAGCAAAACTATTACTAGTTAGTTGTTTTAATCAAATTATGCCTATTTGAAAAGAAGTCGTGATTCCTATCTTAACAAGGAAATAAACTAAACAATTTTATATTTTTATTAACAATAAGTAAAATACTAAATGTATAATCAACAGAACCTACTAAACAAATTAAAACTAAATCTAAGTTAAACTAACTAAAACTAAGTAAATAAAACTATACTATAATACTAAGCAGATTCTATTTATAGCTAGAACACTAATCAAAATCATCCTAAAAATCCTCAAACTAAACATGGTGATAGTCCTAACCAATATCAAACAGTAGCAAAAAGATTCATATCAAAATCTATTTTCAAACTCTAGTTATTCAGATTTGAAGATTTTGAGCAAATTTGATTAAATTCAAATTTTATAGTTCAAATTTAAAATTTAAAAGTACAGTGTGAAACTACATGAAAAATGTGAGCTAATGCAAAAAGAATCAACTCAAAACATTAAACATGTTAAAAGATATAAGCAAAACAAAATTTGAATACACTCTGTTAACTAAAACAAAAAAATAGAAAAGGGAAAAATCTACCGGACTGCGAGGGGGTCACGTGGCACGATCCTATTGGCTAGCGAGCGCGTGCGGTAGGTGGTTTCGAGCGGGCGACCGAGGCCAATGAGAAAACGGTTCGCTGTTTTAATGTTCTAATCCGAGCCGTAGGATTAGGATCGGAGGGAGGGGGAGTGTCGACGGCGACTTACCGGTGGGGAGGAAGAACTCCGGCGATGGAGGCGGCGGCTGGGGGTCGAGGAATTCGCCGGAGGTGGCTCCGGTGGTCGAGGAAGGCAGCAAAGGGGTTCGGGCGACAGCGGCGGCCCTCCGGCGTCGAACGGAGGCGTCGGGGAGGGGCGAGGACGACCGGGCGATGGCTACGGCGTAGGGGAGCTCCGGTGGTGGCGCAATTCCGGCGAGCAATTGCGCAGTACCTCGGCGAGGGAGAGAGGGGGCTCGGGGGTGAACGGAGAGAGTAGGGGCAGCGCTACTTATAGGGTGCTCGGGGGTGCGGGGGGAGGAGAGAGGAGAGAGATCCGGGAGAGGGAGGAAACGGCCGGCGAGGTCGTCGGCGCGTGCGGGGGAGGAGGGAGATGACCGTTCGGTCTAACGGTCGGTCGGGGTGGGGCCCGGTGTCAGCGAGAGGGAGCGCGTCCGTTGCGCGTCGGTCGGCCGGCCGGTAATAAATTCGCGTATAACTGCCGTGGGCCGGCCCGTTTAATACAGTAACCGTTACCGTTTCTTTTTAATGTTTTTCCAGAGCGTTTCAAAAGCTTTTAAAACATTCAAACCTTTTATAAATATAGGGGTATTATATATCAAAATTAACAGAATAATAAATGATATTTAATGAACATTTCTATTCTGTCATTTGAATATTTTGAAAAAAATAATATTTTCAGAAATTGCCTAATTGTTTTTAAATCCTTTTTGCAAATATTTACAAAATAACTCCTGGTTATTATTGTTCAAATATATCACGAAGATGACCCTCGTGTGGAGTGTCATGTTACTCCCCTCTTATTTTGAACATTTAACCAAAATTTCAAATAGGTGAAAGCAAGTTAGGGAAAAATTGAAAGGGCTTTCAGAATTTTTAGAAAGAACATTTCAACAATACATGTATTCAAGCAATGATGCAGATGAAAGCATAGCTATATTTCATAACATTCCAAAATGGAATTTTGGGATGTTACAAACCTACCCACCTTAAGATGAATCTCTCCCTCGAGATTCGGGTTGGCTAGAAAATAGGTGCGGGTGGTCTCTATGAAGATCTTCTTCGCGTTCCCAGGTGGCTTCTTCCTCGGTGTGGTGACTCCACAGAACCTTACAGAACTTGATGATCTTGCTGCGGGTAACTCTGTTGTTAGTCTCAAGGATTCTGACAGGCTTCTCCTCGTAGGTCAGATCATTGTCAAGTTGTATGGCCTCTAGGGGCACTGTGTCTCTCAAAGGAATATCAGCCATCTCAGCATGGCATTTCTTCAGCTGGGACACATGGAAAACATCATGAACTCCGGATAATCCTTTCGGCAATTCCAGCTTGTATCCAACTTCGCCTCTACGTTCAAGAACTTTGTAGGGGCCTATGAATCTGGGTGCTAACTTTCCTTTAACACCAAACCTCTTGATTCCTCGAAGCGGGGACACACGAAGATAAGCTCGGTCTCCCTCTTCATACGTCACTTCTTTACGTTTGCTGTCGGCGTAACTCTTCTGTCGAGACTGAGCTATCTTGAGTCTGTCATGAATCAGCTTGACTTTCTCTTCAGAATCTCGGATAAGGTCGGGACCAAAAAGTTGTCGGTCTCCAACACCATCCCACGTCAGTGGTGTTCTGCACCTCCTTCCGTATAAAGCTTCGAAAGGGGCCATCTTCAGACTGGTCTGATAACTGTTGTTGTACGAAAATTCTGCGTAAGGTAAGTTGTCATCCCAACTAGATCCATAATCTAGCGCACAAGCTCTCAACATGTCTTCCAGAATCTGGTTGACTCTCTCAGTCTGTCCATCTGTCTGCGGATGAAAAGTTGTACTGAACTCCAGCCTTGTACCCAAAGTTTCATGTAACTGATGCCAAAACTTTGAGGTAAATTGTGTTCCTCTATCTGACACGATACTCCTCGGAACTCCATGCAGACACACGATCCTGGTCATATATATCTTGGCTAGCTTAGCATTGGTATAGGTGGTTTTCACTGGAATGAAATGAGCTACCTTGGTCAAGCGATCTACCACTACCCAGATGGAATCATAACATGAATGGGTCCTGGGTAATCCTGTGATGAAGTCCATACCAAGCTTTTCCCATTTCCACTCGGTGACGGCTTCAACCTTAGCGGGGTTTACGGCTATTCCTTCTCCGGAAATAACATGTCCAAGGAATCCGACTTCCGTCAGCCAAAATTCACATTTGTTGAACTTGGCATATAATTGATGCTCTCTTAGCTTCTCCAGAACTAAACGCAGATGTTCCTTGTGTTCTTCCTCGTTCTTGGAGAATATCAAAATATCATCGATGAACACCACGACAAACTTGTCCAAATATTTCATAAACACCTTGTTCATCAAATTCATGAAGTAGGCAGGAGCATTAGTCAAACCAAAGGACATGAATGTATACTCGTACAAGCCATACCTGGTGGTGAAAGCTGTTTTGGGTATATCCTGTTCACGAATCTTCAGTTGATGATACCCTGATCGAAGATCGATCTTAGAGAATACTTTGGCGCCTACTAGCTGATCAAACAAATCATTAATCATCGGTAGAGGGTACTTGTTCTTGATAGTCACCTCGTTCAAGGCACGATAGTCAACTACCATTCTCAAGGTTTTATCCTTCTTCTCCACCAAAAGAACTGGGGCTCCCCAAGGTGAAGAACTTGGGCGTATATAACCTTTGTCCAATAACTCCTTAATTTGCTTCTTGATTTCCAACAGATCATTTGCGGGCATCCGATAGGGTCTCTTGGAAATTGGGGATGTCCCTGGCTGTAGCTCTATTAGGAACTCAATCTCCCTATCTGGTGGCATGCCTGGTAATTCTTCCGGAAATACATCCAGAAAATCTTTTACCACAGGTACTTCCTCCTGAACAACTCCTTTGAGGGTATTTAACCGAGCACTCATACGTGTGCGTCAGGATACATACTTAATCCTCTTGTTCTCCGGGGTGGTGAGTGAAACAGACTTGCTGGGACAATCAAGATTTCCTTCATACTTGGTCATCCAAACCATGCCTAGGATTACATCCAATCCCTGGGATTCTAAGACGATGAGGTCGGTGGGAAAAACATAGTTTCCTATATTGAGTTTCAGGGTATGGCATCCTATTCCTGCCATCATCATACCTCCTGGGGAACTGACCTTAATGGGCTGTCTAAGGGTTTTGGTGGGCAAACCATACTTATCCACAACTACCCTTGATATGAATGAGTGAGTTGCATCGGAATCAAAAAGTATTGTAATTGGACGTGAATGCAATAAAAACTTACCAACCACAGTCTCGGGTTGATCATAAACTTCTTCCACGTCAAGGTGGTTCACCTGGGCACGAGGAAAAGGGTTTGGCTTCTTGGCTGCGGAGTTGCCGTTTCCATTTCCCTGCTTGCTCTGGGGACACTCAGTAGCATAGTGCCCTGTCTTCTGGCACTTGAAACAGGTGATGTGACTCAGATCCTTATGAGTAGGAACGTGACGGTGTTGGTTGTTGTTCCCATTCCCATTGTCAGTCTTGAAATTGCCATGGCTGGGACGGGCATTCCCATTTCCTCCATGGTTGTGGCTTCCATGGTTGCGCACAACATGAGTGTGCCTTCCAAACTTACCGGTACCTGATCCGGTATTTCCTGAGTACGGGGAGTAGCGGGGCTTCTGATGAGCTCCAGAGTTAAACTTCCCCTGAGTGTACTTCCTCTTGCGGTTCTCAATTTGCTGTTGTTTACCCTCCAAGATGAGGGCCTTGTCCACCAGCTCTTGGTAGTTGTTGAAATTAGCCACTACCAGCTGCATGCTCAACTCATCGTTGAGTCCTTCCAGAAATTTCTCTTGCTTGGCCGCATCATCGGCCACGTCTCCTGGTGCATAACGGGCCAACATGCTGAACTCTTCCACATATTGGGCCACGGAGCGATTACCCTGGCGCAAGTTGCGAAACTCGCACTTCTTCAGACTCATGGCTCCAGCTGAAACATGTGCGGTGCGGAAAGCTTGTCGGAACTGCTCCCAAGTTACATCAGCAATAGGATATGTGGTGGTGTAGTTCTCCCACCATGAATCTGCTGGTCCTTCCAGTTGATGTGCGGCAAATCGCACCTTCTCAGCATCAGTACATCTAGCGGTGACAAGTTCTCTCTCCATCTTACGGAGCCAGTCATCTGCCACAATGGGCTCAGTACTGCTGGAGAAAGTTGGAGGGTTCAACCTCAGAAAACGGGTGAGATTGTCAGTCTGGGGTGGATGGTGGTTGTTGTTGTTCTGGTTGTTGGTCTGATTCTGAATCAATAGCTGCATCAGTGCATTCTACTGCTGAAGGAGTTGCGTGAGTTCCGGCGGGAAGGTGAAGTCGGTCTCACGTCGTGGAGGCATCTTGCTGTTTTCAGAGGGGTGAGAAATAGAATAGAACAAGGGCCTAAAAGGAGAAATTCACTACCCATATGCAATGCAACAAACATATCACACCAAACACTCATTCATTTATTCAATCAATGTCAAACATCGGGAATACAAATCTCAAACAACTAAGCATCGACCTACGCTTTTAACGTTGAAAAATAAAAGGTACATGGAGGGCATAACTAAAGTTTTTCCTCAGAAGTACATGGTGACTGAGTCTCCTCCAGTGGTGCTCTCCTCATAGTCATCATCGTCGCTGATGAAAGGAGCCAAGTCTCCCTTAGGATGAAGATTTTCACCCATGTCCATCTGTTCCTCCAAAGTGGCGATGCGAGTGTTCAGCTTGTCGATCCTCTCTAAGAAATCCTTCACCTCATACTCACGCTCGTACTCGGCTTCCCGTAAGTCAGCTTCAAGGTCAATCTCGCGGTTCATCAGATTCTTGATTGTCTTCGTATCAGCATGAACTCGAAGCTCCAGAGTCCTGATGTGAGTCTCCAGGGTCTGGATATATGACATGGTGGAGTCTCCAGTGGGAGGGGTTATGATGTTGCCATGGGCATCTCTACGGCAAACCATGCTGAGTCCTGGTGAAATGGTTCCACCTCTGTATTCCTCCTGAATACGTCCAAGGGCACGATGAATGGCCATGTCTCTTCCAAGTATCCAGCTGGGTGCCACGAACTTGAAGTCGATGGGTTTCTTCCGATTCCCAAAGGTCTTCCCTGGGATGTGCACCTCGATCCTGTAGCGTCCATCTTGTGGAAATGACATGATAGGAGTCCCGGTGATGCTCGGCAAAGCAATCCTCACGTCTTTGATGATCCTCATCAGCTCCTTACCAAAAGGCATCATTGTGTCAGGCTGGCAAAACTCCGTGATCAACACGGGAATGAAGGTGGCCATCTATAAATTTTGAAATAATCAGAGAGAAATCAGAAATGAGTAGATGAGAGTATAAGAATTTTAAAGACAAAGAGAAACAATCCTAAGGCTTTCCAATCCTAGAGGTTACGTACTACGGTCAGCGTGTGCTCTGATACCATTTCTGTAGCGACCCGACCTGAAAGGTCAAGTCTCCGGTGTTTCCGTACCATCCCAAGATCATGCTGGTACACACACGGTACATCAATGTATATATCAAAGGGAAATCACATAGCAAATATATTAATCGAAATCTCATTTCGAGTCCTTTATTACAATAAAAATTACAATAAAGTGGCTAAAAGCCAACTCATGAGAATATCTAAATCTTGCGGAAGCGTCGAAGGTAGATGAGTCCATCTGACTCCAAGGGCATCTCACTGAGCATAGAACGTGTCCTCACTCCTGGTCGGAAAAGTACTCTGCAACATGATACGTTGCAGCCATGTAGGTCAGCATATGGAATATGCCGGCAAAGTCACAAGAGAGGGGTGAAAAGATAATCATCTAGTCTATATGCATATATGGCAGGTGGGGTGGTAAGTTTTTGCGTAAAGCCATTTTTTCCTACATCAAGAAAGGGGCTAAGCAAAATATTACTAAGTTGGTTGATTAATGAGATGGTTCCACCAACCAATTCTCATTCCCAAATTATTAATACCCACATCATCATTATTAATTGTGTTGAGAGTTCCGGAAGTTTTAGTTCCTTTGGCTCAAGTCGTCCATGACCGTGGACACGGCTAATCGATTAGGTTTTGAATACTCTGTAGAGTTTTGCACACGTTCCCCACAAGATTTGGTCGCCTCCATTTGATTTCTCGCACTTCAGCGTGTTTGAGAAACGGAAGACCAAAACATGGTCTTCCAAAGGGTTTCCCTGCGACTCTGTCGGTGCCCATCCTTTCCTACCGTTCTTCTACCTCTCGTAGCACCGCCTGTCTAGGGTCACCACGATATCCAACCAAGCCAGAGCCCATAATGACTTGTGGCTATGCAAGTAAGCCTTGGGTTTTAAAGCATCCATCCATCTCTTTGTGCCTGGGTGGACCTTTCCGCGTGAATACTGGCCATCTCCAGCATCACCTAGGCAAATCTACTGGTTTCTCCAGGGTGCCGTTCAACCATCATCCACCCAGAGGTATGTTGAAAACTCGGAGTCTTAAATCTTGATCATTATGTAGGTCTTGAAATTATTAACTCTCTCAACTCTCATGAATCACACAACCAACCCCGTCTACTAGTAGCATAGCAAAAAGTAAAACAACGTTTCCCGGGGCCAATGTGTCAAAGAGTTTGAGGGGGGGGTACCTACCACATGATACTACTACAATGTAACCAAGTTTCCAACTAACCTATCTTGCATGCAATTTGGGAGATGGTAGAACTATTGCATATAAAACATGGGTAATCATGATCAAAGTGACTTGCCTGATTGATGATCTTCGTACGTGAGTGACTCTAAGTAACAAGCTTCGCACTCCGGATAATCTAACGAAGCAAACAAAGCACTCAAATAAGCATACAACCAAAATATTGTAACTCACAAACACCAACCAAGAACTAGTAAAAAAAATCAAGACAAAACAATGCACGATTCACAAGTAAGTGAAACACACAAAGTTTTGCTTACTAGGAGATGATTGATACAACACTACTACATAATAAAACTATTTTGAAATAACAAAACAATTGTTGACAGCAAGGAAGCAATAGAATATTTTTGTTAATAAACAGAAGAAAATCAATTTAAGTTTGTTGGGAAAGCTTTTGTAAAGTTTGTAAAATTTTGATAAGCACTATATGAATCAACTATAGTTATACTAACAAAAAGAATGAAAAAACTAAACTTATTATTTATTAGCAAAACATGTTCTTAACAGAAAATAATTTACAATTAAACCTGTCTTAGAAAGCAGAATTAAATTATATAAAACTTTGTTTGAAAGCAAAACTATTACTAGTTAGTTGTTTTAATCAAATTATGCCTATTTGAAAAGAAGTCGTGATTCCTATCTTAACAAGGAAATAAACTAAACAATTTTATATTTTTATTAACAATAAGTAAAATACTAAATGTATAATCAACAGAACCTACTAAACAAATTAAAACTAAATCTAAGTTAAACTAACTAAAACTAAGTAAATAAAACTATACTATAATACTAAGCAGATTCTATTTATAGCTAGAACACTAATCAAAATCATCCTAAAAATCCTCAAACTAAACATGGTGATAGTCCTAACCAATATCAAATAGTAGCAAAAAGATTCATATCAAAATCTATTTTCAAACTCTAGTTATTCAGATTTGAAGATTTTGAGCAAATTTGATTAAATTCAAATTTTATAGTTCAAATTTAAAATTTAAAAGTACAGTGTGAAACTACATGAAAAATGTGAGCTAATGCAAAAAGAATCAACTCAAAACATTAAACAGGTTAAAAGATATAAGCAAAACAAAATTTGAATACACTCTGTTAACTAAAACAAAAAAATAGAAAAGGGAAAAATCTACCGGACTGCCAGGGGGTGACGTGGCACGATCCTATTGGCTAGCGAGCGCGTGCGGTAGGTGGTTTCGAGCGGGCGACCGAGGCCAAGGAGAAAACGGTTCGCCGTTTTAATGTTCTAATCCGAGCCGTAGGATTAGGATCGGAGGGAGGGGGAGTGTCGACGGCGACTTACCGGTGGGGAGGAAGAACTCCGGCGATGGAGGCGGCAGCCGGGGGTCGAGGAATTCGCCGGAGGTGGCTCCGGTGGTCGGGGAAGGCAGCAAAGGGGTTCGGGCGACAGCGGCGGCCCTCCGGCGTCGAACGAAGACGTCGGGGAGGGGCGAGGACGACCGGGCGATGGCTACGGCGTAGGGGAGCTCCGGTGGTGGCGCAACTCCGGCGAGCAATTGCGCAGCACCTCGGCGAGGGAGAGAGGGGGCTCGGGGGTGAACGGAGAGAGTAGGGGCAGCGCTACTTATAGGGTGCTCGGGGGTGCGGGGGGAGGAGAGAGGAGAGAGATCTGGGAGGGGGAGGAAACGGCCGGCGAGGTCGTCGGTGCGTGCGGGGGAGGAGGGAGATGACCGTTCGGGCTAACGGTTGGTCGGGGTGGGGCCCGGTGTCAGCGAGAGGGAGCGCGTCCGTTGCGCGTCGGTCGGTCGGCTGGTAATAAATTCGGGTATAACTGCCGTGGGCCGGCCCGTTTAATACAGTAACCGTTACCGTTTCTTTTTAATGTTTTTCCAGAGCGTTTCAAAAGCTTTTAAAACATTCAAAACGTTTATAAATATAGGGGTATTATATATCAAAATTAACAGAATAATAAATGATATTTAATGAACATTTCTATTATGTCATTTGAACACTTTGAAAAAAATAATATTTTCAGAAATTGCCTAATTGTTTTTAAATCCTTTTTGCAAATATTTACAAAATAACTCCTGGTTATTATTGTTCAACTATATCACCAAGATGACCCTGGTGTGGAGTGTCATGTTACTCCCCTCTTATTTTGAAATTTAACCAAAATTTGAAATAGGTGAAAGCAAGTTAGGGAAAAATTGAAAGGGCTTTCAGAATTTTTAGAAAGAACATTTCAACAATACATGTATTCAAGCAATGATGCAGATGAAAGCATAGCTATATTTTATAACATTCCAAAATGGAATTTTGGGATGTTACAGCCGAGAGGGTGCCGGAGGACCCCTGGGAGGGGTGTGACGACCATAGGACATCGTGGGCCCTTAGAGGAGGTGTGTCAGCCCTTGTTGGGCTGGCCAAGACCTTCTAGAAAGGCCCATGCGGCTGGAGATAAGAGATAGGGTTGAAAAGGATTTAAAAGGAGGAGATCCACCTCCCTTGTGGGAGGTGGACTCTCCCCCTAGTTCGGCCGAACCTCTCCTCCTTGGAGGAGGGGACAAGGCTGCCCTCCCTCTTCCTCCTCCTATATATACCCAAGGGTTTGGGTTGACTTGAGACACGACTTCTCTCTCTCTCGGCGCAGCCCTACCCTTCCTCTTCCTCGTTCTCCG